>JANAVB010006396.1:9079975-9237027 GCA_029216955.1 Iris pallida
ATTAAACAGGCTGAAATCTGAAAATGCTGAAATGGTAGAAGTCTTTGATGAGCTGTTATGTCACTATCACATCTGTTGTTGTTATTTTGAAAGCTCAGGCTCCTGCTATCTCACTAAATGGATATCTTATCTCTTCCTCAAACATGATGATGAAGAGAAACAAATTAGTGAGAAGAAAGCTGTTGATCCGCTTACCTTTCAGCGTTTCAATGAGGAAGAGATAAATGAGTTGATGGCAAGGTTTCGCCAAGAAGATATAATAGTTAAAAATGATGAAGATTATCCTCCCCTCAAGATAGGAGATAAAATAGAAAGTTTCATGAGGATGGGATACAGACGTATGTCTAAGAAAGCCCATCTGGCAGGCTTTCTTGCTTTTTAGCTACGAAGGTATGTAGTCCCTGGAGCAAGTGCAGTCGATCGCTTCCATAGAGGTGTTCTTTTTGCTGCAGTCCGCCTAGTGTTCGGTTATCGGATGGATATTTTATCGGCGATGACAAGCCGACTTAATCATAGTCTGCGTTGCTTTGTGGACGGCATGCTAAATAATAAGAAAGATGGCTTTCCACGTACTGAAGTCGCCCACACTTATTTATTTGGGTGGCTTCTAATCCACTGTCCAGTTTTGATGAGCCCTGGCGAAAGAGCTATTGGAGGAAACTTTTTAAGAAAGTATGAAGGGTGTAGATGGAATCACACCTCCTTGATAGATTGCCGGCGAGTATTGAACCGCGGCGATAACTGGGATTTTTATTGTGTTGATCCACCAGCTGGCTACGAGTTATTTCCAGCTAATATCCTAGATTCAGTGAATACTCTACCAACAGATCCAGCTATATTCAATTGGTTGAAGTCGATTCGACCTTCACACCTCGTACATCGATTTGAAGATGAATGTATTCTTGAACCATATTTGCCTAGCCGTTTTGCACGCCAATTCGGCTATGATCAATTCCATGTAGGGAATGCCACAACATGCCTACAAGGGAAAGGATATTTGATTGATGGCGCCAGGGCTTGGTACTATTATAATGCTAAAAATACGAGGGCCGTTTTCTCAATGCCTGAGAATACAAATCATGGACCGCGAATGTTATTCACCTATTCAAGGTTTTACACTTCGGCCAATACCTTTGTGGAGACTTTTGATTTAGCACATAGCTTCGCTTCTGACAAACGAGCCAAGAAAGGAAAGCCGAGCATTCTTTATAAAGATCCAAATGACGAAGAACCTGCTGACGAACCTTTTGAAATCTCCAGAGATATGAACTTCCTTGAGGAGTTTACTGAACCCTTAAACATTTCTCTCCGAGTAACAAAATCTCCTATGAAGGATAAGAAGAAAAGAAAAATGATATTCCTGTTGCTTCTCCAGATCCAAAGAAAAAGAAAACCACTGCAGAATCCCTTGAAGGAGTTACCACTAGGTCACAATCGAGACAACGGGCAGAAGAATCTATAAGGAGTGAAGAGATAACTCCTACGTCTTTACAGAAACAACAGGGCATTTCTGCTGACCAAGAAAGTCCAGATGTGTCTCGTCAAAGAAGGCCAAACTTGAAGAAAGTGGTTAATAGAAAATTAAGATTATTGAGTCCGTCTCGTGCTGCATCCATCCTGGCTAGTGCTGTTGCTGGGCATATGATGTCTTCCCCTACTCCCATCTCTGGATCAGAACCAGTAACTACAGAAGAACCAACAACATCTGATAAAGAGGTTATGGAAGTAGACACATCTTCTGTGATTGGCCAGCCTTCAACTCTAGCAATTCTTCCTGAAGTGCTTCCAGAAACAGTGTCCCAAAACTATTCCGGTCGATACAACAGATCATCTTCGAACTCATGTCGATGATCCAATATATTCAGATAGCGAAATGATTGATGCATTACAGGTATGCGCTGAATACCTTGAGGATACTGTTACTGATCCAGAAGCTGAAAATACAAATGAGCCATCTGACGCTCATATATTGAATGAAGAGAATTTTGAGAGTATTGCTAATGAACCATTGGAAGAAGCACATGTCAATATTATGAATACCCCTACTAAAGAAGATCAGCCTTCACTTAGTACTTCCGATGTAGGAAGTAATCGTGCAGAGGAAGTCTCAAAAGAAATGCCAGCTCAAATTCCTCAGGAGGTAACAGAATTGGTAGACACACCATACATACCCGATCCAGGTTAAATTTCTTGAATCCTGTAGATTGTTATCAATGATGATACTTATTTTGTATCATATTGATTCCTTTTCTTTAATAGCTGGAGGTAATGTACACCTATCAGGCAGTTCAGAGGCGGGTAGTAGTCAAGCAATGGTGACATATACTATTCCTGAGATAGGCACCCCTGCTCGAACAATGGATACTGGTAAATTGCTAGTTTATTGTTCTGAACTTCATAACTTTCTTAGAAAATTAACGCAATACGTTAACTTTCAGGAGAACAAATGAGGAGTGTAACTAGCTCGAAAATGGCTCCATTGGAGACTCCTGTCAGAGAAGAGAGCTCTACAGAGATACCTATACCTGGGCCATCACAAGTACAGATTGAATTGCCTCAATCAGGTAAAGCTTTAACTTTGTCGACTTTGTACAATAAGACTTGCTAATAAGAATATTTCGCAGAAGAACCAGTCAAAGCTGCTACAAGCTCTACCACGGCTCCTCCAATAAAGATAACCCAGATACCAAAAGAAAGATCTTCTGAAATTATTGCTTTGACGACGCCATCTGTCGCAACTGAAATTACTCCAGCCGATGATAGCAGAAACTCCCATCACTTCTGAGGCAAACAGAATCGTTATAAGATCTTATACAAACGCATTCTATCTAACACTCAAGCCGATGGTGGAGAGTGAGAACATTCCTTTCTCCAAAGTCAGGAAATCCGTAAATATTTGATCAACGGGATTCGTGACCACGGAGATGAAGCTCAGGCCGTTTATCTGGAACATATCCTCAATGAGCTTGAAGAAGTGAAGACTGCAATGAAGAATCTATCATCTGGGAATATAGATTCCCTAATTGAAGAAGAATGTCAAGCTTTGGCTCGGGAAGCTGAACAGAAGGAAAAAGATCTTGAAGCATTTTTGGCAGCCTTTGCTCAGTTTACTGCTGATATGGAAACCCAGATTGAAGAAACATCTTCGAAGCTGGAGACCAATGAAGCTGAAATAGCAGAAGTTGACGAAGAAATTGCCAAGCTTCAAGAACGTCTGACTCTGGCGAAGCGGAAAAGGGAAGAGAAGGTTCTCTTAAACAAAGAAACTGCAGATCACCTCGTTGCGCTGAAGCGTCAAAAGGAGCTTAATACCAAGACTCATCATGAAGAGCTGACTGCTCGTTTTGCTAATCTAAAACCCTTTGACTTCAAGTCAACAAGGAATCAAATTAGACAAAGGATTTTGAACTCTCAAAATGAAAAGATAACTGCTTTGAAAAGACGTGTTGCAGAGCTCAGTACCCGGCCTTCTGAATAACTGAATTTTTGTGATGTCTTTCTTTGTTTTGACCAATTGTAATGGACTTTATTTTGAATGAAATGGAATGATATTTTGGATGATTCTATTTACTTGTTACATACCCTATTATAGGAGATAAGCAATATAATGAGAAAACATATTCAGAGGTACATGACGTGATATATTTTCTTGATGTAGAAAATAAATATATTCTTTATATCTTGCTCAGAGGTAATGTGGACATGGCAAAATATAAATATCGAATATTTGTTATTTCAATAGACAACTTAGTCAGAGGTAATAGGGACGTAACAAGTTGCAATAGAAAATATGTAGAATTCAAAGGTGAATTCTTTTTTGATAACGATGATGATATGATGAACGGTTGAAAATGAACCGTCAGAATGAATGATTCATCAAAAATGTCTGCTGGGGATTTTAATGAATGAACCTTTAGATTCATCGAAGGGGGTGAACAGTCACCTTGATTCACGAAGAGTCAGTAGACTAGTATAAATAGTCCAGAACTCATGAAGAATTTTATCACTACCTTCAACAGGAAAGATATCTTCCAACAACATGTCTATGGAGACTGAAGTCATGCCGAAAATCGAAAGCGTCACCGGGGAACTTTCTGCTGGAACGGAGAAGGGCGAAGGGTCGTCTGCACCCAAGCCTCTCGTCGACTCAGTCTTATCGGATCAAAAGGAGATGGATGAAGGCTCCTCTGCACCAAAGCCTTCACAGGATATCCTCGACTTTCTGATAGAGCCGGGGAAGACTGCGAAAGAAGAGGCAAAGAGGATAGCTTTCCTCAAATCCTTGCTGAGTTCAGACAAAGATGTCTTCGACTCCTTTGCTGATTTTGCTTGTGAGAAGGAGGGGCTTGGCCCTCGTCCTAAGTTTGATAGGGATGATAGTGATCTCCCTTAATGTAATGTAATATCTTCTTTGAAAATAAAAAAGAAATTTTATTTACATTGTCTATCAAGAAATCTTTACACATTTATACATAGTATTTCATAAGAAATTTGCCATTGATAGGCATCATAGCTACTCTGCCATCCATCTCCGTTAACTGGTAAGCACCATTGGAAAATACCTTATTTACAACAAAAGGACCTTTCCATTTAGCATCGAACTTGCCCTTACTCATGTGAGTCATAGTCATAGGACGTCTGACTGTAAGGACCAAATCACCTTTCTGAAATGCTCGTACTTTAACTTTGCGATTAAAGGCTTTTGAGATACGGGCCTGGTATAACTCAATGTGCTGTTGAGCCAAAAGCCACTTTTCATCAAGTGCCTCCAATTCTTGCAATCGAAGTAGATCGTTGTTCTCCGTTGTAAGTTCATTGGCAATGGCTATCCGCAGAGACGGGATTTGAATTTCCAGTAGCAGAACTGCTTCACAACCATATACCAAGGAGAAAGGTGTACAGCCGGTAGGATTGCGAACTGTAGTGCGATAAGCCCATAAACATTCGCCAAGCTTCTCACTCCAATTCCGTTTGTTAGTAGAGACAAACTTCTTGAGGAGTTGATAATGGTTTTATTGAAAGCTTCAGCTAAACCGTTTGCTGCAGGGTTATAGGCTGTCGAAGCAACATTGTCAATGCGATGATTGTCACAGAACCGAGTGAACTTTTGACTAATGAACTGAGGTCCATTGTCATGAATGATTCGCTGCGGTACACCAAACCTGTATATCACATGGTGTTTGATAAAGTTGATGACACTGCTGGTTTTGACTTCAGCCAGAGGTATAGTCTCAGCCCACTTAGAGAAGTAGTCTGTGATAGCCAAGATAAACCGGTGCCCTTTAGAAGAAGGAGGGTTGATTGGGCCTATGATATCCATGCCCCAAGCTTCAAAAGGCCAAGAAGCAGCCGTAGAATGTAGATATTCTGATGGTTGATGAATGAAATCTGCATGAATTTGACATGCTCTGCATTTCTTTGCGTATTCAATAGCATCGGATACCATAGAAGGCCAGTAATAGCCCATACGACGAATACGATCTTGCAATTTAGGACCAGGTTGATGCGCTCCACAAACACCATCATGAGCTTCACGTAGTATTTGTTTTGCTTCATTACCAGCAAGACAACGTAATAGTAGACCATCATAAGTTCGTCGATAGAGAGTTTTTGTTGTATGATTATAATAGAAACGGAGAGATCGTCTTCGAATGCTAGTGGCCTCTTTGGGATCTTCAGGCAATATTCCATAAACTGCAAAATCAATGAAAGGAGTTCTCCAATCTTCATTGATGATATTGACCTCAGCAGAATTACTAAACTCAATATTGTGATTATTTTCAATACAAAATAACTCTCTATTGGAAATAACAACCAATTGCTGTCTTTGGATAGGAATCGCCAAGACTGCTGCAAGGTTTGCTAGAGCATCTGCTTCGGTATTGTAAGCCCGACGAACATATTCAATATAGAAAGCTTTGAAGGAAATGGCCATAGCAATGGCTGCTTCATGATACGGAATCAAATCTTGATGACGAATTTCATATATTCCTTTAACCTGGTTAACAACCAGTTTAGAGTCACCGTATACTTCAAGATATTGGATGTCTAATTGTTTAGCCAGTTGAAGGCCGATAAGCAAAGCATTATACTCTGCAACATTGTTGGAACAAGGCTCATCCAAAGAATAAGCCCGTTGAATAGTTAATCCTTCTGGCGAAACGAGCACAATCCCTACTCCTGCTATAATAATCCCATTTGGTCCAATTCTGGAAGCTCCGTCAAAGAATAGACGCCATGTGGGAAATTCTTCCGAGATCAGATTTGTTTCAAGCGTCTCATCAGGAATTTCGTCGTAGAGTTTAGAAGTCTCAGAAACAGGATGAGCAGCTAAGAAGTCAGCAAGGGCTTGTCCTTTAACTGACTTTTGAGGTACATAAATCATGTCGTATTGGGCAATTAAGATAGCCCATGTAGCCAGCCTTGAATTGAGAGTGCTGGGCTTCTTCATGAGTACCCGTAGAGGGTTAATTCGGGAGATAACATGGATTGTTTGACCAATTATATAGTGTCTTGTCTTTTGTACAGCGAACATTAAGGCTAAACATTCTTTCTCAACCATGCTATATCGATGTTCGGCACCGATCATAGTACGACTGAGATAGTAGATAGCCTATTCATGTCCTTCTTTGTTCTTTTGGGCAAGTAAAGCACCCAATGAGTGATCCATTGCTCTGACATACATTAAGAAAGGTATGCCGGAGATTGGTGGCACCAAGACTGGTGGGCTCATAAGATATTGTTTTATGTCATCAAACGCTTGTTGACATTCTTCGGTCCAAACGAAAGATACACCTTTCTTCATGAGTTGTGTAAACGGTCTGCATCGTCCAGATAAATTTGAAATGAATCTCCTGATGTACGCAAGTCGACCTTGAAATCTTCGTAGCTCTTTTAGGTTGCGTGGAGGACGCATCTCTTGAATGGCTTTAATCTTCTCAGGATCTACGTGTATACCTTCAGAGGTAATAACGAAGCCGAGAAATTTACCACTAGAGACACCCAAGAATGACTTGGTGGGATTCATTTTGAGTTGATGTTGGCGCATGAGATTGAAGATAGTTCTCAAGTCTTGAATGTGATCTTCCTTCAGACGACTTTTGACAGCAATATCATCAACATAGCATTCAACAGTCTTTCTCAAATGATCTCGAAAGATAGTGCTCATGGCTCGTTGATAAGTTGCACCGGCGTTCTTGAGACCAAATGGCATCACAGTGTAGCAATAAACTCCTCGAGGAGTACGAAAAGAAGTATGCTTTTCATCGTCAGGATTCATCTTGATTTGATTATATCCAGAGAATCCATCCATAAAAGATAACCTTTCGAACCCACAGGTATTGTCAATCATGACATCAGTGATTGGAAGGGGAAACTCATCCTTTGGACAAGTGTCGTTCAAATCCCGAAAATCAATACAGACTCTGATTTTCCCAGTCTTCTTCAAAACTGGAACAACATTAGCAACCCAGTCTGGATGTTGCTCTTCACGAATAAAGCCACAAGCGATGAGCTTTCGAACTTCTTCATCAATTGCATCCATCATTTCAAGTTTGAAGCGCCGTTGTTGTTGTTTAACAGGTTTCGCATTAGGTAATATATTCAGCTTGTGTGTAGCAATTTTGGGATCTAAACCTGGCATGTCTTCGTAACTCCAAGCAAAGACATCAATATATTCGCGAATGAGAAGAATCAACTCCTGCTTATCATCTTCGGGGAGATTCTTACTAATGAATATAGGACGGGATATACCGTTTTCTCCTACATCAATCTGGATTAGTTGATCTTCAGTAGGTGGTTCTCGTTTTCAAACCGGAGCTTCCACTGATTGTCCATCTTTTGTACCCAAGGATCAGTTTCAGGGCTTTCTTCGAAGTCATCATCAGTAACATCGTTGTTGATATCTGGAAATTCAACTGAAACCATGTTGGAGGATATGGCAATACGATGTACGTGACCAATGCTAGTGTCAGAATCCCATGAAACTGTATCAGAAGAAACAGTGCGTTCATCATCATCGGATTCAATTATCTTAGAAGCTGTAGCCATAGTAGGAAATGTAAATACATAACCAAGGCCGAGCTTATTCCTCTTGCTAGTAACATGAATAGGAGTTCGTCTCCCTCTTCCATAGTTGAGTCCACTCTTGAAATCATATCCCATTTTACGGATGATCTCTTTAGACTGAGTGCTGTAACGACGGAGTTGTAAATGTCCCGTGTCATCGTTTTTGCAATCTTCGGTATAAGAAAACTTTTGTTCTGGTCCTCTAATAAAGATTATTGGACTTTCGTCAGCTTTTCGAGCAGGAACTATAAAGTATGAACTATCTGTTGATTCCAATGATACATCTGTTTGATAAGATTGTACAACTTCAATTGTGAGTGGCTTCAACCTATTTAACATATTTAAGTAACACTCAGCATGATATAACACATCAATATACTGTAAAGGAGATACATCTTTATTGATATTTACAACAGTGTTTACAGTAGGACTTTTAGCCTTAGCAGGCTTAGTCAAATTGATAACAAGAGGGGGAGAAGAAGAACGAGGAGGAAGAGAAGGCTTGTTACGACGAAGGTCGATAACAAATGGCTCAGAAGAGGTGAGCTTCCTTTTTCCTTGGTCAGTCATAGAAATTGTCTTCTTGGCAGGAAGTCGAATGACCAATGGTTCAGCATGTGAGGGCTTAGAGACGCGCCCTTTGACAGGAATCACAAGAGTATCCTGTGACTTTGGTTCTTGTTCCTTTTTGCTAGGAGGAAGATAGATGGTTAGTGGTTCAAAAGAAGAGGGTTGAGAAACGCGTCCTTTAACAGGAATTACAAGAGTGTCTTGAGATTCAATTCCTTGCTCTTCTTCAATGTCTAAAGCCAAGACAACTTTCATGAACTCGTCTTTGTACATGCGAGCATCGTTGCAGTATGCTTCGACGCCCTTGAAAGGATAGAGATCTGCAACTTCTTTTTGGACTTCTCCTTTGTCATCAACATATTTGAAACATTGATGAAGAGTTGATGGCACAATATTATGCTCATGAAGGAACGGTCTTCCCAGAAGAGCATTGTAAGAACAACCATGGTTATCAATGATGTAAAAGGTTACCTTTGTACGAAGATTGCCTATTTGGAATTTTAGGCGAATCTTGCCCAGAGGTTCACTTCTTCCTTGATTGAACCCCAGAATAGTAGTGATTGTACCAGTAAGACTGCGTACAGGAATTTTCAAAGCATCCAACATTGTTTTAGGCATAATGCTGAGTGCAGAGCCTGGATCTATCAGGATACGATCGACCTTCATGGTATCAACATACCCTGTGAAATATAAAGGGCGATCATGTCGATTATCTTCCAGGAGCATGTCATCTTGCGTGAAGGTAATATTTGGAATTAATTCCAACACGCTATGACAATGGAGACAAGAGAGAGGCTCTTTCTCCGGCTTCTTCAGAATTTCAAGGCAATTTTCTGCCTGCAACAAAGCTTCACTTAACGTCTCTCGAGTTTCTTTAGAGAGGCGCAAGAGCTCGAATATTGACAATCTGGCAGGAGTATTGGCCAGTTGAGCCAGTATGTCAAAGTTATACGGCTTCTCGAGTCCGAGAGAAGTGGACTTTTTGAGAGCTTTATCGAAACGAGCTGGTTGTTTCCCTTTATCAGTAACTGCCGGTTTAACAGGAGGAGGAGTTGGGTTAGTTGAAGATGAAGAGGGTTGAATTTCAGGAGGCGTGTCAGGAGTAGAAGATGAGGTTGGAACTTCCTGATTCTCTGAGTATTCTCGTAAATAGGGCTTACCAGACCTGGTACCCAATAGGATCTCTTCTTCATTTAATGGTTCAAGAGAAACCATATTACAACTTTTAAACTTGCCTTTGGAATTTTTCTTTTGTTTAGATGAAGAAGAGGCGGAGGATTCAAAATCTGAGACCAGATCTGGATGAATCCATATGATTTCCCCTTTAGAAGTAGATAAAGGGACTAGTCCTTCATTTCGAAAAGGTGGAATGTTTACAAGCTCGAGAGTGGTTCGAGGAATGGGAACTACACCATCTTCTATCTGCATTGGTGGAAATTCGCCGAACTGAACAGAGACAACATTAGCCGTCACCGTCTTTTCATCTTGTTCGAGGGTTACTGCTCCAGATTTGATCATCTCTTGTATTTTTTCTTTAAGCACATAACATGCTCGAGTAGGATGTCCGATAAATCTATGGTAAACACAATACTTAGGATGATCAGTCTTACCAACCTCTTCCGGCATTTTAGGGTCGGGTAATTGCAGTTTGTTGCTTTTTGTAAGACATTCAAAGATACCCATGATATCATCTTCATCGAAAGAGTATTCTTCTTTAGGACGTGGTGCTCTTTGAGGTTGTTGTGATGGAATAGGTGCAGATTGAGCAACATTGACAGCCAGTGTTTCTTTGCTTCTCAAGTCAATGGCCAAAGTTTCTTTAGGAGCAGATGTATCTTTGCCTTTTCTATTATTATTCTGGCGATTGTTGTTAGAGTTTGAGCCATGATCGCCTTGGTCAGGATTCATGTGAACCCCCAATGTCTTGAATTTTTCAGCGCTGAGTTCTGCTGCCTTAGCATTGATAATAAAAGAAGGCCAATCTTGGAATTGAGTTGCCCCTGTCCACATACTGATAATTGGCAAGAGATTATTCTTGCAAGTATCAATGGTGACGGCAGATGGAGTTCCCATTGGCATTTTGAGAGCTTCGCGACGGAACCTCTCAATAAATTGCTTAGCAGGCTCATTATTTCTTTGTTTGATTTTAATGAGGGCTGACATAGTCATGTCATTGACGCCTTCATAAAATCGTTCAAGGAACATCTGTTTGAAACCAGCAAAAGAGGTGATACATCCGTCTGGTAGACTTCGGTACCAGTCATAAGCAGCGCCAGTTAAGCAACTGACGAATACCCGAGTAAGAAGGGCATCATTAGGCTGAAGAGGATCAGTCATCAATTCAAAATGATTAATATACTGATTGGGAGATGAAGTGCCATCGAACTGCATAATGGTGGGGAATTTGTATTTTGGCAGAAACTGTATTTTCTTCCATTCGGTGGGATAGGGTTGTTTAATGCCCAACCGTTGTAAGCCTTCCCTTTGTGTATAGGCTTCAAATTGATTCCGCAATTGTTCAACAGCATCATTAGCATTCCCTGAAGATTGAGGATTGCTAGATTGATTAGTAATAGCCGGAGGAGGAACCGCATGGTAAGCATCACCCCCAGCACCAGTTTGGCTAAAAGTAACCTGAGCTGGTACTGTGATGTTTGGAAGAGGTGGTACCCCCAGACCAGGGTTCTGAGGAGTGGAAGAAATCAATGGTTCAGAAGTTATGACCGGTGGAGTGTGCTGAGCCATAATAACATCATGTATTTTAGCCATCATTTCGGCCATAGTCTTCAATTGTTCTTCTAGTGCAACAATCCTTTGATTCTGATTGTTAGAACCAGAAGCATCTTGTTCTTCAGTAACGTATGCTGTCACTTCTTGTGCCATGACAGATGACACAGTTTGTTCAGAGTCATCACTGTCGACAGCAAAGTCCGAATTACCCCCATCATGAGAAATAGACCGATCACTGTAAGGAAGATTCCTTTGACCGATTGTTTCTCGGCTTCGAGATCGAGTATGCTGGTAAACACCATCATCTGATTCTCTAAGTCGGTCAAGATAGTGCTGGCTAGGTCTCCGGGTCTTTCCGTGCTTGCATTTTCTACCCCCAGAATCTCTGGAAGTCATGTTGACAGAGGCAAACATTACCTCTTCTTCATCATCACTCTTTTGATCAATAGAAGGGAAAGTCAGACGCTCGAAGACAGAACGTTTGGTTGTTTGGCAACAACATTTGATAACCACTTCGTGAGGATGATTGCAATGATGAACTTGTGATTGTTTGGGAGAACTGGGGGTGATATTCCGTTTCTGCCTGAGATGATCCCGAAGATCAGAGACAACGGGACGAGAAGAAGTAGCAGGGATATACTCATAGATGACATTTGGAACATGATTCCGATTTCGTAAACGTTCGATTCCATGAGTATAAAGAGAGGTACTCATCTGATTGGCGTAATTGTCAGGATTCCTTGCCTCAAAAGGTAGATATTGAGGCAAGTTGATCTTAGCATGCTTGCGTTTTACAGAGGTAGGTTTTGATTGGGGTTTTCTATTAAGATATGCCCGTAAATCATTTAAACCGCCCCTGGGAACCTCAGTTTGTGAAACTTGTAATTTGCCTTGTTCGGATCGTGAAATCCGCAAATTAGGCAATTCCTGAATATTTGCCTTGGAAGTAGGTAAAATACCTCTCTGATTAGTACGAGAACCCTTGTTAAGGGGAATATTCGTATTAATAGGTGCAGAGGCACTATCAGTTGGATCCTCCTCGATAAGAATCGAAGAAGACTTGGAAAAGGCCAGAGGACCTTTCCCATTGTTTTGAGATGAAGGGATAGCTAAAGAGCATTTTCCTCTGTTATCTTTCAAGTTTTGAGCTTGGGAAGATTGGGAGAAGACCAAGGGGCCTTTTCCTTTTGATGGAATGGAAGAAGGAACAGCCAAAGGACTGTCCTCAGCAAACTGCGCCTGAGCAGTTTGGGGTTTCTGGATTCTGGAGTGATTCGGAGTAGACTGCGCCTGAGTAGACTGCGCCTGAGTAGACTGCGCCTGTTTAGTCAGGGCAGCAAATGTATTGGATTGAGCCTTGGCAGCATCAGAAGATTTAACTTGTGCCAATTTGGCACAAACTGTGCCAGAAGAAGGTTTGGTGGTAGACTGCGCCTGTTTCCCTAAGGAGAGAATAGACTGCGCCTGATTGTGAGGCAGAGATTGTGCTGTTTTGACATGAACTGTGCCAAAAGATGGTTTGACAGCAGACTGCGCCTGTTTCTCTAAGGAGAGAACAGACTGTGCCTGGTTGGCATGTTTGGCCGCAGACTGCGCCTGAACATTCTGTTTCCCTAAAGAGGGAACAGACTGCGCCAGGTTGCTAGAGATAGGCACTGGTGTCTTGGAAACAGCAGGTTGTGTCGAAGAAGTGGCAGCGTTCTTCATCAGAGAAGGAGCAGAGTTCTTGGGAGCCCACACTGAGCGAGTCTTACTCTTGACGGAAGTCGTAGTGCGGCGAGGAGTGCTTTGTGCATTAATCATTGCATCGTAAGCCGTTTGGTCGACTTTCACGACCAAAGTCTTCTGCGTCGAGCCAATAGACGCCGTGTCACATTGAGTTGTCACCTCTTCATCGGAGGAAAAGGTCGTCCCCAGCAGAGTCGCCATTTTGTTTGCAAAAACAAAAGTATGATCTTTATTTCACAAACTTTGTAAAGAATATTACAAGAATTCTGGGAAAGTACAACTATAGGAATCCGATCTGAATGACGATCGCTTTATCCCTTGGACGATGTGAACTTTGAAGACTTGAATCTCTGAAGAACGCAGCAGCACTTGGATGAAAACTCTGATTTCTCTTGATCTTTTTTCGTCATGTGTTGAATGGAAACGAAACTCTATTTATAGAGTTCTAAAATAACTGTTTTGGGCAGTTATTCTGGAGAGCGCCTGGTTGAAGTGCGCCTGTTTTGAGCACGTATGACAAACTGCGCCTGTTTTCACTCCATTATCACGAACGTGCACCAACTGCTCTAGACACGTGGCATTATTTGATTAAAATGCGCTTGGTCGTGTACAGTTAGTGGGACACGTGTTGGACATGTAGAGTGGTAGTTAGGCATTGATTTAGTCAAAGCGCGCCTGTTTCAGGGACACGTGGCAAGCTCTGAATTGATGTTGTTTTGAACTGCGCCTTCTTCGTAGGCGCAATCTGCAAAGTGTGCTGAGTTTGGATAGAAGTAGGCGCAATCTGCGAAGTGTGCTTGATATAGTCTCAAAAGTAGGCGCAGTCTGATGATAGTGCCTAGTTCTTTGATGTAGGCGCAATCTGTTTAGACAGCTGTCATATCTTCCTCGAGCGCCGCGCCATCATAGGAATGATAGCGCCTTCTCGATTTTCGTGTTTGTCGGGTAATGATGACTCCACGTCAGCTAAGCGCGGTTTGTGAAGTTCGCCTCTGTGATGAAGAAATAGGCGCATTCTGAGTTTGTTGGTGAAGTAGGCGCCATCTGTGTGTAGACGCGTTCTGATCAATCAGTTGAATCAAACCTAGGCGCGGTTTGATTTTTTGGACCTACAATATATATATATTTTATATTAATATATATATATATATATATATATATATATATATAAATCGGCCCAAACCCGAAAACCAATATGAATAATAAACCCATTTAAATTAAAACTCGTTACTGTGCGGGTTTAAACCCATTAACACAGTCCAAATTCGATAACCCAATTATTTAAAATCCGTGTCCTGACAGTTTAGGACACGGGCACACGAATCTTATGTCCATGTTTAGCACGACATGCACGACACGTAAATGACGTGTCCATACCCATCACTGGACTCCCCAGCACTGGGCAAGTCCACACACGTGTACACGAGACACGACTCGACGCGTGGGAGAGATGACACGTACATGTCCGTCGAGCGGTGACTTTCGGGGGCGTTGTACGACGGAGGAGGCGTCGGGGTGGTCGGGAAAAAAATGGCCCGGTGGTCGACTCGTCAAGGCGCGTCGACTGGTGGTGGTTGGAGGTGGTGGCGTGGCCTGTAGGGGTGGCGCTCCTAGATCTAGGGTTCCGGCAAGTTCGTCGGGGAAGAAATAGGGTAGGGCGGTGGCTAGGGTGGTCGGGGTGGTGTCTAGGGTTAGGGTTTAGGTCGGGGGACTTTTATAGGCTGGAAAGGCGGTGGAAATTAGGGTTTAGATTAGGGTTTTGGTCGGGTTTAGGGTTAGGGTTTAGCCGTAGGTCGGTGGGTTAGCCGGAGACGAAGGCGGTGATCGTCGACATTTTTGCAAACCCCCTCCCCCCCCCAATAATAGGTATTTACAAAAACACCCACCGCCATAGGTTTATGCAAAAACTAATTTGCATAAAGCCCCCCCCCCCCCCCCCCCCCGCTATGTTCTGTACAATTTAAAATTTGCACAGAGAAATCGATTATTACAAACTGCTATAAAACAATTTAATTAATTGTAAAACGTATTTAAAACAATTTAATAAATTACAAATCGATATTTTTAGCTTTAAAAATCATTTTAAAAATCATTTAAAAATTCTAGAAATTTTTTAATAATAATAATAATTCATTTTAAAGATATAAATGCTCTTTAAAATTATTAAAATAATATTTTAAAATCTAGGGGCTTACACAAGTTGCGACCTAAACCCTATAGAATGTTTAAATTATTTATTAATTATATTATTAAAATTTATTGACTTGTAGAAGACCCGGTTGTAACCAACTAGTCCGGACTGAACCCGAGCTAAGTAGAAGCCCATGCAGTGATGTAGTGTGTGCAATGATGTCCATGTAGATACATATTTCATAATATATTTTAATCGTTCAAATAAGTATTATTTTTGTTATAAAGAATTATTATATAGTATATGTTATTCACTATGCATTTGATAAATTAATATTTGGTATTAGAATAAATGTATATTTTCTGCGGACAAATAGGGTTAACAAGCACGGGATTAATATTTGCACATGAGTAATTTGAATGAAAAATATTTTATGATTGCAATATTACTATAAGTTAGAAAATATGTTAATATATATAATTTTGTGGTAAAATATATATATATATATATATAGGTACCTATATATATTTAATGGTCCAATAATATATTATATGAGTATTGTATATATATCCATTGTAGATGAATATATATTTAATGGTCCCATAGGTATAAATATATGTATATATATTTGTATGAGTTAAATAAGTAAATGAAATAGTAGCTAAACAAAGCCCAGGCCCAACTCCCAGCTCAACTCGATCACCCCCTCTCTAATAAAAAACCCCATAACTCAGCCCCACAGCAGGCCGAGCAACCCAGCTCATCTTCATAGGCCGACCCCTGCGTACACAACAGTGCTACATATATATTTGTATATATAGAGAACCCGAGGGATAGAACGAGAGGTTCCTCGACAAAAACCAAACCCTAATCGACCATAAGCGTTCACCACCCCAGCCCCGACACCGGCGCGCACCCTGGGCTGCCGCGTACGACCGTACGGGCCATTGGAGCCGACCACGGTGCGACAAAATAGAGTACTGCACAGCAGCAATGGCGGGTGGAGGGAGGAACTTCGTGGCAATTTCTCCCTCGACGACCGATCCCTTCGCGAACCGTTTGTTAAGGTACGACCACAAACTAACCATCTTTAGACTCCTTTAATTAGTTCGAATCTAGATGGCCGAGGTTGTCCAGAAAATCGAGTTGTAGTTGACGAAAAACCCGCTTGTAAACAGGGTAAAACCCAGTCCCAACACCCAAGTTGGAAGGCCAATTAATGACAAACCATAAACAGCCTATGAAATCTATCTAAAAAGTATTTTAGTCAACCTAAACAGCATCGAAACCCTTTTTGTAGTTTTATGTTTCATCGAATATATGTTGAGAAATTCGTCTTCCAAAATAGAGAAAAACCACGTTCAAAACAGTTTTAACTTTGGAAAAACCCTTCGATACGACGTGCGTTCCGCCAATCCGGGTGACGTAGTCGCGAACCGAAAGCATCAAAAGGTGCGTATCGGCTTCGTGGACGTGTGGGCTTTAACGGAATTCAAATTGGTCGCGTGTGCGCGACGAATTTGATGCGTATCCGTCAAAATTCACCGTATCGACCTATCTGTAAAATTTTTAATTACTTTGTGCACGTTCGTCAGATCGAGACAAAACTTCTGCCAACAGAACCGTATCATTTTTCTGGTCTAGTATGCCAAGTTTGGTCCAATTATGAGACAGTTGATCGGATTGCCGTTTCGCAGGCCCCACGATCCGATTCAACGGGCGATTTTGTGCACGGTCCATCGAAATCCAAAATTAGACATACCGTTGGGTTCGTATCATCAAAAAGAATCCGTATATATATAGTTTGACGACTTTAGACTTTGGCACGCTTTTCGGTGCAAAGCGGATCCAACGGCGGACACCATTTTTGCTCGAAATTACCGTTTTTCTCCTGTATCCAGAATTGGACTTAAGGACAGGCAATCTTAGCTATTTTAACTATTATGAGAATGTTGACAATGTCTGTTTCAGCTTTCGGAGACATTATGATGATGTGGATTTTATGGCTTATTAGTTGATGACATTTTGTGGATTTACGTGCAACCACCAGGCAAGATACCTTGCCTCCCTCTACAGTTTAATTTCATGTTTATAGTTTTCATGTTATTAGTGTATTATCATAGATACTATATTTGTTATAGATTTTACATAATTCATTAGCTTTCTTGTCTACTTGCTTTATCTAGTTTCTGCATACCGTGTTCGCCAGTTTATGGTCATGCTTGACTTGACAGTGTAGTTATACTGGACTTGACTGTATCTTGACTGAGTCATACCTTGTCTCACTAGTATCTTGTTTGAGTCGTGTCATAGAACGAGTACGTGTAATTGAATTTCTAAATCCTTGTTATTGTTTCCTTGGCACCAGAGAGTCCACTCGGGACGAGGTTGTTTGCATTGATCTGCTTACATCCGTGAGTCCACACTCGGGACGAAGATGTCGATTATTTGTACCAGAGAGTCCACACTCGAGACAAGGGTGTTGACTTGACTTGCACCAGAGAGTCCACTCGGGACGAGGGTGTTTACATCAGAAAGTCCACACTCGGGACGAGGATATCGATTACGTGCACCAGAGAGTCCACACTCGGGACGAGGGTGCCTTGTCGTGAACTAACCAGAGAGTCCACATTCGGGACGAGGGTTAGTACTAACCAGAGAATCCACACACGAGACGATGGTTAGTGATTAGTTCAAACCTGCGAGTCCACTCGGGGCGAGGGTTTGGTATTCTATTGATATCGTGTTCGTTTGTTCATCCAGCAGTTCAGTTACGTGTAGTTGTTCTAGTATTCGTGTTCAAGGTCACCTGTCAGTAGCCACTTGTCGTTAGTCACTTGTTAGCAGTTTGGTCGTAGTCTCTTGTCATGTTAAGTGTCGTTCCTTGTTATATCATGTTTATATATTATCATGCATGATTAAACTGCTAGATAGACATGTTTATATGTATCTTGCTATGTTCTCTGAGGATCTAATGATCTCTTCAGGTTTAGCGATTGCATAAAGTTAGTGGCAGAGCGGGATAGTAGATGATTGTGATGTATGATACAGGTATTAGTCAGTAATTTTATACTGTTATCCTTTCGTGCTTTACATTCCTTATCATGAGTTATTCTGCTTATTGATTCAGTTTAGAGACTCTTGTTGTTTTCCTTAGAGTCTCATCGGACATATATGCTAGTGGGCTGTAGACTATGACACATAGTGTTCATTCATGTTTCGTACACTTATTGTGGATTTGAGATATAGATTTATTTTGCTATGATTTGGCAGCATACCATAGCCTTGACAGCGTTTACGTATTCGAGAGGAGCTGGAGTTCGCTCGATACGTAGCTGGCTTGCTCACGTGCTTGCATCCGAAAAGCGGGTGCGGGTCATAACAAGTTATCCTGATTTTCTGAATTCTCAGATTCATCATGACCACGAAAAGCCAAACCTTGACTCAAAAGAAACCTAATGCAATCAATAGAGGCAGTCAACCGAATGCGATAATCTGCTTGAATTTGTTGGGATTGATTAGACAAGCAAACTTCTATGTGTTGTCGTTGAAGTAATAGATCACTGCAAGCCCTTGAACATTAATTATGAGTACTATTATGGGCTCCAACATGAATACTGAACCGGCTCTTCTTCTTCCAATTTCTAAATCCCTCTCCAACAAATACATCACCACCGCCTTGGTGTCCGTAGTTGGGCTTGAATAGATAACAAACCAAACAATAGGCATCATCTTTTGATATGCTATACTCCAACCAATCATATTCTCCAAACCAAGTACCAACAAAACTGTGATTGACTCCAGAAAATATTGTTCCCGGTAAATGATGATTTCTGGGTTGACATGGTCCTTTTTGTAGATACCACCGTCGGACATTCTCCCTGTCATTAATGTCATACTCATGGATATTCTTTCTTAATCCAGGATCGACAGGGAGCTCATTCAAGTCTATAATACGAGTGGCCAAAGGGAGAACGGGATTAGGAGTGGAGTGATGAACGTCTTGTTGATTTCTAGAAGACGTACTCATATTTGCAGACTTTGGCGTTGACACCTTAGAAAAAATATTTGCATCCTGATCCTGGAGTAAATAAAAGAGAAGCCAGCTGAAAATCAATAACCTAATTTCTAAATGAACTAACCTAATTCCTAATTCTGGTAAAATACGTAGGATTTAAGCACTTTGAGCACTGATTTTTGCCCTAATTTTTTAGCACTGATTTTTGCCCTAATTTTTGCTAAAACTTACCCTTATCTTTGCCCTAAAAAATGTGGTTTCTTAAAATCACTTATTTTTACGCTGATTTTTGCCCTAAAATTCTTTTAAAAATGTGATTTCTTACCCTAATTTTTGCTAAAACTTAAAAATACTTAGTTTAGGGATTTTAGTTTGAGAGAGAAAGATAGTAAGAGAGAGAGAGAGGGGAGAGAGTAGATGTACCTCTTCTTCTTCTTCTTCTTCTTCTTAATGTTGGCTGCTTCTTCTTGTTTTTCGTCTTCTTCTTCTTTTTTTCTCTTACTCTTCTTCAGTTCTTTTTTTCTTCTTAGTGCTTCTTGACCTCTTCTTCTTTTTCTTCTTCTTACTTTTTTTACGGCTGCGGGAGTCTGTACCGCTGGAAGTAAAAAAAAAATTCAAGAAGTCAGTGGGGTCACGTGACCCCACTTGACCCTGGGTGGGTCCCACCCCTGGTTCATAAGGATTGGAGGAAGAGTTTTACTTCTGAATTAAGGGTAACTAATAAGAAAATTAATACCACTAAGTTTGAGGTAGAGAAGTTTAACAATAAATAAATAAATAAATGTGGCATATAAGAGTTAATGTGATCCTTGTAAAAGAAGGATTACACAAGGTCATTTCTTGTAACGAAAACGAATTAATGACTATGCATGGAACAACATAGATCAGAATGTACTGTATACGTCAGAGCTTTGTTTGTCAGACAAGGTGATGTACAACGTCATGACAAAAACTTCTAGGTCAATATTATGGTTAAATCTAGAGAGCTTATATAATGACTGGATTTATCTTATGTGGATGGTATTATCAGGCGATACATATCAAATCCAGAAAATCTTTATTAAAAAGTGGTAAAGTAGGTATTTTGGTATTTAAAAGATGTTTGGATCTTGGTTTATTGTTTCAAAAGTAAAAAGATAGATCGGGCTAGTTGTAAGAACATGTGGACGCAGATTATGTTGGTCATCACTTAGATAAGAGAAGATCAAGTACATGTTATATATGTATACACACATACATGTTCTCGAGTCAGTTAGCGGTCGATCTTTCAGAATATTACAACGCTACCAACTACAAAGTCAGAATATATGGCAATAATAGAAGTATCGAAGAAAACCATGTGGTTAAAAGGTTTGCTTGTGAGTTCGAATTTGAGATGGTGCACGTTTCATTATTTTTGTTATAGTCAAAAGCGTAATTCATCTCGTGAAGAATTATGTATATCATTATAGGACAAAATACAGTGATGTACTGTATCACAAAATAAGGGAGTGGCACAATAAGGAGATTAATCTTATAAGACCAATGTTAAGGTGAATCCGACTGATATGCTAATTGTGAAACCCAGTTTTTGATTTGTAATTTATTATTATTACTATAATATTATTGCTATTATTATTATTATATTGTGGGTTCAAAATTAATTTCAAAATAATAATTTAGATTTTTGGTTGCTGACCTGACCCGAGACTGGACCAGTTCGAACCCGACTTCCCAAAACCCAATCCCCATCGGAACCCATTCTCTCTTATTTTGAAATCCTGATTACTATATTAATCATTTATAAAAAAGAAAGAAATATAACCTATGGCCTGGTCTCCCCACGACCAGGCCTTCTCCCCTATTCTCCAGCACATTTTTCCCTCTCCACCACACGTACAAACACGCTCCCCTACTTCTCCTTTATAACACACTCACCCCCATCCGAAACCCCGCGGCTCCGCACCCCGGTCGTGCGCCTCCCCCGGCTTCCCCGGGCCCCCCTGCCGGACGAGCGCCCGCGCGCCCTGGGCCGTCCGCCTCCGGCGACCCTCCGACACCGCGCTCCCGAGTTTCCTCGGCCGCCCCTCTTCCCGATCGGCGCGCCCCGCGGCCACCCCCTATCGGCCCCGTACTCCAGCAACTCGATCCCCTCCGCCTGCAAGGACCTCCCCGAGCCCGGCCCCCTCTTCTGGACCACCGCCCCACCGGCACCCTTCTGCCGGCCTCGCACCGCTCCGACATGGTTTCCGTGAGCCTTCCGTGCCCCCGCTATTCCGAACAACGCTGTCCAGCGCTGTGGGCTTTCCCGACCTGCTGCCCGCGATTATTTTCTATATTTTCATCTGAAAGCTCTAGCCGAACAACCCAAGGTATAACTCCTCTGTCCCGTCCCATTTCGCTAGTCAATGATGAGATTGGTCCCCGATTCCCTCCCGGAAATTCGGTTTTAGAGCGACGTCGTAAGTTTGGATTTTTCGGAGATGTTCTGTGATGTTTTGTGTTTATTTCGGATTTTTCCGAAATATGTTTTCTGGATTTTGGGCGCTGTGGTTTCCGAATTCATTTCGGGAATTCCCGAACTATATTTCGGGTTTCCGATTATGCTTCGAGAATTATTCTGTGAATTTAATTTTGGTGTAAAATGGTTTGGAAGTTATTTCTGGGTGTTCCCTGGTTTGGGACTTTTATTATGGGCGTTATGGTGCATTTTCCCAGTTTTGGGTTGTCCCGAAAATAGAGGAAATGCTGCCCAAATTTTTATAAAATTTTTAGAAATTAATTTCAAATCGGTTTTCGGAAAATATATTATTTATTTGGATTTTGGGCGACGACCATACCGGTCCGTGGGCCCTAGCGAAATGCAAACGAAACCGGTTTTACCCGGACGTTGAGGCATTAGCTAATAGTGACGATTGGACCAAGTCTGAGACTCCTAGGATTTTATTTATTTTATTTTTAATTTTGTTTTCGATATTTAAAATACAGGATATTAGTCAGAGCTAACTAATTTTCTCTTATTTTAATTTATGTAAAGTTTGTAAGGGCATAAGCCGAGATTCCTATTCTGTCAGCTGTGCCCCTGTATTGCGTAGTCTAGGTTTTTCATTTATTTTTTGGGTTAATTTTCCTTTAATTTTCTGGATGGTTTTATCATTTATATTAGGCGCTTCGTAACAAAATGACTGATAAATATTTTGTATAAATTAATAAGGATTTCTCACGATAAAATAACTTGAATAAAATATTTATAATTAACAAAACCTACGTTTTATCATTGAAAGAAAATGTAGTTATATATATATAATATTAAAAATATAAAGTTTTGCGAATTAACCGGTAACGACGATTTTTCCAAGTAAAACCAGAAACTGGCTATCCAACTAAATGAGAACCAACGTAGTACGCATCGTAAACCGTTAGCAGTAGATTAAGTATAAAAACTTAAAATCTGACTAGGACCTGCTACTAGAGATTGCAACTAGCACACCAAGCTTGGTTTTACAAATGGTTCTAAGTCAAGTTCTCCAACTGTAGGATCTCGAAGACAAACCTAGCATCTTCCAGGAACCAACACCGTTTTCAGTCGTAAACAAAGACAAGTATATTTTATGTTAGTTTATAATTATTTAATAATCATTTTATTGCAAGTTTAAACCACGATGCAACACGGAACTCTCTCTGAGAGCATTGACTGACTGACTGTTGGGTACTGGGAGAGTAGTGTAATGAGTATGACCACATCCAAAGTAGTATAATGACTGTATTAGCTTACCCCTCATACACACGGGGATAAGCCATATCGTATCAATAGGATACAACTGTACAACCCAAGCCGGTCATATTCATTGCCTATTCACATCACAATATTTTAACTGCTGGAGAACTATTTATTTCAAATTGTTTAAAAGTGCATGATTCTATTATTATTTTAATTGTTAGATTATCATGAATTATACTTTGCTCCCTCCTGACTGGAGATAACATTTTTAGGAGATTTTGAGGATGCTGAGCTGTTATACAACCGCTATTATGACCCAGTTTTGTATCCTGTGGTATTTCCAGAGTCCCCATTGGAGGACGCAGGACCTGAGGCCGACGAACCGAACGTATAGCTAGATTTTTCCAGTTTCCAGTTTGTTGTTTTGAAATTTTGTTATTTGATTTATGCACTTAATTCAGTTCTTTTACTTTCTAGTTGTATTTATTTAAAAGTTGAATAAAGTTTTAAATTCCCGAATATTGAGTTGTGACAAATATTTAGATGTTGTTGTGATTACCTGTAATAGTGGATACAGCTTACTGCCGCCGTCTCAACAACGGTGCAGGTTGGGCATGATCCGGTTTGACCCAATTATTTGGGAACGGGTCGTAACATGTTTTTAGTGGTGGCCCATGCAGGTCCAACAACTTAGAAAAACTGTTAGCCCACTTCTCCATTTTTTTTAATTTTTTTAATTTTAATTGTTTATGATTAATTTTAAGGCCATTGTGAGTCATGCCAAAGCTTGTAGGTGGGCTATGACCATATTAGGGTCATATGACCTCTAGATAGCTTATATATGTATTATTTAGCTATTTTATATTTTTCTACAATTTTTGGATATTTGTAGGTATTTAATATTTAAGGTTTTATTATTTTTTAGGACTTTCAGGATTTACTGTAAGGTCATACGGGGGTATTTTGGGACCAAATATTTTTATTTGGGCTCTAAATGACTAAAAATATTTTCTAGAATATTTTAGAATTTTTTTGGATTTTTTAGAATTTATGGGAATTTTTATATAATTAAAACCTACAAAAATAATATTTTATAGGCTTTGAAAATTTACTGTGAGGTCACATGATGATATTTTGGGTTAAAAATATTTTATTTAGATTCTAGACACTTAGAAATATTTTCTAGAATTTTCTAGAATTTTTCTAGATTTTTCTGCAATTTATTTTGATTTATTTGGACATAAAATAATTTTTAAATGATTTTTTGAATTAAATAAATAATTACCCAATAATCCACCCGGGGGGGCCCACCGGTCGGTGCTGCTACAGTAACCGCCTCTCTCTCTCCTATATATATGCATTGTATAATCACAAACCCTAATTAATTATAGCCTCCTCATTTTGGAGTTTGATCCTGGTGATTCTCCGACTTCCCGAGGCGATTGCCGTCAACTCGGACCTCATTTTCGCGTGTCGTTTTTTTGTTGGAAACGTATTGAGGTATAGTTTCTGAATATCTAATTTTTTTTAATTTCTGAACCTAAATTTCTGGAAAATTTGTAGAGTGTCGATTGTCCGAAACTTGACACGTTTTGGTGTTTTCGAGATTCCGGGAGAACCAGAAATCGAAATCACGAACAGTTTGAAGTTTCGGAAAGCTAAACAGAGCGCTACGACATATATTTTTCCCAGAAATTATTTCATTAATTTAGTATTTTAGTTTTTCTGTTGAACTCAGAACTGATCGGTTGATCCCGGCCCGTTTTGGTCACGATTAGCCATAACTGCGATATCTTTTGACCAAAGCGTGATTTTGCGGCACGGTCGATTGCAGTGCACTCGTGGCACTGAAATCTACCAAGGTGCACTTTCAAAATCTAGAGTTCACAGCATTTGACTAAAAATTCAATGGCACGTCTCGATTTACGTGTCATGGTTTCCAAAATTGATAAACACGGCTTTTGATGGCCAAACTTGCATGTTTAGATTATATTCAGATTATTATTAGGTTAAATTAGGTTTTTAAGTAAATTATTACAGAATTAATTATTATTAGATTAGTAACCCAACTAGCCACTATTTAGAACTAGAACATTAGAATTGATTTGTGGTTTTCGTGCACGGTTCGTGGTGCGATATGTGTTATAGGTTGACAGCTTCTAGATCAGCATCCCCTCATCCTCTACTTGTGGCTACGATTTATGCAAGGATTCAGGCAAGTGCACTTTCTGATTGCTTTCCGATTCATAGTAGTCATTTCATTTCATGTCTATACATATATCTTGCTGCTTGTTGACACGCTCGTCACATGAAGTAGTCGGGAGGGAAAATATCTTAGTAGACATGTGGACTACCCAGAAATATCTCCCGTATCTTTCGTGAATGATAGCAGCTGCACACGACACGTACAGGGTGCCGAATTTACCTCCTAGCCGTTCACATGTCGAAAAGGATATTTCAAACCACCTAGATAGATGTCTTTTATTAGTTTTTCCTTGTTTACTTCTCTATCGTGCTATGTCATCAGTTATCTTCCAGATTTCATATCTCATATGTTATTTTCATCTCTTGTTAATTCTATTGTGTTTTCGTATTATCGTCGGTTTGTGTACTTGTTTCATTCCTGACTGGAAACCAACATTTTTTAGGTTTAGCCGCGATCACTCTTAGCATTGGGAAGGCTTGGGTATGCTGAGGTCAACCTAGAAATAGATAGCAGTTGTATCAATTCCAGTAAATGTAAAATCTTATACTTTCTTTAATTATAAATCTTGTAAATGTTGTAATAAACTTAGAAATGTGAATGAGCAGCAAATATTATATTTTGTGATTTTTGAGCACTTATTTCTTGCGGGCTTGACAGCGTTCTACCGTCGACTCTGCGGCGTAGGCTGGCTTGGACACGTCTCGTATCCGAAAAAGCGGGTGCGGGTCGTTACAAAGACATACCTAGAAATAATTAGAATACTAGAACATTGATTTGTCACAACATAGGTCCGAATTATATACATAAATATTTTTGTTTGATTATAGACTGGTAGGATACCTTGCTTATGTTTGCATCCTAAACTTTCCAGAATATGACTAAGAAAAAGACCACCCCTACTGGCGATGAGGTGTCATCACCCGAACATGCCCCATCTCCCCAGCACGTCCAGACCCTTCACCGTTGCAGCTGACCGACCGTCCCCATCAATCTCCAGCACTCCGCGGCATTTACGCTACTACATCTCAAGCGGCAAACCCTACACCTCCCCGAACTGAGCCGCAGTCCCCTGCGGTAGTGCCCGCACCAGCTGCCCCTCCAGTACCCGTGGATCCTACCGATCTAGTGGACATGCTATAGGGAGTGCTTGAAGCACAGAGAGCCCAAGCAGAAGCTCATCGAGAACAAACTACAGCCCAAGCTGAAGCCCATCGCGAGCAGACCGCGATCATGAGAGAATGCATAGAAAATGCCCATAATGTGGCTATGGCTGCCCTCGAGAGAGGAGCAACAACTTTATTGGAGCCACGACCTGCCAAGGTAAACATAAATTCAGGAGTTAAGTTTTATATCATTAAGGCCATTCTTTTGATTAGAGGCGTATTATTACATGAAGGTCGGAGATATAGAGATTTTCAAGAAGCAGGGCCCTCGGTCTTTCAAAGGGACTGAGGGTATCATCTACGTCGATGAATGGCTAGACAGCATGGAGCGTCTCTTGAGCGTCGCTCGACTCCCAGAGGACCTCAAGACTGAAGCAGTAGGACTCCAGCTGCAAGATGTGGCAAGCACCTGGTATCGGAATGAACCCCGACTCCAGGACAAGCAGCTTGATTGGGACACCTTCAAGAGGCTGTTCCGCAGGAAGTTCTTCCCAACATCAGAGATGCGGGAGATGGAAAGACAGTTCCAGGACCTGAAACAAGGGAACATGACGGTTGGAGAGTATACGGCAGAGTTTGGCCGACTTAGCCGCTTTGCCCAGAACTTGGTTGCTGACCCCAAGGATCGTGCTGAAAGATTCAAGTATGGACTAAGGGAAGAGATTCGTACCCCTGTGATCGCAGGTGGCGCCAAGACATGAGAATATTCTGACACGAGCTCAGGACGTGGAGAAGAGCCAGCTTTTTCGTCCAAAGAGGGAGTATCCTGGAACTAGCACCTTTCAGGGTAACCAGAAGAGGCCCAACAACAACAACAACAACAGGCCTTTGCATCATCAGCAGAAGCACCATCAGGCAAGGACCAATGACAGAGCGCCTCAGAGGCAGATTCCTGTCTGTGATTTTTGCAAGAGGCCAGGACATCAGTCGAATATATGCAGGAAGAGGCTAGGACACTGCCTAGTCTGTGGGTCGGCCACCCACCAAGTGAAGGACTGCCCCTCTTCAGTCCACCGGACTGGAGCAACTCAGCAAAGATCTTCCCTACCCACTCAGCAACAACGGTTCGGACAACACCAGCAGAAGACCGGACGAGCTTTTGCCCTAGCAGCAGAAGAGCAAGAACCAGAGCAGGAACCCACCGCTGATGTCATCACAGGTTCCATTTATGTATTTTCACATCCTGTTCTAGCATTATTTGATTCGAGTGCATCACACGGTTTCATATCATCAAAGTTTATTTCTGTACACCACCTAGATACAGGACTTAGCAAGGTGATTAGTAGAGTTATGACCGGTGGTGGACCCATACTCATCACTGAGGCTTGTAACTGTCCCATAACTATCTCAGACCATAAATTCTTAACACCCTTACTTGTGATGCCCTTGCCCAACTATGATGTAGTCCTAGGGATGGACTGGTTAAGTGAGTAGCATGCGCTGATAGATTATCATAGAGGATGTGTAATCTTTAGCCCACCAGGAGAACCGGAGTTTGAAATCTTTCGGGCTCCGGAAGACATAAAGAGTGTTACCTACTCCTCTATCACCGAAGAACCCGGGCCTCCTTACCCTATTATAGCAGAATTCATGGACGTCTTTCCAGATAGTCTTCCAGGATTGCCGCCAGATCGAGGTATGGAATTCACCATCGACCTAGTACCCGGCTCTTCCCCTATTTCTCGGGGATGCTACAGAGTCAACCCCAAGGAGGCAAAGGAGATGAAGGACCAGATTGATGAACTGAAGGCACAAGGATTTATCAAAGACGGGGCTTCACCCTGGGGAGCACCAGTTTTGTTCGTGCCCAAGAAGGATGGAACCGTACGGATGTACATTGATTACCGGGCGCTGAACAACATCACCATCAAGAACAAGTACCCTCTGCCCCGAATCGATGACCTGTTTGATCAACTGAGTGGAGCCAAGGTATTTTCGAAGATAGATCTCAGATCAGGCTACCATCAAATCAAGGTCAGGAAGGAGGATATCTCGAAAACGACATTCAACACCAAATATGGGTAATTTGAATTCTTGGTCATGCCGTTTGGACTGACGAATGCTCCTACGGTATTTATGAACCTTATGAACAAGGTCTTCCATGAATACCTGGATCAGTTTGTTGTTGTCTTCATCGACGACATATTGATCTACTCTAAGACTGAAGAAGAGCATGAAGAGCACCTGAGGAAAGTTCTGAGCACCTTGAGGAAGGAGAAGCTCTATGGTAAGTTATCTAAATGCGAATTCTTTTTAGACAAAGTAGAATTTCTGGGCCATGTTGTCACAGGAAAAGGAATTTCGGTGGATCCAAAGAAGATAGCTGCTATTGAGAAGTGGACTGCACCAAGTTCGGTTACAGAAATCAGAAGCTTTTTGGGTTTGGCTGGCTACTACCGAAAGTTTGTGAAGGATTTCGACATCAACCTACAGTATCATCCGGGTAAGGCTAATGTTGTTGCAGATGTACTTAGTCGATACCCGATAGCAATGTTCTTGACCAAGGAGCGACATTTGCTGGAGGATATGGAAAAGCTTGGACTGGAAATTGTACTGCCTAAAGAAGAAATGAAGAAACTAGGAAGAGAAGCCATTGTACCATAAGCTAATTCAACAATGATGCAGTTGCAAGTGCGTTCAAGTCTAATGGACAGAGTCAAGGAGGCACAATTCCAAGACGAGACACTTTGCAAACTCAGAGATCAAGTGCTGGCAGGAACACTTGAAGGATTCTCAATCGCCAGTGACGAAGCCCTGAAGAATGGTACGAGGCTTTGTGTACCAACTGGCGAACTGAGGAACGAGCTGATGCAAGAAGCGCACTAGTCGCAGCATTCCATACATCCTGGAGCCAACAAAATGTATCGGAATATGCGAACTATAGTGTGGTGGTACGGAATGAAGAATGATGTATCCAGGTATGTGGCTAGATGTTTAATTTGTCAACAAGTAAAAGCTAGCAGACAGAGACCAGCAGGACTATTACAGCCGCTTGACATCCCGGAGTGGAAATAGGAGCACATAACAATAGATTTTGTGTCGGGACTGCCTCGATCCCAAGGAGGGAAGGATGCCATTTGGGTAATCGTGGACCGACTGACGAAGTCAGCTCACTTTATCCCCTTCAAGGTTGGTCTATCCACCGAGAAGTTGGCAGCACTGTACATGCGGCATATCTACCGGATTTATGGAGTTTTGGTAAGTATTGTGTCTGACAGAGATACTAGATTTACCTCTCACTTTTGGAAGAGTTGCATGACAGTTTGGGAACACAACTGAAGTTCAGCACCGCCTACCATCGCCAGACTGACGGACAATCGGAGAGAACAATCCAGACGCTAGAAGACATGCTGAGATCCTGCGTCTTGGAATTTGGAGGGTCTTGGGAAGACCATTTGTACTTGGTAGAGTTCTCCTACAACAACAGCTACCAAGCTAGCATCGGTATGACACCGTTCGAGGCACTCTATGGATGTCGTTGCCGCACTCCACTTGCTTGGGACGACGTCGAAGAACGAGTATTGCTTGGACCTGAGATGGTGACCGATGCAGCAGAGAAGGTAAGAATGATCAGAGACAAGCTCAAGATTGCCCAGGACAGATAGAAGCATTGGGATGATAGCAGCCGACGGCCTTTGGAGTTTGAAGAAGGTGACAGTGTGTTTGTGAAGATCTCTCCTACCAGAGGAACCATCCATTTCGGCAGAGCAGGAAAGCTAAGCCCCAGGTATATTGGTCATTTTGAAATACTTAACAGGATTGGAGAAGTGGCTTATCGGGTGGCTCTACCCCCAAGTCTCGAAGGCGTCCACAACGTCTTCCATGTTTCGCAACTGAGACGCTATATCCCAGACCCGAGCCACATCTTGGACCATTTTGAGCTGGAAATTGGATCCATCCTTACAATGCCAGAGAAGCCAGTAGCAATATTGGACAAAGGTGAGAAGAGAACCAGGAACTCTGTGACGCCGATAGTCAGAGTCATGTGGTGGCACAACTCACCAGGCGAGTCGACCTGGGAGCGAGAAGATCAGATGCGGGAACAGTATCCGTACCTGTTTGAGACTTGAGGTAATTCGAAACCCTGCCTTTAATTTCGAGGACGAAATTTCCTAAGGAGGGAAGATTGTGAAACCCAGTTTTTGATTTGTAATTTATTATTATTATTATAATATTATGGCTATTATTATTATTATATTGTGGGTTCAAAATTAATTTCAAAATAATAATTTGGATTTTTGGTTGCTGACCTGACCCGAGCCTGGACCAGTTCGAACCCGACTTCCCGAAACCCAATCCCGATCGGAACCCATTCTCTCTTATTTTGAAATCCTGATTACTATATTAATCATTTATAAAAAAATAAAAAAATATAACCTATGGCCTGGTCTCCCCACGACCAGGCCTTCTCCCCTATTCTCCAGCACATTTTTCCCTCTCCACCACACGTACAAACACACTCCCCCACTTCTCCTTTATAACACACTCACCCCCATCCGAAATCCCGCGGCTCCGCATCCCGGCCGCGCGCCTCCCCCGGACCCCCTGTCGGACCCGCGCCCGCGCGTCCTGGGCCGCCCGCCTCCGGCGAGCCTCCAACACCGCGCTCCCGAGTTTCCTCGGCCACCCCTCTTCCCGATCGGCGCGCCCGCGCGTCCTGGGCCGCCCGCCTCCGGCTAGCCTCCGACACCGTGCTCCCTAGTTTCCTCGGCCGCCCCTCTTCCCGATCGGCGCGCCCCGTGGCCACCCCCTCTCGGCCCCGCACTCCAGCAACCCGATCCCCTCCGCCCGCACGGACCTCCCCGAGCCCGGCCCCCTCTTCTGGACCAGCGCCCCTCCGGCACCCTTCTGCCGGCCTCGCACCGCTCCGGCGTGGTTTCCGTGAGCCTCCCGTGCCCCCGCTGTTCCGAACAGCGCTGTCCAGCGCTGTCCCGGGCTTTCCCGACCTGCTGCCCGCGATTATTTTCTATATTTTCATCTGAGAGCTCTAGCCGAGCAACCCAAGGTATAACTCCTCTGTCCCGTCCAATTTTGGTAGTCAATGATGAGATTGGTCCCCGATTCCCTCACGGGAATTCGATTTTAGAGCGACGTCGTAACTTCGGATTTTTCGGAGATGTTCTGTGATGTTTTGTGTTTATTTCGGATTTTTTCGAAATATGTTTTCTGGATTTTGGGCGCTGTGGTCCCGAACTATATTTCGGATTTTCGATTAAGCTTCGAGAATTATTCTGTGAATTTAATTTTGGTGTAAAATGGTTTGGAAGTTATTTCTGGGTGTTCCCTGGTTTGGGACTTTTATTATGGGCGTTATGGTACATTTTTCCAGTTTTGGGTTGTCCCGAAAATAGAGGAAATGCTGCCCAAATTTTTATAAAAATTTTAGAAATTTATTTCAAATCGGTTTTCAGAAAATATATTATTTATTTGGATTTTGGGCGACGACCATACCGGTCCGTGGGCCCTAGCAAAATGCAAACGAAACCGGTTTTACCCGGACATTGAGGCATTAGCTAATAGTGACGATTGGACCAAGTCTGAGACTCCTAGGATTTTATTTATTTTATTTTTAATTTTGTTTTCGATATTTAAAATACAGGATATTAGTCAGAGCTAACTAATTTTCTCTTATTTTAATTTATGTAAAGTTTGTAAGGGCATAAGCCCAGATTCCTATTCTGTCAGCTGTGCCCCTGTATTCATTGTCTAGATTTTTTCATTTATTTTCTGGGTTGATTTTCCTTTAATTTTTTGGATGGTTTTATCATTTATATTATTAGGCGCTTCGTAACAAAATGACTGATAAATATTTTGTATAAATTAATAAGGATTTCTCACTATAAAATAACTTGAATAAAATATTTATAATTAACAAAATCCACGTTTTATCATTGAAAGAAAATGTAGTTATATATATATAATATTAAAAATACAAAGTTTTGCGAATTAACCGGTAACGACGATTTTTCCAAGTAAAACCAGAAACTGGCTATCCAACTAAATGAGAACCAACGTAGTATGCGTCGTAAACCGTTAGCAGTAGGTTAAGTATACAAAGTTAAAATCTGACTAGGACCTGCTACTAGAGATTACAACTAGCACACCTAGCTTGGTCTCACAAATGGTTCTAAGTCAAGTTCTCCAACTATAGGATCTCGGAGACGAACCTAGCATCTTCCCGGAACTAACACCGTTTCCAGTCGTAAACAAAGACAAGTACATTTTGTGTCAGTTTACAATTATTTAATAATCGTTTTATTGCAAGTTTAAATCACGATGCAACACGGAACTCTCTCTGAGAGCATTGACTGACTGACTGTTGGGTACTGGGGAAGTAGTGTAATGAGTATGACCACATCCAAAGTAGTATAATGACTGTATTAGCTTACCCCTCATACACACGGGGATAAGCCATATCGTATCAATAGGATACAACTGTACAACCCAAGCCGGTCATATTCATTGCCTATTCACATCATAATGTTTTAACTGCTGGAGAACTGTTTATTTCAAATTGTTTAAAAGTGCATGATTCTATTATTATTTTAATTGTTAGATTATCATGAATTGTACTTTGCTCCCTCCTGACTGGAGATAACATTTTTAGGGAATTTTGAGGATGCTGAGCTGTTATACAACAACTATTATGACCCAGTTCTGTACCCTATGGTATTGCCAGAGTCCCCATTGGAGGACGCAGGACCTGAGGCTGACGAGCCGAACGCATAGCTAGATTTTTTCAGTTTCCAGTTTGTTGTTTTGAAATTTTGTTATTTGATTTCTGCACTTAATTCAGTTCTTTTACTTTCCAGTTGTATTTATTTAAAAGTTGAATAAAATTTTAAATTCCCGAATATTGAGTTGTGACAAATATTTAGATGTTGTTGTGATTACCTGCAATAGTGGATACAGCTTACTGCCACCGTCTCAACAACGGTGCAGGCTGGGCATGATCCGGTTCGACCCAATTATTTGGGATCGAGTCGTGACACTAATGAAGGTGATTCCTGTAGAGAAGTTCAAGTCAATCTTGACTTCTATTCAGGTACTTAGATGTGAGAAAAGCTCAAGATCTTGGTAGAAGGGTCGTGACAGTTTCACAGTTTTGGACAAAAACTGTGTCAGCAGGCAAGGGGATAAAGGAAAAATTAAACATTAAAGGAGCATGGAGACAATTTGCAACAAAAAGTGGCTTATTGAACTCAATTATGGGTGGAGATTGTTGTTGTGTGGCCCGGTCCTCACAGCAACGGAGAGCAATTAACGGGTGTCATCCAGCAAAACGAGAAGCACGGGAGAAGTCAAAGACAGAGACACGGCTCTCTTTTTTGGAGCCAAAGGCGCCAAACAATCTAAACTAATATACTGGATTTTCTTGCAACTAGTGCGCACATATCGACATTACTGGTTTCCAAACCAGTATACCAGGTTCTCTAGCACGTATTGATTACTTTGTACTCGCTAGAACTGAAATTCTAGTTCCCAAAATGGAATTTTGATTCAGACAATCTCAGCATACGGGGCTAGTTTTGGTAAGGTTTACGCAGGGCCGACCCTAAGCTCATTGGGGCCCACGATGAACTTTCAAAATAAGGCTCTCATACATAATGTAAAAAATATTTAAAAAAAGTTACAACTAAGAATTGAACTTAGGACCCTAGTATACAAGTCTAAAATACTAACTACTAGACCAGAATAACTTTATGTATAAAAAGTCCATGGTACATATGGTATATACTAGTTCTATTTGAGATATAAAATATTAATATATTTATTTTTAAACTATTTTTTTTGGGATTCTGATGATCCGTGGGCCATGGGTGGTCACCCTGGCCGCCCTGGGCCAGGGTCGGCCCTGGGTTTATGCAATTTTGCTTCAAAATTTTATAAAATTATAGAAGAGCCTATATTAGAAAAAAAAAAATTCTAATCTAAAATAGGTGTGCTTGAAGGCTATTGAAGAATAACCAAAGTTAAGGAAACAAGGAGAGGAAGAAGGTTGTAATATTGTTGGAGATCCCATAAAAAAAAAATTGTGTTAATTATTGTACGAAATCTTCTAAGATTTTTTTTCCATATTCAATAAAAATATTATTCCAGTCCAAATCAGCTGAACCACATTTTGAGATTAGGTCATATGTTCATTATATTTGATTTTGCTATGATATCATAAGTTACTATTCCTAAATATAATAAATTAATATGCGGAGCATATTTAATTTGTATGCAAGTTGGAATACATCAAACATTTTTTTTTTCTTCAAGTTCTTTGTGATGTGTTTTATTTTGTTTCAGAATTGGCAACCATAAGGTTGACCAGGCATTAAATTGAAGTTGATTTAATCCAGTCTTCATGTCATTCTCTTGCACGTGTTTGAAATTGGTTTAGAAAACTTTTGGAATATTTAGTTTTAGGATCTCACATATGGATATTAAAATTTGGGTTCAGAAATGGACTGATGTTAGAGTTTGATTTTTGAAATTACTGTTCACGTAGATTAATGAACAATAATTTTAAAATTCAAATTTTAACATCGATCAATTTCGAAATCTAAATTCTAATATTTGAGACCCTAAAACTAAATAACCCTTAAATTTTTTGCATCTATGGCATTTAGGATCAAAGATTAGTAAGCCAAGTTGAAGAGGAGAAGACTAACAAAATTGTATCATAATTGTCCACTTTTAGGTAATTATATATATATTAACATATGCTGAAAGTCCAAACACTTTTTTTTGTTTTGTTTATGTAACTTGTTAATTCCACTTCCTTTGAGTAGGACGTGAAAGAGAAATAGATTCGCACTTTGACTTGTAATCTAACACAAATTAGTTTACAGTACTAATGTGAAGTCTGAAACAGTAGAGTTTCTTGTTGGATAGAAGATGTTAGACTTTGGTCATCTTCAACTCAATTTTTTTTCATCAATTTGATGAGTTAAAATAGAATATTTTTATATATTATTCCATTCTCAAAATTTTACCAGGCCAATCCAACTATCCTCAACCAATAAAAAAACTATTATTTATTTTTACATAAATTTATATATTTATAATTAATTTAATATAAACGTATACACTATATTATTATACATTATTTAAAAAAATTTGTTGGTCTCTTTAACAATTTACATAATTTTTTAATACTAAAAACAAATAAATTCAATATTAAACTCTATTGAAATATGTAAACAAGAACTTTTTAATAGTATAATTATTATATTAATTATATTTATAAAGTAAAAAATACATGACAAAATGGTGTAAATAACGGATTTGCAAATTTGATAATGGACTAGCAAAATGGGTGTAAATAATGGATTCTCTATTCTTTCAAATTTTGAGGATCCTTCTCTTCGTTCTCAAAATTTTCCTCAATTAATTTGAGGATGGGTGGGAGAGAGAAAATTCACAAATAGGTGATTTGAAGATTTGGTTGGTGATGGCCTTAGAGATAGTTGTTTTAGTCTCAAATGAGGATGGACATGAATCAACCTTGGATCCTAGAGCCGAGATGTGACACCAGGAGTAAGGGTTAGCATTATGCGGTCAAAAACTGTAAAATGAGTGCAGGCGAATTGATTTAGACTACGTGGTTCTGTTCTTGGGTTGACAAGTCTGAGATTTTGAATTTGTAAGATTATGGAGTTTTCAATTTTAGTTTACTATCTTGGGAATATGGTTTTGCTCAAGTCGAACAGACCACATAATATATTACAAATTATGTACATGTATATAAGCATCTATTTAAGCATAATACGACCGTAATCATAAATCTAGCATACACATCACATCCAACTCCTACAATTTTCATTCTTTTATCATGAAGACTTTCCTATCTCTAGTAGCACATCTTTTTTTTTTTTTAAATTTTATACAATTTGTGGTTAAGATCGAATTAACTGAATTATTGGTACGATTAGTTTTTGATGTTATTTATTTTTTTTTTTTTTGAAATCACACGCACACACACAATTGGGAGGCTCGAACCTTGCCGGCCCCTCCGGATGTCCGCTCTAATACCACTAGGCTAGAGAACTCAGACAGTTTTTGATGTTATAGAGTTTGCTGAGTTTGCAGTTAACTATATATTTGGAAAATTACGAGTAAGAAAAAACAATCTTAAAAACAATATTTGGTCAATCTAATTTTTGTACATTTGTGCCTAAGAACGTAATCCTTAGCACCAAAATAGAGGGAAAAAAAATACAACTCATATTTCTTTAGCCATTCCTCTTTGATTTCATGGCCAGTAAAATTCCCTTTCAAAATATTGTTTCAAAGAAAAGTAATCGAGTTTCTCCAACCAGTTCCCATCATTTGGGCCTGGTCTACATTTAGGTCCTTTTCTGATTGTAGTTTTAGGAAATTTTATTGCATGTTCTTCAAAGGTTTTAAGATTGTGATCCTCGGAAAACTTCATTTTTGGACAATTTTCACCCTTTTTGTCCAAATTTTGTGTTCAAGCTCACTTGTCAATAATTTGGGGTGTTAATAAATGCACCATATTCTTATTCATTCTTTGTTGACTGATAAACTTTCCTTGTAAAAAAATATGTTTATCTTCTTTCTCTTTACCTCCTTTATTCTTTAACAAAAATCCTGGAGGAAGTCATGAGTTACTAATTTTTAAAACTCGTCTATCAAGAGGCGTTGGATTACATGCATCTCATTCATTATTATTTTTAAGGACCTAAACAAAAAAAGGTCAAGAACCTAACAGAAAATTGTGTCCACATGTCATCATCATATTGGAAGTTTCTAGCTATTTGTGTTTGTGTAGTTGTTCTCATTTCTTAATTCCTTAAATCAATTAAATAATTTTATTATCATATTAACTTACAATTTGAAAAGGAAAAAAAATAAAAAGTAGAACGCGCAAAGAACGAAAAGTGTTAAAGTTTACAATAAATGTCGGAACAAACTCAAATGAAAGATTGAGTGAAGATGGAATGAAAGATCTGCAAATGTGCAATCATATTATTTTCGTTCTCGAATCCACTCACAAAGTCGTCTCTCGATTTCGATACAGAAAATCATAGCTCTAGTCATGGACAATGAATTTTCAGATCATGTTGAAAGTTAGATTTTTAATTTTTGTCTCTCACCATCTCAAATTTTACCTTAATTTTTTCTAATATAGATTTTTTTAAGATCTAGTTGTGAAAATAAACTTATAGTTTTTTTTTTCCAAAGAAAAAAAATGTATATAAAGCTGATCAAAGCTCTAGAAAATAAGAAGGGAGGCAAACAGAATAAAAACATGGTTACATCTGATAACACCTAATACTTTGTGGGTCACTTATTATATTTTATTTCACACACTAAGAATCGGTCTTCTTGGCCTACCGCTACGATCAGTGGCGTAGCTAGAATTTTAATCTATGGAGTGCGATACTTACTATTAAAAAAGTAATAAATTATAATAAGTATGAAAAATAATGATTATCTGGTTGACGGTTTCAGAAGTGGACAAAATTTACAATATATGACAAGTTCAACGTTGCTCATTCAATGACGCACGTCTCGTCGCGATCCGAAGTGTGCTCGAAGAATAATTACAAATTTTCGAAAAATATCATTACGGTAAAATTCGGACCAAATTCTTTGTGCACAGTCGATGAATTCGAGTTTCGTCAATATCCACGTCGACTATGACCGTACGCATCATAAATAATGATATTTTTATGCAAAAAATATTATACGACAAAATTAGTAATATCACTATTTTGGTTATATACTAGTATAAATATATATTTTTTTCCTCAAACTAAACATATCCTAACCCAAGTAGAGTATTTTGTATTGTTTATTCTCTTTTTAGGGGAGCGGATCTGTCTCTCAAGGTTCAGCAGCAAAATACTTTTGGTTGCTTATTAAATCTTTATGTACATTGGATTGCATGTATAGAGCTTCTGTGTCATTGACGTGCATACCGTTCATCCATATTTTTTCGACTCTAACTCATTTGACATTGATGTTTGAATGAAAACTATATATAAACTTAAAAATCAAAAATCAAATCCCGGGGGCGCAGCTGCACCCCTTCGGAATCGACTGGCTACGCCACTAACATATAAGTTTTTGCAATCTTGATTCTTGATGATGCATGTTTAAGTTGTAGAAGATCTTGACCCTTCTACTCACGAACACCACATTAAAGTAACGTATGTGCTCGGCGCACAAATTTTTATGACCCATCAAGTTGTGCTACTTTACGTAGTAGTATCATTGACACTTTCATTTCATGGAGGAAGATCTGGTCTCCCCCCATAGAGATTTGACGAGACCGAGTTTGGTCTTCGCCTTACCGAGTTTGGAGAGCGGGACTGACTGATTGATTGATGGGAACACTAGTTACGTATTATTCTTATTTTATGTTTAAAGTAAGATTTCTTAAAAAAAATAATTATTTAATTTTAAGGTTCAAATATAATATTAAAATTTTACGCCCATGTCTCTATATTGGGTAGGATATGATTTGGATATGATCCAAACGGACAAAATTGAGTTCTAAATATAAAATTTAAATATTATACGAGATCTTAAAACTAAACAAAAATATTGAGAATTGTGTATCTCGGTTTACTTAGTTTTGCATGGTGAGAATTGTGTTAGAGATGAGCGTTCGGTTTATTCGGTTTCAACCGAATCGAATTAGTCAAAACCATAACCAAAACGAATAGAATAATAAATTATGTTGTCCGAGCTCTCTAGCCTAGTGGTATTAGAGCGGACACCCGGAGGGGCCGGCAAGGTTCGAGCCCCCCAGTTGTGTGTGTCAGTGGGATTTCAAAAAAAAAAAAAAAAAATTATGTTGATTCGGTTGGAATATTTATATTGTTTAATGGGTCGGACACAAAGTTGGAATCGTGGTTAAATTACATTAAAATTTATAATTTTTATACAAATATTTGTTGAATTTCAAATTTGCACACAAAGTTGGACTAGTTGTTAAATTATGAAAGTTGAAACTCATAACACATATATAGTATTGTTGTTTTCAAAATATATACATTTTTAATTACAAAAAAATGCAAAGAAGTGAGGCAATTTACAAAATTGTATAATTATTATTCGATTTTTGGACAAAAATTGAAACCGAATAATAAATTTTAGTATTTTGAAAACCAAAATCGAACCCATTTTTTTTTTTTTTTTGAAACCGAACCGAATAATTATTTTCAAAATATACACATTTTTAATCACAAAAAAATGCAAAGAAGTGAGACAATTTACAAAATTGTATAATTATTATTCGATTTTTGGACAAAAACCGAAACCGAATAAGAAATTTTAGTATTTTGAAAACAAAAACCGAACCGATTTTTTTTGAAACCGAACCGAATATCTTATTCAGTTCAGTTTTCGGTCCAAAACTGAATAATGCCCATCCCTAGGTTGTGTGACTTAGATTATTTAGTCTCGTCATGATCAATCGAGAATGGGACTTGTGATATTGTTGTTTATTTCTATCCTGATCCCAGCAGACACACAATCCTCCTGACGGCGGTTTCGATGGAAAGGACTTTATGGACATCGTTTATCGTCAGATGTCTCTCGTATCGGTTGCATTATTGAATGCTTGTATAATATTCAAAATTTATCTTTATGTTTTCATTGTGGATGATCAGCCCTATGTCAATCGTGAGGAGGAAACTCAAATCTTCTGGACAATATGAAGTTTAAACACAAATTTTCAATAAACGTAAGAACTAATAATGTAGCCCCAAAAAAACCAGAGGAAAAAAAGTAACTATTATCGACTTTTATTGTTTGCGAAGCCTGCTTCCACTTCCTCATTTCCTAGTTCCAAACTGAAATAACAATTTTCATACTCTCTATTAGACGATTCATGATTATGGGATATGCTTAAGAAAATCACATAATCAAATGATGAAATTCTGTAGTCATGATCAGTCTAGATAGCTAAGTGTCACTGACTTGGTCTTTTTGTCTACACTTCGTCGCATGCGGCGTACTATCTTTCTTAGCTAGAATACTAAGAAATTAGAAAAAAAAGTGAAACAATATTGGAAACTTGAAACTATTCTTCTATTACTTGAAAAATGCTATAAGTTTTTTGTGGTGAGGAACAATTGAGTCTTATCACTTGTTTATAATGTTTCGTCGGACATACAAAAAACTTCTGGAAACAGAATATTTCAAAAATTATTCTAGAACCTAAATATTTACAAGAAAGCTTCTAACCTATCCAGAAAGATCATAAGTGAAGCCATCTAGAAAGATCTCGAATCTTCTAGAAGATTCTCGAGCCTTCTGGAAGATTCCACCATTTTCTAAAAAATTCTGAAAGCTTTCCGCATAATTCCAATCCATGAAAGATTACACAAATCCATCTCGATAGGACGCAACAAATTTTGAGTGACGTAAGGCTGATGTAGGTTGTTGTTAAGCAAAACAAGGCATTATGTGAACAAAAACCTGAGGATAACGTGGGACTCTACTAGATCATACATCAAATCATACATCATTCATATAATTGTCCAATCATTGTAGGCCATTCCCACGCACATTCTCTTGACAACTTTTACTAAAATATATAGTCCAATCTCCCATTCACATTGACAGTGCATAAATTTGGTACAAGTGAACTCTTTAGGTTTCACAGTACCGAAGATTATTAAACAAGCCATTGCTTTACTTGGAAAAGAAACATAATCACTACCTAGTTGATAAAGATACTTATATATATATAGTATCCATTGTTGCCATTTCGATGAACTGTAGAGAAGTGATAGAAGAGAAGAATTACATTGCAATCCAATAAACTTGTGAAGTCAAGAAACTGTAATCGACTAAATGATGTGTTACATTTTAATTTTTTAATTTTTTTTCTTTCATATATTTAAAATTGAATCAATAATACAACAATAATAATTTTCAGAAAAAGAACTGCCAACAGTCAGCAAAGACCTCCCTCGGCTGTGAAGGTCTCATTCTCCTGTCCTCGAAAAGTAGGGTATGGAGACCGTCGAAGAAGATTTACATGTCACTCAAATCCCATAAGAGTTTCCGGTTCACTGATTCGACTGGCGGTGCAAGTCCAGGAATGTCCTGAATGTCCTTGTTGTTCGGATTGACAATCTAGCAAAAAAAAAATTGAAATAAGAAAAAAGAACCAAGTCTGCCAATAAGCAAGGTGAAGCATTCTTGCCTAAGGCCACGACACGCCTTTGCTTAATACATGGTATCAGTGGCCACAGCAACGGCACGAAAAATATAACGTGAAGAGACATGTTCCAGGACTGAACTTAAAGTTCAGCTGCCGATGCTTATACCAAAACTCATTGTGATAACAGCTAAGAGGTAATAATATGAGAACTTAAATGTCAAATAATTTGTAATCTAGGAAGCATGGACACTCCAAAAACAGCGGTATGTCCGTGTGTCGCATTGTGTCACGTGTATCAGACACAACACAGACACTATATAATACACTAGGATACAACAAAACATGTATTGTATCTGTCGTGGCAGGATGGTGTCGTTTGTGTTCGTGTCAGAGAACATAGTATGGAACAACTTATATAATATAGAATAGTAGGAATCTGTCATACTGTGTAGTGAATTAGTAATCACCCTTTTTCAAACACACAAGAGAGGTCATAGGCGAAAAGCCATGTTAATTTGCATCCTAATTAAAGCCAAAAAGTGATAAAAATGGCAATTTTAATGGCAAAGGAAACTGATGGCATGGCATGGTAAGTAGTAAAGCTACCAGAACTCAACAAAAGCTAGAAAAGAAATTCCCCGTCGCTACTTCACTCAACGAAAGCATGGATGATGCAAAGTATCATATAAGCAATAATTGATCTTGGGAGTTTGATATCGGAAGGCTAACAAAGATAGGGCTCAGGACAATAATGCATATACCGTTTCGGTGGATCCGAAAAGAGGTAAATTTGATTGATTTATTTTTTAATCAGAAAGGTAAAATTGAAATTTACAATATAGTATTCTTTCAAATAAACTATGCTGCTCACTATGCATGGGGTAACTTGTGAAGTTGTTCCAGTAAATGTTTGTCGAGTTACTTTTGGAAGTCCATACTTAAGGAATAGTGATTGTTGTTGTTTTCTTCTCTCTACAACCATCTAAAATTCAGAAACTTCTATCAGCTGAAATTGAAATCTAGAACAACAGCAGATTTCAATCCAACACATCATACCTAGAATCTTCCCTGAATAAGAAATCGTTTTATTGTTCTCCCAAACTAGCGAATATCATTTGCAAAATCCTAATTCAGAACATTTTCCTACACAAAGGTCAATTTCTTCACATACTAGAAACCATAAACCATATAGGCACTATGAGTGATTTCTAAAATAAGGGTTCTGCTGATGTGAAAAATTCAAAGTTTAGAAGCATATATATATATATATATATATATATATATATATATATATATATATATTGGAATAAAGGTGAATTTATTCCTCGCATATAGCGGTAAAGGTATTACAATACATAATATCACATCATCTCATGTCCCATATTATAATATTATGGAGCCAATACCGATACATCGAATTCTATGTTATGTAGAATTCCAATAGTTGGGGTAGTCAGGCCTTCGAAAATACGCATGTTCCGCTCCTTCCAGACGTGCCAAATGGAAGCGGCCAGACGAACTCTGGCTCTTCTGGCCCACCCCAGGTCCCGGCCTCTGTGGTCTCGAATCCAGCTAAGTATGCTCCTGATGTCTCGATCCACACCAACACCCCCTCTCAGCTGCACGCACTGCTCAGTCCAAATGTGCCAGGTCGTCGGGCAGACAAAGAAGAGATGCCCCATAGATTCGTCCTCCCCATGACAAAGGACACACTTGGTATCTGGGATCTATATCCAAAACCTGAGGAGTCTGTCTCTCGTCATCAGTCTGCCTCGCAGAAACCGGTATGCACATTGTTGCATTTTTCGGGCAATCCCCTTGCCCCAAATGAAGTTCACCTCCTCAGCCCGGTCATGGTGAGTCCGAACCAAGTCATAACAGCTACTAAAGCAGAATAAACCTGACCCGTCCTCCGACCCAGGGCCAGCCCAGCTCCAGGAGTCCTCATGCTGGCTATCATCTATAGTAATAAGGCGAATCTCCTCGGCTAGCGGAGCTGTGTAAGGATATCCTTCTGGCCACCATATTCCATCTCTGATGATCCGACTGCATGTGAGCCCCCTGTCTGCCTCCCTGTCCAACTGTCCTCCCAGTATCTCCAGTAATGATCTGGAACCCAACCAAGGATCAAGCCAGAGATCAGTGGACGTCCCATCTTTCATGTTCCTGTGGATAGCGGTCTTAAGCACCGGCCGACACCTCAGAATGGCCTTAAATGTGACCGAGAAATTATTGTCTATCCTGCAAGCCCAGAAGTTTGTCCGCCTGAGGTATCTGTTTGCCATCCATTCCGCCCAGAGCGAACCCCCCTTGAGGAATCTCCAGGCCATCTTCACACAAGCTGCCTTCCTGACCGCATGTAGAGGCCGCAGTCCCACTCCCCCCTCCTCTCTAGGACGACATAACTGGTCCCAGGAGATCGCATGCATCCCTCCCCTCCAGATGAAGTCCGCACAGATATACTCCACTTTCCGAATAGTGGCCTACGGGATCTGGATAGACTGGAGCCAGAACATCGTGATGCCAGCAATAACTAATCTCACCAGCTCAATCCGACCGCCAAAAGATAGACCCGCAGCCTGCCAGCCCTCCACCTTCCTCTGAGCAAAATCCACCAAGCTGTGGCAATCCTGCTCTCTGGCGTAGTTGACCGTCAACGGGAACTCCAGGTATTTCACTGGGAGCTCACCTTTTTCTACTCCCAGAGCGAAGGCTCTCTCCTCCTGAAGCGTGCATCGGGAACTGAAGTAGACTCTGCTTTTCTCCCTATTTAACTGTAGTCCGGATAGCCGCCCGAACTCCTCCATGATGTCCGATAGCGCTCTCATGCCCCGCATGGAAGGCTGGAGGAGCACCAATAAGTCATCAGCATAAATCAGATATGGTCTCACCAACCGAAAAAGGGGGACGATCTTCTTGCTATGCACCGTCGTGTCAATCATGCAGGTGAAATACTCCATCACCAAGGTAAACAAGTACGGAGAGAGGGGATCACCCTGCCTCAGCCCCCGGTTGCTCCTGAAGTAGCCATGAGGTGTGCCCTGGATGAGGACAGAGAAGGTAGAGGAGCAGATGCACTCCCTCACCCTCGCAACCCACCTCTCGTCGAACCCCATGGCGAGCATCAAGTGGCATAGGAAGTCCCGGTTGACCGTATCATAGGCTTTCCGTAGATCCAGCTTCACACACGCCTTCATCCCCCCAGGTTTGCTGAACTCCCTTACCATCTCATGAGCAAGTAAGCTGTGCTCCGCTATCGATCGACCCTTGATGAAGGCAGCCTGATTCTGGGACACCAATTCCTGCATAATCCCCTCCATACGCCTGCACATAAGATGTATAATAATCTTATAAATAAAGTTACAACATGCAATGGGTCTAAAGTCTGCAAGTGAGGTAGCGCCCTCCTTCTTAGGAACCAGCGTCAAGAATGTGTGGTTCATCTCCTTCAGAAGCCGGCCCTCCGCGAAGAACTTCTGGACCGCCTCCAAAACAGGGTACTTAAGCACACCCCAGTGTCGCTTAAAGAACCCTGAAGAGAAGCCATCAGGCCCCGGAGCTTTGTTAGGATTAGCCTTCATCACAATGTCTTCCACCTCCTCCAATCTCACAGGGGCCAATAGCAGGCAATTTCCAGGGTGCGTCACCAGCCTTTTAGTGACAAGGCCGGGGAATGTACTGGTGTAATCCGTCTGCTGGTATAAGTCCGAGTAAAATCTGACGGCCTCCTCCTGGATCTCCACCGAGTCCCCTACCAGGCGCCCCTCGCCATTCAGAAGTCTGGGGATGCTGTTCCGGTGCTAACGAGTGCGGATCACATCATAGAAGAACTTGGTGCATCGGTCACCATCCTTGAGCCAGGTGCATTTAGCCCTCTGTGCCGCACTGATCTCCTCATGTAACCTCATGATGCTGACCTCCTCTATCAGAGTCTTCTCCCTAGCCGCCAACTCTCCGTCCAGAATGTCAGCCTGTAGAGCCACCTGAGTGTCCCGAAGCTCGGCTTCCTTTTCCGTCAGAGAGGTCCGCGGTCTCATCTTCACCCAACCCCTGAGCGCTCGCTTGATCTGCTTGAGTTTATGAACCATACGGAACTGAGCCGTGCCAGCCCGGAAGTGCTGCATCTTCTCCATAACCACCTCCTCATATCCAGCCGACAAGTACCAGCTATTGTTATACCGAAACGGCCTCGACCTCCAAGTAGGTCTCTCACAAAGGCCAACTCGGATAGGAGAGTGATCGCTAGTACCTGCCGCAAGACCTTCCGCCACCGAATTAGGGAAGCACCGGAACCAATCACTATTGTCCAAGGCCCGATCCAACTGACAAGCAATTCGATTCTTTGTAGCCTTGTTGTGCCAGGTCCAGATATGGCCAGCTCTCTCCAGCCCCCTCAACCCAGATAGGAGCAGACATCTCTGGAAGTCATATAAAACTGAATCCGGGACAGGTCGACCTCCCACTTTCTCTTGGCGAAGCAGCATAGCATTGAAATCCCCCATGATAAGCAGAGGAAGATGCAAGTTGTCCGTCATATGACCCAGGCGCATAATGTCCTCCCACAGAGACTCCCGGAGTCTACGATCATTGTGCCCGTATACAGCACCCAGGATGAACCGGAACCCACCTTTGTTCTCAAAAGAAATGCCAATAAGTTGGTCCGATTTCTGGAGCTGCACCCCCTCCCAGCTATCTCGGTTCCACCTAACCCAGATCCTAGCCATATCGCATAGATCTAAGTTGTGAATGTGGTCCCAGTTTGCCGGAGTCCTACGCGAGAGCATCGCGACCCCTCTGATCTTCGTCTCTAGCAAAATAGTAATGTCACAAGCCTCTCTCCTCAGCACTCCTCCAATCTCTCTCCAGCGCCCAATGGAACACCCCCCTAATGTTCCATGCTAGGACTGACATTAATTAATAGATGTCGGGTCCCCCTGAAACTCTACTGGATCAGCACTCGGGGGGAGTGCCTCATCCGCCTGATCAATGTCTGCATCCACCATGGATGACGGAGCCAGATGTGCCTGGATCCTGCTGAGTGTAAGAGCCCAGTCAGGATTGGCCTCTGTCTGGTCGTCCTGATCCCGTTCCAGTGGGATATCCTCCCGCGTGGCCGGAGCATGTCTTTTCCTGCTGGTGTAAATCATGATCTCCTTGGAGGTTTCCGTCTCCTTCTGACTACTGCCAACTGCACTCATACCCCTGGTCACCATGTTCCTCTGAGGTCGGAACGGGACCAGCGCGCCCTGCGTACTTTCCTGTCTCTGCTGTGATCCAGTCTCCAGCCTCCTGTCGACCTCCATCACCGTGTCCTCCTCCATGGCTCTGTCTGTCGACGTCTCCCCAGGTAAGTGACTGGGAGCCGTCTCTCCCCCGGGTGCCTCCGTCTGAGCCGCCGGTTGCCTGACAGCCTCCGTCCCCTTATACTTACACGCACTAGTAGCATGCCCAAAGCACTCACAGATGGAGCACATGGGAGGAACCCAGTCATACTCCACCGACTGTGTTAGAACCTCCCCAGAAGGAACCTGGTATTCAAGCATACTCGGTAGTTCCGAACCCGCCTTGATCTCCACAAAGACCCTGGCATACATCAGTCTGGTACGGAAAGCAGTGGCCTCATCTGCCTTGATCGGTTTCCCCATGAGGCTGGCGAGTCTCATGAGGAACGGGATGCTCCAATACTTCACTGGGAACTCTGGGAATCGGATCCATATGGGGATAGCATTCAGCACCTCCTTCTCACATCTCAGCTCCGGAGTCCATTCCTTCAATATGATGAGTCTCCCATCAAATGACTATGGCCCTCCCTGCAATATCCTGGTCACATCCTCCGCTAGCCCAAACTTGACGTAGTAGAACCCGTTCTCCCGGGAGAAGAATTCCATGCTGCCTTTGGGTCTCCAGACTCTCTCCGCATAACCCCGGATTTGTCCATAGAACGGCTTGTTCCCTAGCACGTATAACACCAGAGTGTTCTTCCAGAAGTCAGAAACCTCCGCTATTTCTTCTGCGGGAAAATATGCCCTGAGCCCTCCTCTAACTGCCATCGGTGTAACAAATTCCATCAACAGTGGGCTTTTCGTCTCCACTGGTGTGCACACCTCCTTCCATGACCGAGGCCTCTGCTCCTCAGAGTGGGTCCTGGTTGGAGGGTTCGCAGATCCCGGGCCTTGCCTACCAGTATCTACAACAATACCCTTTGTCTTCTCTGCCGCCGTCGCCTTTGGCCGCCATCCAGGCACAGTACGCACCGTACCTCCCCCTCGGCGATGGGGATCGACTGTGCCTCTCGAAGGCCGACTCCCATAATTTCCTTGGTTCTGAGCCCCTCGTCGCCCTCCGGCCCGTCGTCTCACCACCGTCTGCCAGCCGGCCTCTCCAGTCCCGTCCATCTCCGGCGTAGTACCCGACCCAAATTTAAAAACCGGTGTCGTAGCCCCCGGCTCTCCCCCGCCTTTGCCGGGCCCCACGCCCAGCCCCTACCCGCCTCGAGGGGGGCCTCCACCCGCACCTGAACCCCCGCGTGGGAGGGTCCTGCTGGATCCGGCCGACCCCCCCCCCTCCGCCCAGTTGGTTCCCGTCGCCCGACCCCCCCTGGGAGGGAGCCCTTGCGCCCGGCGCTGCCGTCGCCCGACCCCCCCCCCCCCCCCCGCCTTGGGGGGTCCCCTTGCCGCCGCCGCCACCTAGGGTGAGCCGCCCGGCGCTGCTGTCGCCCGACCCCCCCCTCCCCGCCTGGGGGGGCCCCTTGCCGCCGCCGCAACCTAGGGTGAGCCGCCCGCCCCCCCCCCCCCTCCCCCCTTTCCGCCGGACGCCTCCCTCGAGAGGGTCTGGGGGGCGGGGGGGAGGTGCCGTCGCCATCGAGAGAAAAATCCTAGCAGAGCTTTCCGTCGCCATCGAGTTATATATATATATATATTTTTTAGTTATATATATATATATATATATATATATATATATATATATATATATATATATATATATATATTTCACCCTTTAGCTACATACCAACTGCCACTAATATAATTCCAAGTCGACACAGACAGCAAACAAAACAATTAGGAAAAATTTGATTCCGGTCCATATTTTAAGGGGGGACAATGGTAGGGATCCCTCCCTGGTTTTGAGTTTTGTCCCGGCCCAAAGTTTTAAAGGATTTCTTTTTTAATTCAAAACTTAAAAATAAAATAGGGTCAAGCAACCATTTTGGCCCCTATTTCCGTCACTCTCTCTCCCCTCTGCTTCTCTTTCTTTTTCCCTACCGCCTCTCCTGTAGGCTTTTCTCATCTCTCCCTTCTTTTATCTCTCTATCTCAAACCCTCCCCCTGTATCTTTGTCTCAATTTCCTCTATCTACATTTCTCTCTATCTCAAGTATCTTAGATCTATTTCCATCTCAAAATTTTAGTCTATCCTCTCTTTTTCTATATTTTTCTCTCTGAAATCTATATCTCCATGTCCATTTAAATTATCTCTACCTTCTCTCTATCTCTATCTCAAATATGTCATTCTATATTCCATCTCCATCTAAATTTATCAAAAAAAAAAAAAAGTAAAAAAAAGTTGATATCCCGAGACCTTCTGGTAGTGTGAGAAATATCTCAAATCACTTGAATTGATATCTTTTTATATCCAATATTCAAAATGTGTATTTTTTATTACCGTAATGAAATTAAGCTTTTAATAGTATTACAACTATGCGCACTATGTTATAGATATATGTATCGTGTTACTTATAGCGACGTTGTACTACATGTTTATGTATTTGTTGCAATCATATTACTATTATTACTATTATACAATGTGTTACCAATATCAATATTAGGTCGTAGTGTTACTATTTATCAAATCATATAACTATTATCATTATTGTGTTGTTGGTTTCGGTATCATGTTACATATTATGGAATTGTATTACTATTTATCAATATCGTGTTACTATTATAACTATTATCAGTATCACATTACATATTATCGGTATTGTGTTACATGTTATCGATTTGTGTTAGTATTTATAGGTATAGTGTATTATTATCGTTAACTATGCTACTATTATAGATATTGTTCGAATTATGTTGCTATTACTGGTATCGTGCTACTATTATTATCGTCATTTGTAACTATTTTTGCATTGTGCTACTAATATCTTTATTGTGTCGGCGTTGGAATAGTATCATATTGTATTTGTGCCGATGCTACAAAATCTTACGTAAATTCATGTAATAATTAAAAATAAATTACTAAAGGATTGGGGCCTTTGTCATACAGAATAAAGGAGAGAGGACGTTCGGGTTCAAATCCCGACCATCGCTCGTATTTCCAAAGAATGGTTTCTAATTTTTCAAAATTATGAAAATGTATTCCAATTAATAATGCGTGGGAGTTATGAGAGGTAGAGGAGCGACATGGAGACAGATAAGTGAGAAAGAAGATAACAGAGAAAGAAAGAAGAGATGAGAGGGAGAAGACAGAGGAGAGAGAAAGGAGTGAGAGGGAGAGAAACTGTACAGAAAGCGTAAGAATAGAGTGAGAAAATATATAACAGAAAGAAAGACAGAAGAACATAGAGAAAGAGATAAGAGAGAGATAGGGGGGGGGGGGGGGGGGGGAGATAAGAAAAAAAAAGAAATGCGAGAGGAAGAGACATTGTACAGAGCAGGAGAGAGAGAGCGGGAAGGAGATTGAGTATATAAAAGAGGGAAAAAAAATAGTCCCTTCCTTTTTTCTTTTTTTTTTGATGTTTTGACTTAAAAAATAAAACCAAAAGAAATTTGGATGGGGCAAAACACAAATAAGGGAGTGATCCCTACCATTGTCCCCCAAGAAATAGGGACTGGAACCAAATTTTCCCAAACAATAAATATGAAACATTAGCAAGTTCAGCAGTGAGAGAAGCTTTTATTAGTGAATAACGAAACAGTAGTCCTAATTGCAAATACACAAATGACCAACCTTCACAATAATGATTGCTATCACTCCGATTACTATCAGTACAAGCATGGCCATTATACACCGGTCAGTTGCAACCTGAATTTCAATAAAAATGGACAAGTAAGAAGAGAGAGAATCATATAATTGGAGAATGAAGAACAAAACCCCTCAGGAATGAGGACCTGACCTGCCTGCCAATTTCTTTCACCAATTTAGTTGCCTTCTTGATTGAAAACTGGATTGAGTCTAGTTCATTTACAATTCTACTCATTTGCTCAGTCTGAGTAAAAGTACAAGACAGAAGGTTTGAGTCTCTCGTCAGAAAACACAATTGGATTATTAAGGTTGAATTTTGGCAATGGTAAAATCAGAGTGCAATAATGCTTGTATCCCAATTTTTTTTTTGGCCCACCTTGGCTATGGTAAAATCAGGGTTTTGTAAATAGTAATAGATCATAGATGACACACCTGTGCCTTGAGAGCAGCTGAAGTCTCGGCACCAACATTAATTGTGTCTTCAACAGTCTAAGTCCAGAATATCATATAAAGATCAATATGGATACAAAATAAAAGGAGACTACATTTATAAAATACGATGTCCTCCATATCAACATGTAGTACTTTGATATCTTGCAGTCTTCCACACAAAACATCATACTCTAGCATGGCCATTAAGTACAAAATAGGCCTCAAATATGACGAAATGGAACAGTAAATTATGAATAAGCAAAAGTCACAAAATAAGTCCTTCAACAATTGAAGGATAAATGTTTAGAATATCGTTTTGAGACAGATGCTTTAGTAATAAGATTGTCAGGAATCGAGGATTACTAGCTAGCAGTCAATTTCAGGGTTTCCATTCAAAAATAGGAAACAGATATAATTGGAAAGGAGAAAAATTCATCGTGGACTCTAGAACAGACGTTAGGAATTTGTATAACTGTTTGTCATGATTTTTCCTGTGTATTTGGTGAATGCGAGAAAGATTAGTAATAGTAGTGATACTGGCATGAAAGACTTTAAAAGTTTATAAGTTAAAAGTGTGCCAAAACATAGATATGAGTATGGAGATAAACTATGATTTACGTATAATTATCAGTTAAACATCAAAGTAATCTCCTGCCTCTCCCGTCAAAACTGCTTGATTGTTCTAATGTGATTGCATGTGCATATGGTGAAGGAAGTATAGCTAGTTGGCCCAAATATTAGAAGTAGAAGTCATACGTAGGTAGTAAGATACCAACAGACAATCAGTGCAGTCAAAGGGGAAAGGCGCTACAATCCTATATTGCCCGAGGCACAAGGCACAAGAAAAGCACTCGTCCGAACAAGACTCCATAAGGTTGAACTACAAAAGTCAAGTATTTTCCTAAAGTAAAACCTACATCACCATCAGACTCTAGCTCTAGACTTAGTGTCTTCCTTCTTCGCCAGATTGATCATCCTGCAATTCTCTTCTTTAGTATCTTCTGAGTTTCCTCCTTTCTGAAAGAATGGTCGTGAACTTGAAGTCACTTATTTCGATGTTGCTTGTAACCTAATACTATTTTCTTCCTTCTCCAACACCAGGTGCACTTGTGACCTACTTGTGACCTAGTCATTTAACTCAGACGCAAACTTTTTTCACCTTAATAGTGTATCTAGAGGTGTGTGCCTCATTAAAGTCACCTCGCATAAAAGAAATATGAGGCACTACGTGAATTTCGGCTTCGCATTTTCTCCTTGGTGTGCCTTGACAACATTGTGAGCAACAGATTACGACTTCACATCAAGGTTAGTAATATTGGTTTCGACATCAGTCTGAATCCTACCTATGAGTGTCAATTTCAACATTCAGTAAGTTTCGGAGGGTTTCAGTTGTATTGCCGTAATCGATATGTTTTAGTAGTTTCAACGGTTTCAATTCAGTTTTGGCCGATATTGAGAACCTTGCTTCATATATATAATCAAAACAACATTATCCCATCCCCATCAATGTGGCATAGAGTAAATATCACGCCTCAATTTAAGATTCATAAAAAGAGCTCCAGGAAGTGTCAGTTTCCTAGATGACTCTGTGAAGTGCTAAGACAATAACCAATCAACATTACACAAAATAGGGCCTCACTTAAAATATTTAGGCCAAAGGAAGTTGGTAGACAACCTACTTACCAATAAGTAAACCAATATAACTCCACCAAACAAATTGAGCTATTGGTAACTGATATTGTTTCTGAGGCTAAAGTCTTGGATTTAGGATTAAGTTAAATGGTATGACTGGGAGATGAAGACCTTACAGATGAGGATGGATGAGGTGAAGGATTAAGTTATTTATTCATTATGAAGGAAGAAAAGTGATTGAAATAAGAACAACAAACTGCAAGTAGTTCTCCTTCCAGAAAGCTGTTGGTCAATAGCGTCAAGTTTGAGTTCTTTTTTAGCGCCCGTTTGGTTCCATTATTTAGTCCAGGAGACAGGAAGTGGGAGAAAATAGGAACTTGGTTAAGTGGGGCCCATCAGGAAATCCAAGGAATTCCTGATAAATCCAAGCCTAAAACTTGAATTTTGATAGAGAGAGGATGATGACATGATGTTTTAGTGATGTAGAAAGGAGACAAGAACAACTCCTTAGTCCTTTCTACTTCTGCCCCCCCCCCCCCCCCACCCCCCCCCCCCCCCCCCCCCCCCCAAAAAAAAACAAAAAAAAATTGTGAACCAAACACTAAAACTTTGTGGGGCCCACGTTATTTTCCTTCAGTTCCAAGCCAAATTCCTGAACCAAACAAGCCCTTAACATGTTGATAGTTGAAAAGTTTCCAAATGCAAATGAAAAATGAACGTAGTTACATCAGCACATGTAGACACTGAATAAGGCAAGCTACACAATAAAGTTTCTAGAATTTGTCTTTTGACACAATTGAGAATCAGGTTAGGATTTATCAAGCCTAGAGTTATATAAGCCCACACTTCTAGGTTAGTAGGTTCAGAAGCTAACCTTCTTTGCCCGGTCAATAGCTTGATCTGTTTCATCCATCATCCGATGACCATTGTCCATTAACTGTTGATTGGTCATTGCTGTAAAAGAATATATTTTTTATAAGTGACAATAAGTACCTCTAGAGATCTCAATTTCATCGTTGATTTTATGTTAAACATAGTACATCTCAGTGATATAAACTTTGAAGAACATAGTTAAAGACTGTGTGTAGAGTATATCATACACAAATGCCAAGATTCTATAGTTTAGTCTCATAAAAGTTATGGTCAATCATAGCACCAACCTCTTCCTTGCAAAGGGAGTTTAGTCTTTGTTAGGTAACTGATTAGTCTCAGTTCCAAACAGTCACCAACTTCTAATTTTAATGATTATAGCTTGATACTCCCAGTGAACTAGTATGGGTCCTATCAGAGGACCTTCTGTTTATTGAAAGTGAAGAACTCACTTGATGTTACAATGTGTCTGTTTATTGAAAGTTAAGAAGTCACTTGATGTTACAATGTGGTAAACATGCATACATATAAGGTTATGCAAATAAAAACTGTTTTACGAGTATGAACGGATCTGAACTGCAATCATACTCATGATCTTAGTCAAGTTATCATTTATTTTACTTCATAGTTGTCATGCTTGCATTTATGTAAACGTCGTTAGTTAAATCTTAAGTTTCACATACAAATTTCCAGGTTTTCTAAGCTATATACGTAATATGACTAACCCCTTGATGCCTCCAAGCCACCACCCTAGCATGGAGCTCACAGAACTTTTTTGGTATAATCATTCAATAAACCCCACAGTTGCAACTTGCAAATCACAATAAAGTCAATTAATCAACAGCTCAATGCTTGAAATAGTCACAAAACGGGTCAGAACTCACTCAAATGTTTTGCTTTGAAACAAACAACTATATAAAGAATCTAGACCAATTAGAAAGTGATGAGTCCAACTCCAAGTCAACATAGAGTTTCTATGTGATTTTGAAATACATTATTTGCAAAAAAAAACATTATTTCAAAAACAAAGTAGCTTCATTCCACTAGACTAGAATAAAATTCATTATGATATTCACGGTTCCAAATGGCTAAAATAACTGACCAACAATCCCTATGAAAATTCAATAATTTAAACGAGGCAACTTACGCTAAACAGGAAATCAATTAAAGAAAGCACAGTTGACTTACGACAAAGTTAGAATTACATAAATAACAAAAGTTCATGCGTACTAAAAAGCCAACATAATACATAGAAGAATTTGTGTTAATGTGTTCACTACTTAATTTCATCTCTGACCTTTTTGGCTAAAAATGAGGATGTTCAATACATCGCAAGCTGGTTTTTTTCTCTTGGCACTTTCATGGTCTACGGAAATCTTGAAGGTTTCTGTTATTTGCATGGAAGTGATACTGCTACAAACTACGTCTTTCCTGTAGTTATTTTTGTTCTTTTTTCATGTGGTTAAGTGTTTGAATTAAACTTCCAAGCAATATAAACTGGAGATACATGCTAAAGAAGGCCAAAGGAGTTCGTACAAGGACATTATCGATTTCCTTCACACAGACACACAACAAGAATTAGAGGTATCAGGTATGTAATTTACTTGACGCCAATAAGACATTTTGTTCAACATAACCATCTCCCCCAGGACCATCAAAAAGATCAACTCGTTTAGTTTCAAGAGTACTTGCATATCTGCGTTAACACAAATCCAAAGCAACAATGAGTTTGTCAAAGAACAGGCAAGAGCACATGAAACATGAAAGGTACATATTCAATATATAGCATCAACATACACTAATGTCGATTAAAAACCAAGGGGAATGAAAATGAAAGCTAGCTGCTATAAATACAATCTTGTTACTGTATACCGAAAGTAGCATCAATATGTGAGAGTGTTGAATATCAGATGACAATGGTTAACGGTAAACGGACAATGAAAAACAACAATGCATACAGGAAGTAAGATACAATCTGGTTACTATTTACAGAAAATAGCTTCAATATGTGGCAGTATTGAAATTCAGACGACAATGGGTAACAGAGAATGAAACATATCCCCTTCGGTAAAATACATTACTGAAAAACGGCATGACTTTATTAATTATGTGGCAGTAAGATAGCATCAATATGTGGCAGTAAGATACAATCTTCTTCTTCTTCTTTTTGAGGTGTATCCTTAGGTAAATTTGATTTACGCGCAGCTTATTCTTTATCTGAAGCACTGATAAAAAAAATTTTAATTTCAGGTTCCATTCAAGGTTCAAAAATGCAGTATCGGTGTAGAGCCCTCTCTACGAATTGATATAAGCAGTATTCTTAGTTTTGGCGGTTCCCGATTGGAGTATTGAGTTTGGCATCTTAGAAAAAATTAAAATGTTCAAATTAATTAGAATATAAGAAATGTTCAAGTTCAAACATAACTTTATTAATTATGTGTGCATTTTGATGTTGGTTTCAGTTGATAATTGCATGACTTCTATGAAATTATATCATGATAGTTACATAACTTAATAGCCAGTTTCATGTATAGGTTTTACAAGTTATTGTAAAGCATGAAAAAGAACAACTCAAGACACATTTCATCCAATTTAGGCATTTAGCCAATTTCGGTCTTGTTTTGGAAAGTATTAGCCAGTTTGGGACAACTCAGAAAAGGTTACGGAAACTTTCAGTTAATTTTGGGAAAAACATTGTGGAGGAGATTCCAATGACTTCCTAGGATTTTCCTTAATTTAAAGTTCAAAACAATCATTAAAAACATATTTGAAAAGGAGATACCAATGACTTCCTAGGAAGTAAGTACAAAACTCCAAACGAGTCAGACATGCATTGGACACGACAAGGATACACCATAATGTCACGGCCTCAAAATAAAGAAATCATGTCCTTTTGTGTTGTATCCTGTCTCTGTCTTTGTCTTTGTCTGTGTCCGTGTTGTGTCGATGCAACATATACTGGCTTCTTCATTGGCAAAGATAACTTGATGTGATCAAGGCTTGATTTGCGATTGTTGCTGCTTTTCAAGAAGTGGCAGCAGAAGTAGCTTTTGACAGCAGCCTCCCAACTGCTTTCAAAAGCTGTCCAAAATTGAAGTGGCTTTCCAAAAGTTTTTTGATAAGAAGCAGTTACCAAACAGCTACTGGGATTGCGTTTCAAAAAAAAAAAAGCAGAAGCAGCAATGATAAGCACTCCCGATTCTCAAACCCAGTCTAATGAGAATAAATCAAATAACTGGTTATGTATGGAGGTTCAAGTGAACATTCTTCTGTTGCATGTCTAGTCTGATCCAATTCGGTGATAGGATGCAACGGAGGACAGAACTCACAGAAGGCATCTTTTCGTTCGTGTATGATACAAAGCGAGTCAATTGTCTATGAGCATTAATGCTTTCTATTAATTTGCAGTAATGCAATAATTGATTCTTCAGCTTCTATGTAAACAGCATGCTTAGAGCTTTTCCTAATTTCCATTGTGAGCATTAGCAATTATAGCTGACAGTTGGCAACATGCCTGTCTACCATGAAACGGTCTACAGAGAGAGATGAACATTAATGTGCTAAATGACTCCCAACTTCTGTGACTATAGAGGAAACGTAAAGGTGCACCTTCAGCTTACAAACATCATGGGTTGTAGAAGACAGTGAACAAGGTGCTTTATCATCTCAAGGTATCGACCTTAAGGGAGGAGTAAAGCCAAAAATCTTCATGTAGTAGTTAAAAGAAGAAGGGTATACGAGAGCTTTGGATGCTATGATATAACGTCAGAGCATATATAGTTACATACATAAGCACAATGTATTGCAGGCTCTAAAATATATTCCTAATAAATGGGCCAAGAATGTACAAAATGTATAATTCTTTCTGTAAAGAAGGATTCTCTTAAAATCCCAGATAGTGCTAGACTTTATGAGCACCGGTTCATCACGTCTGCTCATTTAGGATATACATAAATTTATGATTAAAGTCTTCACAAGCAAAAAGTTGGGGTTTGCAGATGCTTTCTGCTCTTTGTGGATGTAACCAGACGTATGATTTTGAAGACCATGGAGAGGACGGTTTTGTCATACAACTGAAAGGTCCCAACATATTTCGTATATAACAACAACAAAATCTTTGCTCCATACTTTTTGGTGTTGGCTACACAAAAACTTCTTCTGCACTCATCTCTATGAAGGACCATCTCCTATATTAACTTGTCGAGTACCATAGCTCCTTTACTGCACGTGCAAGTTCAATTTTGGTCCGCCTCTAGAATGGAGATCCTTCAACTATGTTCCTACTAGGTAACTACGTATGGTATTATATAGATTTGTAATTGATGACATGTGGTGTTGGATGGGTAACCTTCTAATTTCTGAATGTTGATCTTCACGTTATGACAGAGGTGGACCTTTTCGCGCATAGGAGAGGTAAACATCTTTGTGTCTGAAAGTGGAAGCCTAATTGTTATTTGGAGTTTGATACCCCACTATAAAAGTCATATTGGTCCCTTGACCGAGTACAAGTACTTCCTATGTCCTGCAGCAAAACTTATTCCCGTGGTACAATATAAGGGAGCAGAGTGGGTGTTCAGATTTTGACATTACTTTCAATTAATTCTTCCAACACAGCCTCAATTATGGCACCATAGTCCAGTTTAACATATTTCCGGTCATGGCACAAATCATGACATCAAGCATTTTGATACATACCACCTGAATAAAGGGACTTCCTCATCTACTTACGCATGGGTCTTTACCTTCCTCGTTGTCATACATAATCTGGCATTTGGTTCGACTTGCTTCTTCATTTTTACATCAAGCTCAGGTTCACCATCTACATATTAATCTAGTTAGGTTCTATCACTCCTACTGGGGCGATGCATATAACAATAAGGTAGGTACTGGAATATAAACGTGTCAATTTGCAAAGGAGTTTGAGCAATTGATGCTGATGAAATAGAACTAAAATTATATAATAATAATAAAAATATAAATGTATAGTTTCTTGTAGCAAATAAGAGGAAAAAGAAAAATGTGTTATTATGAGGAAACACAAACTCACTGCTTCTTTAGAGCAACATATGAATTCAACTCCTTGATCTGCAAAAGAACATCATGGTTAGGTAGCTGTGAAATACGTAAAAAGTAATATAATTGCCTAAATAGAAGAATCCGCAATAAGTTTAAACTAAACGAAGTTTAGAGGCAAGCCAGCACCATTGACTGTTTTTTCTCATTAAGCGTTCTGTTGGTATCAGCAGTATTTCTACCCTCCTCTTCCTTCAATGCTCTATCGAACTCTTTGATAAGCCTTCAAAGATAACAAAATATATGTTTCCCAATCAGCAAGAGTCAAGTTTTGCTTATCTAAGTTAGAAACCTGAGTTGCAAACCTTTTGTATTAGTTGTATACATGCAAATATGTAGGGTCAGAAAGACGGAATGTAGATATATCTGAGCTTCTAGCATTTGACTTATTTGTTATTAACATTTTATCAATTATTAAGGTCTTGCATTTTGCAAAGTACTCTTCTTTGTTTTTTGCTAGAAAATATGTTCCAAACCAATAGATGGTTTAGATAGGTCGTTTTCATAAGATGGCAAAATTTATATGCCTCCACAAGCACGAAAAATGTGGATATATCTAAGTGTTTACACTCTATGTCAATTATGAACATCTGCCTTTCTTTCATGGGCTAATTTGAGTGGTTTTTTTGTTAGAAAGTATATTCCATGTTATATATAGTTCAAAATCAGAATAAATCATTTTCTTAATATTCGGAGAAGTTTTATTCCTTCACTAGCAAGAACCTTAATTTCATCCCTCATGGCTATAAGTAGTAATTTTTGATGTAGTTATGAGCCTCACTTAATTTGGTTATGACACTTATATACTACGTAGAAAAAGAAAAAACATTGGTTTATGTATTGCTTGCGCTAAAACTATCAAGAAACAGCTGACCTAGTTTACCACGACTAACATTAAGTTCATTACGAGCAAAACATTTATTATGAAATGAATAGGTTGATATATGATGCTTTTGACTATCTTTGTTATATAAAAGGAATATGAAGTATAGGCATACCAGGATATAAAGACATACTCTAAGGATGATAGTCTAGTGCTAACACAATCCAGTATAAATTGGTCTATTCACTTGAATGAATTCCCTACCGCCATTAGATTGTACTTGTCTGCATTTTACACACTATAAAGGCTAATCATTTTAACTAGGTACATAAACTTGCATATTACATGCTGTAAAGGCTAATAATTATCATTAGGGAGTGAAACTTGAGTTATGGTTCATACAATATAAGTTGTTCTAGGTAAACTTGAGTTGACCTAGAAGATCAAGGTCAACCAAACCTTCCATCCAGTCAATCGGCATCTTTCCCTAGAGAGACTAAATCATGTACACTTTCTATTGCATGCAACAATAGTAAGCAATAGTAAAATATTTCAATCTGCTTACTATGTAGAATGCTCGTGTTTTCACTTTCTATTGCTTGGATTACCTTTTCATTTTATTATCAAAAGGCAATCTAAGCAAACATTTGCAATGTAATGAAAACAGTCATATCAAAAGTCATCTCAAAAGTCATAGCATGTGCACTGATGCACACACATGAGGCAGAAAATGAAATACCTCTTGCATTCCCGCATTTTATCTGTAAGCTCTTCCAATTGCCTACTCTGTCGGCTTGGGTCTTTGATCTTCTCCAATTTTTGAAATCCATTTCTGTTAGCAATGACATAAGAAATTAAGATATCACGGCATACTAATGTGCAAATAAAAAAATATCTAGAGAATGGCTAGCTATGCAGCTAAAGGGATAAAAATTGGGAATTCAGGAAAAGAAGAATATTTATCATAATGCCAAGCATGGCAACTAAAAGGGCTGGCACTCTCAGGTTGCAGGCATCATACTATTACAACTGCATAGCCCTTCCTAATTGAACTGCAAGAGGAAAGGTTACAAATTGGGAAATCAGGAAAAGAAGAATATATATTGTAATGGCAAGCATGGCAACTAAAAGGGCTGGCACTGACTCCCATTGCAGGCATCATAATACTACAACTGCGTAGCGCATTCCTAATTGAACTGCAGGAGGAAGGGCTTATAAGATGATCAATCAAATTGGTACCTCCAAAGAACAATTATTGTCATAAAGTGCAAGTGATAGTAATGATTTCCATACCACAGACTTGGCTTATACTTTGCTAGTTAAGTGATTAAAGATTCCAATTGTAAGTTAAATATTTTTACTTTTAACTTTCTTTAATTTATTAAATCTAAGGAAAACTCGCAGCTCAAGAAAAAGTAATATGTTTGACAACGGAGAAGTTGACCTCATATTCAAATCCTTTATTTTATTTTTATGTCAGCAAGCCTCTTCTATAAAATAGAGTTTGAAAAGAGCTTATAACGAATAAATGTTTCTATCAAGAACAAAAGAGATATTTTCATTTGAAACATGCCCTAATATCTGTCAAAAAGAACATTTCAAAGCGTTCTTGTAAATTTTAAACTAAAATAACTACATAAAAGTCTTTTCCATTGTTATATGTCTTAAATCGCGTCATTAAGATCAAAATCAAAGAGTTCATGGCAATTAATTACCTTTTCTTACATATACTCTATACTACCAAAAATCCATAAAGATATCACCATCGCCGGCATCATCATCCAAGACTTCTCCCATAGGAATGGCCAATGGGGTCCGCTGTGTAGATTAAGAAAGGTCCCTAAAGGAAATGACAAATTTTTATGACCACTTGTCTACCTCACGTCAGTTTCCAACCAAGGTAGCTATGAGCATGAGGGGCTCACGCCATAAAATCTAGGGGGGCAGTTGGCAGGTAATAGACCTACCTTTCGATATGCAGTTTAAGCTCATGCAACCAAGAAGCATTGTCCAAATTCCCCTCCACTATAAAGAGTCGAGATCAATAGGTAATAAGATGATACAATTTACTATAGGGAACTACGTACATTCATCTTTACGACACATTAAGCCGAAGAGTCAAAAGGAATGGCAATCCCATGTGGAATGCTTTTGCTTGCATAATCAATACGGGAAGCGTACATAGAATTTGTCATGGTCCAAACCGGATATTCTTTGTAACGGACACATCTCTGTCAGATGCTGTGTCAAACATGATACATTTTACGATATGATTGTATTCCAACTATAATCAATAAAATACATCAAATTCTCCAGGCAATAACGGATTTTACCAACCAAGATTAAACAAATTGTCAAAAATAAGAAATTTTCGATAAATCTTGTGTACTATCTTCAATTAAAATATACTATGACGGTTTTGTCCATCGGACTATGTCATAATCATGCTATTAAGATATCAAAATCTAAGTTTACTAAAATTTCACGGCGATCAATGACCTTTCCTTACCTAGATCCTTTAAAAAATCACAAAAAAAAACATAGAAATTCAAATGTTTATGGGAATTAACCTAAATTTACACAATATATCAAAAAATAATCAATAAATATTTTTTTCTGAATTCCAAAAGGAATAACAACAAATATGATAAAATGCCCATCATCACTAAAAAAATCCACAAAAATTCAAAGTTTATTGTGTATAAATCAATAAATACTCCAAATTTAGGTCAAGAACATATTTTTACAAAAAATGAGCAAACACATTGTCATAATTCAAAAAAAAGGAGGAAGAAGAAAAAAAAAATCTGATAAATTTCTTACGACAAAGCGCGAAAAATGTCGCTTGTCTGTCCCTCGAGGTCCGCCAGCTCCTCGCTGATCGCCGACAAATCCATCTCCCCGGAAAGCCGGCTAAGCGGATCCGAAGGGGCACCGGTGGGGGGTGGGGGACCCGACAACCCAGCTGTCTACGTCGGGCTGGTGGGTCTTGGGAATGCGGATCCGGAACGGATCCGGATCCAATAGAGAGGAAGGCGGTGGGGAAATTGGAGGTCTCGAAGATCCCGTTCGGCCGGAGGGAACGAACAACTTTGGCTTCCATTTGTTTCTCGGATTTTGAGGTGACGACAACTTTGCAGAGAAGTACAATTTCAAGTTTTGAGTTTGCAAGGTTGGTACTATTGGAGGGTGTATGTGTAAAATAATAGTTCATTCCCTTACCAAGTTCCAAGTGTCAATCTCTCAAGCTTCTTACATTATTAGTGTTTTTTAAAAAAAATGTGAATATATAAGTTTTTCAAATTAAAATTTTATGTTAGTTTTATTTCAATATTTGTTACTAATTGATACCAAATTAGTTGCAATGGTTTCATAATAGTTATATGTGACTTTGGACATGAATTTTACACTATCCATAAGTTCTTTATATGAATCTCCTTATATGTTCTCCGTATTCAACATAACTTTCTTTGTTTTTTCTAGGTTCATGTGAAACAGGCAGAGGGATAGTTATAATAAATATATATCTAATTGGTAAGTACTTACCAACCTTTATCATTAGTTGGGATGGTATTTTTCGAACCCGACTAAGGAATTTTTTTTACTTTTTCGACGGATTTGGATTTGAAATTTTAAAAAGAAGACGGTGCGGAAATGAGAAATAAAAAAAGGTCAGCTTTTGGGACCGGATATAGATATAGTTATTTTTAGGCTTAATTGCTACTTGATACCCTCAACTATTACCCTTTTTCAACTTGGTACCCTAAACTTTTTTTCGTAACAACTTGATACCCGGATATTATTTTGGACAAAAATGCCCCTATCCCTAACCCTCCTCCCCCCTGCTAGCTTCGCGCCCCCCTCTGCTTGCTCCGGCCGCAGCTCCCCCCCCACCCCCCCTGCTCGCTTCAGGCCACCCCCTCCCCCCCCCCCCCCTCTCGCTCTGGCCGCCCGCCCGCTCCCGCCTCTCCCCTAGGGCTTGGCAGCGGGAGGAGGGGGGGCTGGGAAGGGGGGTGCGGTGCGGGAGGCGGGGCAGGGGTTGGCCGGAAGCGAGGAGAGGGGGGGGGGGGGGGGGGGGGGGGTTGGCCGAATGCGAGGAGGGGGGGTCCGGCCGGAGCTAGCAGGGGGGTGGCTGGAGTGGGGGAGGGGGTGGAGGGAGGGAAGGGATAAGGGCATTTTGGGGTTTTTTTAAAATGTTAGGTATTAAGTTGAAAAAAAAATAGTTCAGGTATCAATCTGTTACGAAAAAAAGTTTAGGGTATCAACTTGAAAAAGTGTGATAGTTGAGGGTAGCAATTAGCAATTAAGCCTTATTTTTATTCTGATAAATTATCGATCCTGATTATTTATATCCATATGTACAATCCATTGGTATGGGATTCATGTTAGTATATAATTGTTTATGAAAACGGGTTTTATTAACCTGTTTTGTTTTTGAATGAAAACAACTTTTTTTTAAGCTTATACTATACAATAAAAATTGTTAATGGGACAGTAAAGACGAGAACGGAGAATGTATTATTTAATAGGGACAGAGATGGGACTAAAAAAATTGAATCTGATCGGAAACGGAGGCGTGAATCTGAACACTACTTAAAGACGGAGATGGAAAGTATAGCCTATGATCCGTCCCGTTTGCCCTCCTTAACAAAGAGGTCTAACTTCAATCATCAATATACAGTTAATATTTTAGAACTTAAGGTACACCCACCCCTAACATTAATATATAAAAATTGGTCAGCCCCAAGAAGATCATTTTGCTATATACTCTAACCATGTCATAATATTATAAGGCCATCTCCAATTGAGGTTTCTATCTCTCCTATTTCTATGATATAAATTTACTTTAGAAAATAAAATAAAATAAACTTCCAATGAAAATTTCTGTAACAATTATCCTATGTGGCGGTGACGTAGGATGGAGAGTTTCTATAGAAACCCTCATAGAAATTTTTTTTCTCTCATATCAATTAATATTGGACCCATACCATTAAATTAACATTTTTGTTTGTTGCCACATATAATAAAAATGGAGAATCATTGGATAGTGTTCTTATGTGTGTGCAATTTCTATATAGAAACTCTACCAACTAGGATAGAAATTTTTATAAAGTGCAATAACAAGTAGGATAGAAACCCAATTGTAGGAAGGGATATTTTAGTAAATGCCCTAATTCAAAATATAGAAACTATCATATATCCCCACTTAAAAAAAAAGACAAATGCCCCCATTCATTTGTAAATCAATCAAAATTTTGATTAAATTGTGGGGGTATATCTTAAAATATTATTTGTTCCATACAAAGAAATGGAAGCATTTGCTAATTTTTGAAAAAAATTTGGAGGTATATGCTAGTTTCAATAATTTGAATGGAGGCATATGCTAAAATATTCCTTTAGAAATCCTCATTGGAGGGCCTAGTTTATATTAGGAAAAAATTATGAAATGCCCAAAAATTGCAAAAGTTCTATAAAAAATCCACTGCAAAATAACATTTCATCGTGTGCCCAGAATTAGCGATAAATATATAAAGCGGATTCTGAATGACCTTTTTGCCCTTCTAATTTATTGAAAACACCCACGAACCCTACTCTTCAAAAAAAATGTTTCGATTCTTCCTCTTCTTCCATACGTCGTTCAGTTTCAAATCTAGGTTTTTTTTTCTTCAAAATCTTCAAACCTTCCTCTCCATTCACAATCTTCACACCATGTCCGAGGTTAAAATGCATGAGAATGTTCATTCTCCGTGTTAAATTACACGAAGGATGCCATTCTCCGTAATTTTAACACGAAGAATAATATTCTCCGTTTTAATTACACGGAGAATGGCATCCTTCGTGTTAAATTACACGGAGAATGGCATTCTCATGCGTTAAAACGCATGAGAATGACCATTCTCCGTCTTAAATTACACGGAGAATGGCATCCTCCGTGTTAAATTACACGGAGAACGGCATTCTCATGCGTTAAAACGCATGAGAATGACCATTCTCCGCCTTAAATTACACGGAGAATGTCATTCTCCGTGTAATTTAACACGGAGAATGTCATTCTCCGTGTATAAAAACATAGAGAATGTCATTCTCCTTGTTAAATTACACGAATAATGGAATTCTATGTGTTAAAACGCGTGAGAATGACTATTCTTCGTGTAGTTTAACACAGAGAATATCATTCTCCGTGTTAAATTACACGGAGGATGCCATTCTCCGTGTATAAAAACACAAAAAATATTGTCATTCTCCTTATTAAATTACACGGATAATGATATTCTCCGTATTAAAACACATAAGAATGACTATTCTCCGTGTAATTTAACACGGAGAATATCATTCTCCGTTTTAAATTATACGGAGAATGGTCATTCCCAGTGTAAAACGCATGAGAATGACCATTCTCCATTTTAAATTACACGTTTAATGGCATTCTCCGTATATAAAAATACGGAGAATGGCATTCTCCGTGTATAAAAACATTGAGAGTATCATTCTCCGTGTTAAATTACACGGAGAATGGCTTTCTTAGTGTTAACGCATGAGAATGTTCATTCTTCGTGTAATTTAAAATAGAGAATGACATAGAGAATATCATTCTTCGGGTTAAATTACACATAGAATGGCATTCCCAGTGTTATAACGCATGATAATGTTAATTCTCCATGTAATTTAAAATGGAGAATGACATTTTTCGTGTTAAATTACACGAAGAATGGTATTTCCAATGTTAAAACGCATGAGAATGGCATTCTCAGTGTTAAAACGCATGAGAATGGCCATTCTCTGTGTTAAATTACACGGAGAATGGTATTTTCCAGTATTAAAATGCATCAGAATGGCCATTCTCTGTGTCAAAATGATGGAGAATGGCTATTCTCCGTGTTATATTGACGGAGAACAGTTGACAGAAACCTAAATTTTTATTTTTTTTGTAGAAAAAAATCTGTCAGGAATAAGGAATCAAAAGTTTTTCGTTCTACTTTCAAAACAATGCTAAACGACTATCTTTGAATTTTTCTTAATGACTGTCTTTGAACAAGTCATAATTGCCACCTTATTTCTTGGGGGAAGTTGAGGAGTTTGTGGCATGGCATCCACTTGTAACGAACATATTAAATGAGATTCATTATGCTGACTATTAGGTTCATCTGCATTTATTGGCCAATATGGCCTATAAAAAGGGGTTTCTTGAGGAGCAAACTCCATCATCTTCATAGCATTTCCATTATGCACGACCCTGACTTAGCTTTAAGAGGACCCTGGCCCGACATCAGTTGGCTGTTGGCTGTGGATCTCTTCGTTCAAAGTAGTTATGTTCTTGTAGAAGAATACGTAGTAGTGAATCTCGAGATGCATTGGAACACCTTGTTTGAACCTGAACAACATCTTAGCAGTCCTCGTGCTTTGTCGAAAAGTTGGAGGTTATTCTATGCCCTTCTCAGTAACGGTTTAGCAGCCCGTTATGCTTGAAGAGCCACAGGTTGTGCTCTGCCCTGTGGAGGAATACGCTTCGATAGAGATCAATCTTCTAGTATGTGCACCAAAAAAAATAAAGGTTCGCTTCTGTGAAGATTAACCCCATTATAGACTTTTTAAGGCCTTTCTGAATCTGTAATAGATCCTTTGTACAAGAACAATATGAATCTTTGTAATAGATCCTTTGTAGAAGAACAGTATGAGTCTTTCTGAATCTGTAATAGATCCTTTGTAGGCATAGTAATAAAAGAACTTCTTTCTATACCTTCTGTTTGAATTTTATTTTTCTGTGTCTGTATCTTTTGTAACATCTGCGGTGTCTTCTATAATAAAATCACGGAGAATGGTCATTCTCCGTGTAATAATGACGAAGAATGATCATTTTTCGTCACTCTTTCACTTAAATTACACGGAGATGGCACCCTCCGTTTTAAATTACAGGAAGAATGACATTCACATGCGTTAAAACGCATGAGAATGACCATTCTTCGTCTTAAATTACATGGAGAATGCCATCCTCCGTGTTAAATTACACGGAGAATGGCATTCTCATGCGTTAAAACGCATGAGAATGACCATTCTCCGTGTTAAATTACACAGAGAATGCCATTCTCCGTGTAATTTAACACGGATAATGATTTAAATTACACGGAGGATGCCATTCTCCGTGTATAAAAACACGGAGAATGTCATTCTTCTTGTTAAATTACACGGATAATGGAATTCTATGTGTTAAAACACATGAGAATGACTATTCTTCGTGTAGTCTAACACGGAGAATATCATTCTCCGTGTTAAATTACACGGATGATGCCATTCTCCGTATATAAAAACACGGAGAATATCATTCTCCTTGTTAAATTACACGGATAATGATATTCTCCGTGTTAAAACGCATAAGAATGACCATTCTCCGTGTAATTTAACATGAAGAATGTCATTCTCCGTTTTAAATTACACGGAGAATGGTCATTCCCAGTATTAAAACGCATGAGAATGGCATCCTCCGTGTTAAATTATACGGAGAATGATCATTCTTCGTGTTAAATTACACGGAGAATGGTCATTCCCAGTATTAAAACGTATGAGAATGGCATCCTCCGTGTTAAATTACACGGAGAATGGTCATTCTCTGTGACAAGTGAACGGAGGATGACCATTCCAGTCATATTAGCACGGCGAATATCATTCGCCTTCATATTCACACAAAAGAACGAGATTAAAGATCTCTCTAATCGTTTCTCAGTTATAAATCTTCATAACAAATTCAAATTTAGCAAAAAATTTGAGATATGTGAAGATGATGAATGAATTTCTACATATCTGAACTCTCACCTTGTTTTAAGATCTATAAAAAAGACAAGAAGAATATCTTCTCTCCACAATTAACCTAATCGCCGAAAAATTTCAAATCTCTCCACGAAGATGATGATGAGCAGCGATGATGGTGAGCGATGATCAAAGTTCGACTGAAGAAAATCACAGTGAACTACGAACGATCTTTGCAATCTCTGCTGAAGATAAGAGCAATGAAATTCAGATCTCTCGTGAAGAAGAAGAAGACGAAGATCGCAATCCAAATCTGAGTTTTTAATTCAAAATCATACATATATGACCAAATTTGTGCGAAGAGGTATTTTTGGTACTATGAAAATGTTAATTTTGTAAATACATAACATCTAAAGGAAATCTTGGAATATTTAACGTGGAATTATATAATTCTGGACATTTCATAAAAGCCATCATGCGGGTGAATTTTTCATACAAACCAACACCAAAATTGGGTTTCTCAGCAATTTCCAGTTTATATTAATATATTTGTCTGAAAATGTAACAAAGCAATAATCCCATCTTTTGTAGCAAATAAATAAATAAGTAGCTCTGCAGTTTTGATGGTTTGTTCGAGGATTGGTTTTCTTATTATGACTACATGGGGTTCGATACCCCAAAGATATTTATAGTTCATTTCATGGAGCATTTGTTTGTATGGTAATTAAGTACATTTGGAGAAATATAGTGTTTTCATACAACAATATATGGGATAGTGTTATGAAGAAAGCAAGAGATTTCTTGTAAACAGAGCACAATACGTAAAGGTTTCTATACTACTTGAGAGCAAATAATAGTTTCTTGAAAAGAGCAAATATTTGACTAATATATATATATATATATATATATATATATATATATATATATATATATATATATATATATATATATATATATATATATATATATATTACTTGAAAAGAGCAAATAATAGTTTCTTGAAAAGAGCAAATATTTGACTAATATATATATATATATATATATATATATATATATATATATATATATATATATATATATATATATATATATTACTTGAAAAGAGTAAATAATAGTTTCTTGATTTTCTTTTCTAACTCCTTGAGATAAGCAAACAACGGTTCCTTTTTTTTTACTTCTTGGAAAGAACAAACAACAATCTTCCTTCTTTTTTTTTTCTCCATAGTAATTACTTAACTAAATATATTAAATTTAATGAACAATTCCAATTAGTAAACATGGATAAAGATATTTTTGGAATAAAAACTTTCAGAGTGGACCTCAGTTTTTTTATATTATACCGTATTATGTATTAGGAGATGCAATTAATGATTTTGATCATTATAGTACAACTTATGGGTGCTGCTATTAGCACTCCTAAAATATCATTCAGTACTCCTCTTTAATTTTCTAACATTCAAATTACAAATCTATCCATGCATTAAATATAGCATTAATTTGTGCATGTATGGAGGGAGGAGTGTATGATAACATTTTAGGAGTGCCAATAATGTTAATGTAAGGATAAATTTGAAATTTGAATATTAAAAAATCAAAGAGGAGTGCCGAATTAATTTTAGGAGTGCCAATAATGTTAATGCAAGGATAAATTTGTGCACTACCACTTTTACTTGGGGCTAGCCCAAAAATATTTTAAAATATTACAAGTTTGCCATCAAATTTTTTTTTACTTAGGTCTAGCCCAAGCAAAGGTATAAATAACAACTTTTCTTTTCTCTCTCTCTCTACTCTTTTCTTTTGTCCCTCTACTTTTTTCTTCTCTCCCAACATTTCTAAGTCATAGAATCAAACCATAGTCCAAATTTTTTTCCAAATTTTTCGAGAATTATCCCAAAAAAATGAAGAGGAAATAGCCAATCACAATCCCAACAGAGATTCCAACTCCAAATCCAACAAAACCCAGCACAAAGCTCAACAAATCCATCTCCTCCACCTCCTCCAATGCCGCCTCTCCAAGAATCAGAAGAAAATCACCACCAGAACAACAAGAAGATAAAACAATAATTTTCCATCCAAAGAAAATAATAGCTATTTTGGAAAACTTAAAAGGAAGAAAAAAAAATGAGAAGAGGGTCCAGTTTCATACAGGACTGCCAGCCCCCTGGCAGTCCTAACTTAATGAAGAACTGCTAGGGAGCTGGCAGTCCTATATGAAACTCTCTGTAAAGAGAGTTTGGGTCAGGACTGCCAACTCCCTGGCAGTCCTAACTTAATGAAGGACTGCCAGGGGGCTGGCAGTCCTGTATGTGAAACTATCATCTCATTTGTACATTTAGGGGATACATAATATGCAAAGAAACAAATATAAGACTTATGAAATTTGACTTGTTTAGCAAATTGGACCAAGAGATGCAGAGGCATACACTATAACATAGGCCTGTCAACAGATGCTTATTGATACGGATAAGACAATATCCGTATCCGTATCCGATTTTTTTTTTGTAATATCCGAATCCGATCCGATATCCGAACGAATTTTTTTAACCATTCGAATTCGTATCCATTTAGTTTAACGGATATCGGATAAAATCCGATTCGATCCGATAAGATTAAAAAAATTGAATCTACCTTATCTTTTGTTATCATCCGAATATCCGAAATCTGAAAAGTTTTTTTTATTTTTTTATTTAGTCTTTTGTTTTTATCCAAATATTCGAAATCTAAAATATTATTAGAAATGGAGCTATTATTCCAGAGATGAGGGAAGTAGGCTACAAAGTGGAGAATGGAATTTAATCTGAATTCTGAAGTCAGATCAGAGATGGGGAAGTAGGCTATTATTCTCAATCGGAATGGAGATTGCTAAGGAGAAGATGGGAGAAGTCTGAATTTTTTAATGACTCTGAACTGTGAAGTGAAGTTAGAGATGAGACTTAATATAAAGTATACAATCTTTATATAAAGAGGAGAATGGAATTAAAGATTGGAAATGGAGCTTTAATTAAGAAGATGGTTAATTTTGATTGGCCGACCATTACACTTCCCAGGAGATGGAGTCCTGGAGAATAGAAATTGGAGACTTAACAAGTTAATAGGAAGGTTCAGAAGACTTGAAGTTGGTGGCCATTCATCTTCTTTGTAAACAATAATTAATGTCTTAAAAAGTATAAGAAGAAATGGCCAGGCTCTCATCTTCTTTGTAAAGACTAATTAATGTATATACTTATTACTATGGTATATACATATGCATGGGAATTGGAAAATGTAATGAGCGACCTTTCATTCACCATATATGTAATGTGTATACTTATTACTATGGTATATACATAATGCATGGGAATTGGGAAATGTAACGAGGGACCTTTCATTCACCATGTATGTATATATATATATTATATATATATATATATATATATATATATATATATATATATATATATATATATATATATTATATATATATATATATATATATATATATATATACACACACACATAAACACCATGTATGTATGTATATATTAATGGATTCGGATACCTTAATATCCGAATTCGTATTCGAAAAAATATAATATCCGAAAATTACTCGGATATCCGAATCCGATATCCGAAATTTCGAATAATATTCGAAAATTCGGATACAGAATCGAATCGAATTTGGATTTTCGACTATCCATTGACATGCCTACTATAACACCGTCAGATTTCAAGCACATGCACAGAGACTTTTTAAGGCCTTGCGCATATTCTCAATTCTAGTCTTAGCTTCGTATTCACCATCATATATTAATTTGAAGAAGTATTCTATAGACTTCATTTTGTACCGAGGATCCAAAATTGAAGCAATCACCATTACCTTTCCAGTTGCATCACAATACTGTTCAAACTTTTCAAGCATTTCTGAATCCATTTTAGACACAACTGGAAGAGTCGTCCGAAGTTTCCATTCATCATCGACATAATGGCAAGAAATTCAGAAACCCTAACCCTAGAACGCGATAAATTTCTCGACTTAATGGTATCAATAATTTGGGTTTGGATGAGATTCATCTGAAATCGAAGGACTGCCAGGCCCCTGGCAGTCCTAATATAATGAAGGACTACTAAGGGGCTGGCAGTCCTGTATGAAACTCTCTGTAAAAAGAGTTTCATACCCAAACTCTCTTCACAGAGAGTTTGGGTCAGGACTATCAGGCCCCTAACAGTCCTAACATAATGAAGGACTGCCAGGGGGCTGACAGTCCTGTATGAAACTCTCCGTGAAGAGAGTTTGGGTCAGGACTGCCAGACCCCTGACAGTCCTAACATAATAAAGGACTGCCAGGAGGCTGGCAGTCATGTATGAAACTCTCTGTGAAAAAAGTTTCATATCCAAACTCTGTCCACATCCAAACATATCCAAATATAAGCATCCAAAAAAGATCCAAATAACAACAACCAAGTTTCCAAATAACACCAAATAAGATCCAAATAACAACAACCAAGTTTCTAAATAAGACCAAATAAGATCCAAATAACAACAACCAAGTTTCCAAATAAGATCCAAATATGTCCACATCCAAAGATATCCAAATATAAACATCCAAATAACACCAAATATATACATCGTATCCAAATAAGTTAAACATCCAAATACAAACTAGTTATCATGTCGGGCCTTCGTACGCGCCTCCATATTATGCATAAAAGGAAATTCTTATCGGTCAGTCGCTCCAGTGACATCGCTTTCTGGAGGCGGTTCGAAAATTCTTATCGGTCTCTCGAGAGGACGGCCCGCAGTGCGTTCCTTGCACGCCGACATGTTGATAGAGCTCCTGAGAAGGACCGAAACCGTCACGGTCAGTCGCTCCAGTAACATCGCTTTCTGGGCTTGGTCTCTAGGTTATTGCTGGTCCACTGGAGGTGCTCCGCCTTGCTGATCGGTAGGACCATGAATAATACCGCTGAAGAAACGACATGGGGAACAATAAGGAAGGACCATGATAGATCGAGGATATAAACATGTGATCAGGTCAAGATTTTGGAAAGATTAGAAGACACGAGTAGAGATTAAGGATGAGTGCTGATTGAGACATCTATTCAGTGAAACCCTCACACATCTTGATTTACAAGACCTGCATGGGCCACCACTTAAATCTTATCACGCCCCAGAACCAGAATACTGGAGAGCGGGAAACAGACACAGCCAACTACGTACATTGAAGTATAATCTACCTCGATATACGGTCACGGCTGTCTAGATGCATGAGGGTTTATCTACAAGCTAACAGTCTCTTATGGTCATGAACAAGCCTAGTGTCTCAATCTCAACAAGCAAGTAATTGTTACAAGATGTAAGATCATCAGACATACAAGGTAAGGCGTCCCAAACATTACATATTCAGATGATCATGAAGCTAGTCATACAAAATACGAAGACTAGCATGAGTTTAAGTCATACATGATCAACCCTAGGATTTGTCAATCATGTTACAGCCCATAGGCAGACAGAAATTAAAGTTTTAACACAAGCTAACACTTGCTCGGCGGCTAAATGCCTCAAAAGAATAATTTATAATAAAGTGGGAGAGCAAAATAAAAAATCCATTCGTTGCCAGGATTACGTCTGGTGTTCACCATCTGGCTGGAAGGCAGGGAGATCCTCGGGAGCTACTCCGAAATCTGGCCATACAAAACCAGCTGGGTCAGACCCCAGAAAGAGCAAGTTCCACAAGGAAGGCTTCACTTAAGAACTAAAATCAGCATATTAGCACATGATACATAAAGGATAACGAAAAACATGAGTTAGAAAAAATATGGTGATAAACGATAAGATAACTAACAGACTATTTCGATAACCAAGTTACAACCCGTAAACCAAACAAGGACCCGGGGTTTTAACCCTTCACCTAAATAGAACTTAGTCTTTAACCAATTATCGATAAAGTAAAGCATAAACAAGCATGTCCTGAGATAGCTATATACTAGATCTAGGCAAGACTTGACAAGATAGGACTCCATCCATCATTCACGGCCGAGCAAAGAGTACGGCTTGATACTTTAACTAACTAGGGTTATCACAAGCTTAGTTACTAACAAGATGCATCAAGATGTTCCAACAGTCACAAGTCCTGCAGTCTTAATCTAGGTTATCCGGTCACAAGTTGATAGAGTTGGATTAGGTGACTTAGAGGTGCAAGACATGACAGTGTGCTGGAAATGTGTCCTACACGACGGTAGGCTACAAGTCCAATTAGAGCGCCCAAATAACGGGACTGCCTGTAGCTGGAAAACCTCTTCATGGACTACTTGATCAATCTAGTCATCATTGTCATGACCCGTACCCACTGTAAGGGTACGAGCGTATAACAACGCCCAGCCTACGCCACAGTGTCGGCGGTAGAACGCTGTTCTAGGTCACTATCTAACCAACAACTCACGCAATGAATAATGTACTCATCATGATCAACTCCGAACGGAGGACAAGTATAAGATATCGTAACTCAATCACAGTCTAAGCACGATAAGATAACACAGAAGAAATAACTAAGAATAGAAGACAACTACTAAAATAACAACTCTCAACAATCTCAAATACTACACAAGTCTCAATCCACTACAACAAGTTTAACATAGAAAAACATATGCTAGTCTACTAAACTAAATCCCGATCACTCCTGAGTGTCGGGGCCAAAGGTAGCCATCCTGTCTCCGGGTCCATAATATGTAGGCAAGTGTCCTCAGGGCAATCATCTGTAAAATTTTCAACAGGTCCAGTCAGGACAGGAACGAGTACAACTCATCAAAAAATTCCAATTAAATGACAGAGAACTATAAGGCAGTTATAAGCAGTTATATTGATGAAATATGGCAGTTTATATTTAGGTTGTGGCATAGAGAAGCAGTAAGATACAAGGAGAGTAAAGTAACTAAAACAAGAAAAGAATGATGGCAATGAAGACTGTAATAAATCTAGCTGAACTAAGGTAACATAATAAGTCCAGATAGTAAATGTAAACAAGTGCAAAACCCAAGTAAATCCAGACAACATGAATCTGATACCAGGTGGTTCCAGTACAAGATGAGTCCGGTATAAGGTGAGTCCAGTTGGTGATCAAAGGTTCCAGGGTGAGTCCAGCCTATACTCTAACAGTGTGTTTTAAAATATCGGGATCGACATGTGAACGGCTGTAGGTAATACGGCACACCGCACACTCGGCCAAGTGTGGGATGGCTATCGTTCCAGTATAATTCCAAGGGAGTGGTTCCAGTATTTGGGTATGTTCACATGCCTATTCCAATATTTTCCCGCCCAACAAGTACAAGTGAATCCATAATCCGACACAAAAATAGGTATAAGTCCAGCCAGTATACGAATGGTTCCAGTAAATGATTCCAGGGTGGTTCCAGTAGATGATTCCAGTAGGTGGTTCCAGAATAGAGGCCAGACTTAAATAAGTGAGTGTCGCATGAAATGGATCCAGTAATATAAAATCGTGTTTGTAATACAGAATCAAATAGAACTAGCTACAATTGAAGTATAGTAAAAGACAAGTAAATGGAAGAACTATCAGAGAATGTACTCGCCTGCTACTCTGAAAAGAGTAGTGTAATATCAGATGCCTGCGACAGAGTCATAATGTCCTAAATAAAGGAATACATGTTATAATATGTTTAAAAATAAGACAGATGATTTTTATGATGCATCTACATAATTTCTAGGTCAATCTAGGTCAAAGTCAACTCTAAGTCAAACCTGGTCAACTGTCTAGGTCCAAGTCAAACTTGGTCAACTATGGGTCAACCCAAGTCAATACTCTAGTCAAACTAGGTCAATGAAGTCTATCCTAGTTAAATAGTCCACTATTGGTCAATCTCAAGGTCAACCTCAACTGTTCCATCCTTATTACCCAAGTAAAATAAACTACCTTGCTAACTTAGTTACCTTCATATATATGAATACTCATAAACAAATAGGTATCCTTGGTCAAGGGTCAACTAGGCTATATTTGCTAAAGAGATATCAAGACCAATAATCCTAAGTCCAACACATATATGTGTAATGGATGATATCTAACCTTATTATATATGTATAAGGTATTACCCCAATTACAAGGTATGATACAACCTATATAATATAATACACATCACATAATATATACTATATATGGTTACCCATGCCCCAAGGGAACAAAGACTTAAGCATCCCACAACTCAACCCAAACATATTCATAATGGATAGCATGAGCCTAACATATATGTGTACTATCACATATGTGTAACTCAACTCAAAACAAGGGACTGAGTAAATGGGAAAAATCTGAATGGAAAGGGGGGAAAATCTGAGAATACATTACTCATCATTCAATAGGAAGGGAAGAGGACTGAACAGTGACTATTGATAGGTGCAAGTGTATACTTGTGTGTGTGTGGATGATAGGAAAAGTGTGTGGCAGTTTATGAGTGCCAATGGGGCATGTACTGTCCATAGGTGATGTTCAAGTACAAGTGTGTGATGAGCTGTGTGTTTAACTGGATGTGTGTGTGTGTGTGTGTGAATTTATACAAACAATAGTGTGTGTAATGGTTAACAGAAAATTGGGTAGGTGTAACCATGTGTGTGTAATATACATTGTGGTACAAACTCAGGAACTTTGAAATTGACAGTGTATCAAAACAGTATTTTTATTAGGGAAACAACAGAGGGTGTAATCTTAGGTTTTATGCATCATGACAGTGTTAGGAAGAAATGATTCTCATGTTAGGAATCAATGATATACATTGAAACAAACATTCATTTCAGTTTCAAAGTCCAAACCAAGTTTCATTCTCAGGTATTTGTGTGTATCTATTGTGTGTGTATACATGTAAGTGTCCACACAAATCAGTGTAATGTGATGTGTCAATGGAATCAGTTAAGGAGGAGAGGAAACACAGGTATTAGAAAACTATCTCAGGGTTCAGTTAAGAGGAAAAACAACTCAAAATCTAATCCCTAACATTTCCAACACCAAATTTGCATCTCAAAACATAACCAACAGTTAGAACATAGTTCAGATTTCAGAAATAGCATTCAGCAGAAAAAGTATCAGGAATTTAGCATTTTAGTAGAGGAAAATGACATTTCGATCCAAATACCTAACACCTATCAGTAAACAATCTTTGTAAAAGTCTAATACACATGTGGGTGAGTTAAACATGGTAGTTAATCATCAAAAATAATCAATTTACAAATAGGAATGGAAGTTCAGGATTTTTCCTGGACTGTATGTATCAGTCCAGTCCCTTCGAACCCAATTCAAATGTTCAAATTCCATTTCCTCAAGTGAAAACATAATCTAACTTGTAAAACCCAACTAGCAGCAGTTAGTACACATATAGGAATCAATTTAGTGATTTAAAATATCATTTAAAATTAGTTTAAAAAGGAAACCAATTCAGAATTTAAAACCGAATGCACGTATCAGTTGAAAATGGGAATTCCCAATTCGATCCATAAAAACTTGTTAAAATGCAAATTAAACAGTTGGTAAAACATCATACACATGTGCACGTGTCCCAGGAGTGTTTGTGTCCAACCAAGTGGACACAAACGTGTCCAAACGACCCCACGTACACAGATACAGAACTGTGTTCAGGAAGTGTCGTGCACACGTGTGTGTCACTCTAGGACACGACACGTTGCACGACACATGCCATGGTCACGTCCACGTGTTTGCCATATATAGGGCTACGTGTCCATGGCCCTGCAACGTGTCCTAGGTGTGTGTCGTGTCGGCTTTACAGCCGTGTCAGTGGTCGAATTCACGCGTGCACAGCGCGCGCGTGCGGCCAGTACGGCCAGTGTGAGGAGGAGAACTCCTCGCACACTCCACCATTTGGCCCCATCCTTTGGGAGGATGATGTCAGTCTATGCCCCATCATCCTCGCCAAAAATGGCGTGTTCTCGTGTCCGACACAGGGAGTTATTGTGCCCGAGTAGCAGGACACAGTGTACGTGTGTGCACAGCGTGTCCAACAGGAAAAACAGACACGAGATGACACAGAAATACCTAACACCCTTCACAAAATTTAATGTACACACTTAGATCTACCAATTCATGTAATTACATTTACAGAAATTGAAAATAATTTCCTAAGAGGCATTTCATCGAACACCTAGCTATTAGGTTCGATACGTGTCCGATACGGACATGTAACCTAAAGCAAATGACACGAAATTCCTCCAGAAATTAGGGGACACCTATTCCTAACCCATCATGCAAAGAAATCACAAAAATAATACAATTTAAAGGGTTTTACCTATAGGTGCAAATTGCATGGAAAAGCTCCAAATGGGGGGTGTTCCTCTTGATGGCCAAATGCTCCAAATGAGCCCAAAACTGAAATAGCTCTCCACCAACAGTCCATAAACTCAATTTAGAACCCAATGCAAAAGACTAGGATGAAAAAGGAGATCAAATGAATAAAATAGGAATTTTTGGAAGGGGGAAACTTACCTTTCTTTTCTCCAAGTGTTGGAATGATAAAAAGAGACAAGCCCTAATGAACAAGTGTTTAAATAGGGTGGGGATCCCTATGTGGCTGTTCATAGATTCAATAATTAGGGTTAGGGTTCACTAAATGGCCCATGGGCTTAAGTCATGATTAATTAAATAATTAAGCCATAAGTTATTTCATGAAATCACAAGCCATGACTTAAATTCACTAAACCAAATCCCCTCATTCTAAAACTATTCTCTAATGACTAAAATAGGTTAACTCAAGTTAGACTAGGGTCACCATGGCTAGGGTTAGCTTCTAGGCTAGTCCACTAGGTCTCAACAAGTCAAAGTCAAACTAGAATTCACCAATTCAACAAATCACCAAATAATTCAAATAAGTCAAAATGACCAAATTACCCCTAGGCTAAAAATGATAATTAAATCATCCTAATGACATGGTTAGGCTCTAGGTCATGCAGTCACTAGGGTTTCACTGACAGCACATCAAAATCACAAGTCATGACTCAAAGCAGTTTTTAAATAGTTTAAAAATTATTAAAAATCACCAAAAATCATAATGTGAATTAAATATCAATAATAATTATTATAATTATAAAATTTTAAAAATACCCTCATCTGGAAAACTGGGTGTTACAATCCTACCCACCTTAGAAAAATTTTGTCCTCAAAATTAAGATGATCGCACCCCTACTAGGTCAAACCCCCAATCAATCAAAGTCGAAGCAACACAATCCTACTGGTCGTGATTTCACAGTCTCGAACAGGGTAGCTACACTATCTAGCAATCACAACTATATCCTGGCAGGTACTAATGGAATCACACAACAAGATGGAAAGAAGAACATGAAGGACAGACCTGCTAACCCGTCACCCGTAGCGTCGGTCTACTCGACTGTCAGCGCAAAAGCCCTGCCCCTCTGGGGTGTATCCCTCTGATGGTGCGGGGCACGGTGCTGCGCTACAGGTGGCCTAGCTCTCTCTATCTAATCCATGACACTCAAGTAATATCTACCCTGATATTCCACTCAAATTCTCTAGGGCACCATCTATATGGTATCTATCCTGCAATCTAATAATCATACCCGTCTATCCAGAACCATGTCACCAGAATCCTTATCACACCATTAAGTATGGCTGCGATAATCTATAGAGTCCACAACTAATATACATACATCTAGAATCATGGTATTTAAAATTTTTGCATTGCCGCTAGCTTGGCTACGAAAACTTTAAATTTCCACACCCAAAAAATACATCCAAAATCAGACTCTATCTCATCGCCCAACCAACTGATATGGCCGTAGAAGACTCTAGATTCCATGACTGAGGCAACCTAGCCCATAATGTTATCTTGGTAGAAAATTAAGTCAATAATAAATATCAAGAGTCAAATTCAACGATGAATCAAGGAAGATAGACAGATACTGTCAGAGTCAAATTTCGAGATAGTTTATAATGAGATTCTCAAGGGTCATCCCAGGAATCTTCTCAAGTAGTCCTAACTGTGAATGAGTACCTCTCCGTCAAGCCTATCTCTCAATCCTATCGTAGGCTCGCAGCAGTACAACTAAGTCGTCGTACTACCACGATATCGCACTAATGCGACTCTCGACCTGCATGGGCCACCACTAAAAACGTATCACGACCCGCACCCACTGTAAGGATACGAACGCGTAACAACGCCCAGCCTACGCCGCAGTGTCGGCGGTAGAACGCTGTTCTAGGTCACTATCTAACCAACCACTCACGCAATAAATAATGTACTCATCATAATCAACTCCGAACGGAGGACAAGTATAAGATATCGCAACTCAATCACAGTCTAAGCACGATAAGATAACACAGAAGAAATAACTAAGAATAGAAGACAACTACTAAAATAACAACTCTCAACAATCTCAAATACTACACAAGTCTCAATCCACTACAACAAGTTTAACATAGAAAAACATATGCTAGTCTACTAAACTAAATCCTGATCACTCCCGAGTGTCGGGGCCAAAGGTAGCCATCCTGTCTCCAGGTCCATAATATATAGGCAAGTGTATTCAGGGCAATCATCTGTAAAATTTTCAACAGGTCCAGTCAGGACAGGAACGAGTACAACTCATCAAAAAATCCTAATTAAATGACAGAGAACTATAAGGCAGTTATAAGCAGTTATATTGATAAAATATGACAGTTTATATTTAGGTTGTGGCATAGAGAAGCAGTAAGATACAAGGAGAGTAAAGTAACTAAAACAAGAGAAGAATGATGGCAATAAAGACTGTAATAAATCCAGCTGAACTAAGGTAACATAATAAGTCCAGATAGTAAATGTAAACAAGTGCAAAACCCAAGTAAATCTAGACAACATGAATCTGATACCAGGTGGTTCCAGTACAAGATGAGTTCGGTATAAGGTGAGTCCAGTTGGTGATCAAAGGTTCCAGGGTGAGTCCAGCCTATACTCTAACAGTGTGTTTTAAAATATGGGGATCGACATGTGAATGGCTGTAGGTAATACGGCACACCGCACACTCGGCCAAGTGTGGGATGGCTATCGTTCCAGTATAATTCCAAGGGAGTGGTTCCAGTATTTGGGTATGTTCACATGCCTATTCCAATATTTCCCCGCCCAACAAGTACAAGTGAATCCATAATCCGATACAAAAATAGGTATAAGTCCAGCCAGTATACGAATGGTTCCAGTAAATGATTCCAGGGTGGTTCCAGTAGATGATTCCAGTAGGTGGTTCCAGTAGGTGGTTCCAGAATAGAGGCCAGACTTAAATAAGTGAGTGTCGCATGAAATGGATCCAGTAATATAAAATCGTGTTTGTAATACAGAATCAAATAGAACTAGCTACAATTGAAGTATAGTAAAAGACAAGTAAATGGAAGAACTATCAGAGAATGTACTCGCCTGCTACTCTGAAAAGAGTAGTGTAATATCAGATGCCTGCGACAGAGTCATAATGTCCTAAATAAAGGAATACATGTTATAATATGTTTAAAAATAAGACAGATGATTTTTATGATGCATCTACATAATTTCTAGGTCAATCTAGGTCAAAGTCAACTCTAAGTCAAACCTGGTCAACTGTCTAGGTCCAAGTCAAACTTGGTCAACTATGGGTCAACCCAAGTCAATACTCTAGTCAAACTAGGTCAATGAAGTCTATCCTAGTTAAATAGTCCACTATTGGTCAATCTCAAGGTCAACCTCAACTGTTCCATCCCTATTACCCAAGTAAAATAAACTACCTTGCTAACTTAGTTACCTTCATATATATGAATACTCATAAACAAATAGGTATCCTTGGTCAAGGGTCAACTAGGCTATATTTGCTAAAGAGATATCAAGACCAATAATCCTAAGTCCAACACATATATGTGTAATGGATGATATCTAACCTTATTATATATGTATAAGGTATTACCCCAATTACAAGGTATGATACAACCTATATAATATAATACACATCACATAATATATACTATATATGGTTACCCATGCCCCAAGGGAACAAAGACTTAAGCAGCCCACAACTCAACCCAAACATATTCATAATGGATAGCATGAGCCTAACATATATGTGTACTATCACATATGTGTAACTCAACTCAAAACAAGGGACTGAGTAAATGGGAAAAATCTGAATGGAAAGGGGGGAAAATCTGAGAATACATTACTCATCATTCAATAGGAAGGGAAGAGGACTGAACAGTGACTATTGATAGGTGCAAGTGTATACTTGTGTGTGTGTGGATGATAGGAAAAGTGTGTGGCAGTTTATGAGTGCCAATGGGGCATGTACTGTCCATAGGTGATGTTCAAGTACAAGTGTGTGATGAGCTGTGTGTTTAACTGGATGTGTGTGTGTGTGTGTGTGTGAATTTATACAAACAATAGTGTGTGTAATGGTTAACAGAAAATTGGGTAGGTGTAACCATGTGTGTGTAATATACATTGTGGTACAAACTCAGGAACTTTGAAATTGACAGTGTATCAAAACAGTATTTTTATTAGGGAAACAACAGAGGGTGTAATCTTAGGTTTTATGCATCATGACAGTGTTAGGAAGAAATGATTCTCATGTTAGGAATCAATGATATACATTGAAACAAACATTCATTTCAGTTTCAAAGTCCAAACCAAGTTTCATTCTCAGGTATTTGTGTGTATCTATTGTGTGTGTATACATGTAAGTGTCCACACAAATCAGTGTAATGTGATGTGTCAATGGAATCAGTTAAGGAGGAGAGGAAACACAGGTATTAGAAAACTATCTCAGGGTTCAATTAAGAGGAAAAACAACTCAAAATCTAATCCCTAACATTTCCAACACCAAATTTGCATCTCAAAACATAACCAACAGTTAGAACATAGTTCAGATTTCAGAAATAGCATTCAGCAGAAAAAGTATCAGGAATTTAGCATTTTAGTAGAGGAAAATGACATTTCGATCCAAATACCTAACACCTATCAGTAAACAATCTTTGTAAAAGTCTAATACACATGTGGGTGAGTTAAACATGGTAGTTAATCATAAAAAATAATCAGTTTACAAATAGGAATGGAAGTTCAGGATTTTTCCTGGACTGTATGTATCAGTCCAGTCCCTTCGAACCCAATTCAAATGTTCAAATTCCATTTCCTCAAGTGAAAACATAATCTAACTTGTAAAACCCAACTAGCAGCAGTTAGTACACATATAGGAATCAATTTAGTGATTTAAAACATCATTTAAAATTAGTTTAAAAAGGAAACCAATTCAGAATTTAAAACCGAATGCACGTATCAGTTGAAAATGGGAATTCCCAATTCGATCCATAAAAACTTGTTAAAATGCAAATTAAACAGTTGGTAAAACATCATACACATGTGCACGTGTCCCAGGAGTGTTTGTGTCCAACCAAGTGGACACAAACGTGTCCAAACGACCCCACGTACACAGATACAGAACTGTGTTCAGGAAGTGTCGTGCACGCGTGTGTGTCACTCTAGGACACGACACGTTGCACGACACATGCCATGGTCACGTCCACGTGTTTGCCATATATAGGGCTACGTGTCCATGGCCCTGCAACGTGTCCTAGGTGTGTGTCGTGTCGGCTTTACAGCCGTGTCAGTGGTCGAATTCACGCGTGCACAGCGCGCGCGCGCGGCCAGTACGGCCAGTGTGAGGAGGAGAACTCCTCGCACACTCCACCATTTGGCCCCATCCTTTGGGAGGATGATGTCAGTCTATGCCCCATCATCCTCGCCAAAAATGGCGTGTTCTCGTGTCCGACACAGGGAGTTATTGTGCCCGAGTAGCAGGACACAGTGTACGTGTGTGCACAGCGTGTCCAACAGGAAAAACAGACACGAGACGACACAGAAATACCTAACACCCTTCACAAAATTTAATGTACACACTTAGATCTACCAATTCATGTAATTACATTTACAGAAATTGAAAATAATTTCCTAAGAGGCATTTCATCGAACACCTAGCTATTAGGTTCGATACGTGTCCGATACGGACATGTAACCTAATGCAAATGACACGAAATTCCTCCAGAAATTAGGGGACACCTATTCCTAACCCATCATGCAAAGAAATCACAAAAATAATACAATTTAAAGGGTTTTACCTATAGGTGCAAATTGCATGGAAAAGCTCCAAATGGGGGGTGTTCCTCTTGATGGCCAAATGCTCCAAATGAGCCCAAAACTGAAATAGCTCTCCACCAACAGTCCATAAACTCAATTTAGAACCCAATGCAAAAGACTAGGATGAAAAAGGAGATCAAATGAATAAAATGGAAATTTTTGGAAGGGGGAAACTTACCTTTCTTTTCTCCAAGTGTTGGAATGATAAAAAGAGACAAGCCCTAATGAACAAGTGTTTAAATAGGGTGGGGATCCCTATGTGGCTGTTCATAGATTCAATAATTAGGGTTAGGGTTCACTAAATGGCCCATGGGCTTAAGTCATGATTAATTAAATAATTAAGCCATAAGTCATTTCATGAAATCACAAGCCATGACTTAAATTCACTAAACCAAATCCCCTCATTCTAAAACTATTCTCTAATGACTAAAATAGGTTAACTCAAGTTAGACTAGGGTCACCATGGCTAGGGTTAGCTTCTAGGCTAGTCTACTAGGTCTCAACAAGTCAAAGTCAAACTAGAATTCACCAATTCAACAAATCACCAAATAATTCAAATAAGTCAAAATGACCAAATTACCCCTAGGCTAAAAATGATAATTAAATCATCCTAATGACATGGTTAGGCTCTAGGTCATGCAGTCACTAGGGTTTTACTGACAGCACATCAAAATCACAAGTCATGACTCAAAGTAGTTTTTAAATAGTTTAAAAATTATTAAAAATCACCAAAAATCATTATGTGAATTAAATATCAATAATAATTATTATAATTACAAAATTTCAAAAATACCCTCATCTGGAAAACTGGGTGTTACAATCATCCTAGTCAGATTCAGTACAAATCCCTGACCGTGGGATCAAATCAGGAATTCATATCCTAGACATGATGCAAGACGAGACATGTAGCTCAAACAAGCACAAACACCCACGGTGTCGAGACTAGAGTTACTTAGCAAGTCAAGATAGCCGTCACAACAGCATATCGAGATTATCATGTAGGTTTACTTTATCAAGTCAAGAGTGCGTCACAACGGACCACCATTGTAATGACCCACTCCGCCCTAGCGGAACGCCGATTCAAACGGCAAGTGCAACGACTCAAACGAGCCGTCGACCCGAAGAGTTGGCATCGACCTGATATAGAATCGATGCAAGACTTACATTGGCCTATCGAAGATGAATCCAGACTTAGACTTTTAAAGGCGCACTCAGAGTATCGCTCGGCCGACGCGATCATCGCTAAGGTGGGTGGCTCCGATGAACCCGTCTTTATTTAGCCTAGACACTTAACAATACGGACACTATTACTAGAATCGCTAGGCGATAACACTGCGCATGCTAATAAATGACTCAATGTACCTAGCTAAGGGAATAATCCTATCTTGTATGCATGTATAGAATCTGGAAAAGAACTTGGAAAATGTGAGAACTCTCGTACCGCACTCCACGCTCGTGCTAAGGCACAAGCTTACATTCAAGTTCCCTATGCGTTCAACAATGAAACAATAAATGGTTTACAACAATAAAATGGAAGACTATCGACATAGTCGTTCCGAGTAGAGTATAGCAACATTGAAAGACTATGGGACCGATGGATCGCCAAGGCGACTCCCATACGGGGAGTTACAAAATATATGAATGAATGAACGAATAAGTGAATGAATGAATCAACAAATGAATGAATGAATACGTGAATGAATCAATGAACGAACGGACAAGTGAAAGAAAGAAAAGAAAAAATGAATAAAAGATAAGAAAGAAAGAAATGGTTAGCGACAGGTACGACGGGGACGTGCATCGGGGCTCGCTACCCGCGCTGCACGGACGCCGCCGCCAACCTGGTCGATAACGCATTATGGCTAAGGGTTAGCCTATGGCTCAGAGACAGCCGTTAAGTTAAAATGACAAGGCAAATACGAAATGGTCGTGGACAATCCCATAGTATACAGGAGGTAGGCAGAATAAGAGATTTTTGCGGCACGATCAAAGGGAGGCATCGTGGTCGACCTCGACAAAAATTAAGGCAGTTTATGGTGCTGGCCTGGGTGCGAGCTTGGCCACCCAGGAGACGTAAGTACGGGTGTATTTCAAAAGACTATCAAGGTGTACCAGCCATCACGCTATGATAGGTAAGAATACCAAAGGAGAATATGTCCAAATTGGCTTATGGTGCCAGCGACCGGTGCATATAGATTAAGTAGACTTTGCTGGTGGCAATCCACGTGAAAGTCCTTGTATTGAAACAAAGTAGTCTAAGTTAACTGAATGAAGCGCCTTCTGAACAGGCTTGAAATGTAATATACCAAATGATAAAGAGTACTTCATGCAATGAGTTAGAGAACATGCCTACGACGTGCTAGAATCTGAGGCAGGGACACGCCCTCGACACTGAATGTTCATATGAATTACGTTAATTTGTTATGTATGAATTGTTGACTAACTTGGTTTACTTTGGACAGGAAAGGCCGGACGGTAAGTATGGGTAAATCGTGCATGTATTTCCATGCAACACGTTGAAATCGGTAACACGAGATAGGTTATGATATATGCCATGAAAACTGATCCTAAGATAAGATTAGAAAAATAATGAATGATAGATGGTGCACAAAAGTAAATAGAACGTATTTGGTAATGATAGCATTGTGGGCGAGCTAGCCTCCCCACTAGTGCATAATAATGTACTGATAACCCCACAGTTTGCTTATAGGGGACAGGAGACGTCAGCGGGTGCGGAGCTTTCCTCGAACGTGCTAAGGCGCGGAGCTAACTCTGGAGCCTTAGAGCGTTGCAAGGAGCTGAAGCACCATATACAGGACATACTGTATCGGAACATCGCCATGAATCATTCTATGTTATAAGCCACTTGGCACGCCTTTTATGTTTTAGAGAGAGAGAGAGCTTGAGAGACTTGTAAACTCGGCTTAGCGCCGCTTGTAAACTTCTTGAAAATCAATAAAGAGTTTGAATTCGCTTCAACTTGTGTTCATTTACTTTTTGCTGCAAACGGGGACACTCTGTGCGACTCTGTGGCCTAGCTCAAATCGGCGTTTCTGGGATTAGCCTTGCACGGGAGCAACCTAGGCCCGTAAGGCATCACACCTTAGCGAGGACGATCGCTCCTACGGGAGCGGGGCGTGACAACCATCAAGAATTATCATGTCAAGTTACTTGTCAAGAGTGCACCACGATGGGTCACTATCAAGAATACTTGATACTTGTAAAGAGTGCGCCCACTATCGTGTTCTAACCTTACATTATCATGAATGCGAGAAACTTGCATAAAATAGCTAGTAACATATTCTTGAAGCCAAGGAAAAGATCTACAACTTTCATGTTTTGAGTTTTTCAAGATTTTGGCTACAAAACAGGTCAAAGAGGCAAAAACAGTCATTTGGAGTGACCTGTACGTAAGTTGCGCGAGCAAAACTGCCCACGGTGCACGTTGCACGCAAGCACGGCGCACGTTGTGCGGCAAAAACTTGTGCGGGCTGCGCTCAAGTTGCGCGAGCAAAACTGCCCACGGCGCACGTTGTGCGGCAGAAAATTGCACGGGCGCGCGGCCGCGCAAGTTTCCCTTTGTGCGCGGGCAAAATCGCCCACGGTACACGTTGCACGCAAGCACAGCGTGCGGGCGCACGACAAAAAATTGTGCGGCCGCACAAGTTTCAAGTTGCGCGAGCACAAACGTGCCCACGGCGCACATTGCGCACAAGCACGGTGCGCGGGCTCGCGGCCCGCGCAAGCTGCATGAGGACAAACGTGCCCACAGCGCATGTTGCGTGCAAGCACGGCGCACGGGCGCACGGCAAAAAAATGTGCGGGCACGCGGCACGCAAGTTGCGCATTGCGCGCGGGCAAAATTGCCTACGATGCACATTGCGCGCAAGCACGGCATGCGAGCGCACGGCAGAAAAATACGCGGGCGCACGGCGCACAATTTGTGCATTGCGCGCGAAAAAAATCGCCCATGGCACACGTTGCGCGCAAGCGCGGCGCGCGACAGCGTAGACACTGCGCACGGCACTGTTCATCGTCCCGACAGCACCAAAATGTCTGAAACATCCATGAACATGAAAATGGCATAACTTTCTCATACGAAGTCAAAATCAAGCGGTTCAAAAGCCAAAATTGGGTAGAAATAAATTTTCTACAACATGGAACCATTAGATCTCGAAAATAACCAAGTTTCATAGATCAAAACCAAGAAAATCCGAAAAATTACAAACTTAGATCTACAAGAATCTATCCATCAAACCTAAAAATGTCAAGTTCTAAAGAGGCTTAGAATCAAATAAGGAATAGAATGGAACAATAAAACTTAAGATCCATCATGAAGCAAGTTGTACTTACCTAGGGCTTGGTGTAACTCCCAAAATCGTATTTGGTAAAATTTAAGTTTTTTTTTAATTTTCTTGAATTTAAATATTGTTTCTTACAGAAATCTAATTTCGATTAAAATGAATTTCGGATTTTTCCTCAATTTGAAAAGTATTAATATTGATCCTAGTTAATTTATGAACTTTTGAATCTCTGAATTGTGTTATATTAAACTAAAAGAAATGTTGGTTTTAATTAACTATTTGTTAATGAGCAGTTAGGAGAATTAACTACAGTTTTGATTATGATTATAGTTGTTATAACTAATTCTGTAATTAGTCATGATGTAGTTAAATTTGCTGATTAGTTTTGGATTTTGGTATTTGGAAATCTGTTTCAAATTCGAATTTTGAAATCTGTTGCAGGTCATTATCTAGTAGCCCCAGATCTGATTATAATTCCTACATTGCCACTGATCACTATTGTAGAGAATTACCCTCAGATCTACACTAATTCACCGTTCTGCCACTCCCCACTGTACACGCACACAGAATATTTAATTATAAATACACAGCACAGTTTCCAACGTACTGACAAACACTCTTTCTCTCTCTACACGTCATCTCTCTCTCTGTCCTCTCTCTCTCCTCGTTGGACAGAGACCAAGCACCGCCGCCGTTGCCAGCATGAGCCACCGCGTCCTCGCCGAAGTTCGCCCCGACGTTCGAGCTTTCCCCGCCATCGGTGCTGCCATCGGGAAGAGAGCCACCGCCTCTCTTTTCTTGGAGACCGCGTCACCGTCGTTGAGCAGCGAACCGCCTCGACTGTAGAGTTCGTCTCGACTGTCGTGCCACTGACGCGCCTCGATCCTCACGCCACCGCCACCAGTTCTCCGCCGTTAGCCGCCATCATCCGCCTCATCCCGACGGAGGTCTACCACTACGACACCCTCCACCGCCGAGGAGCCACTAGAGCTTCACTCCGCGGTCGACCGAGCGGCCAGCAGCGCCTGGAGCCAGACCTCACCGGAGCCGCCGACTTCGCCGAGGAGCCTCGGGATCAGCACAGATGGCCAGATCCTTGTTGACGAGCCGCCTGGAACCAGATCTTGCCGTCCAAACCGCCAGATCTACTCGAAGCCGTTCGTCGACGATATCTCCGCCTCGTCACTCCGGCCCGATCATTCCGTCACCGCCGTCCATGCTTGACCTCAACCGTCTCTCTCCGGCGCAGCTAGTCAGATCCGGCCTCCGCCACTTCTTGGTGACTGGATCTGACGTTTCTTTACCATGGAGCAACGCCACTGCGTCGACCCGCTCTGGAGGAAGTCACCACCACGCCGACCAGTGTCAGCCGATCCAGCCACCAGATTTGGAGCCGAACCTCGTCGATCCACCACCGCACTAGCCGGACCGCCTTCCAGCGACTGGAGTCGCGCCGCCCAAGCGCCACCCTGCACCGGGGGCCGTCCGCACCTCCGCTGCCAGCCGGGTCTGGTCGAAGTCACCACCACCGCCGGGTCTCGAGATTTGCCATCGAGGTGAGCTTTCTATTCCTTTTCTCTTCTTGTTCTGCTCGTTCCTTTTCTTCTTGTAATTTTTGGGATTTGTTTATTTGGGGGATTTTCGTTAGGTGAGGAAGGAAGAGAAGAAGATGTGTGAGGAAGAAGCTAAATAAGAAGAGTAGAGTGGGATTTTTAACTTGAGTAGTTCACGTGAGTATGGGATGGGATTCTTGACTGCTGTGTAATAATAGAGTAGTGAAGAGAATGGGAATGGTTCTCCCATTCGGCTGTGTGTGGGAATAGAAAGTAAATAGAGGAGAATAGAAGAAGAAGAAGGAAGTAGGTGAAGGGAAGGGGATTATTATTTATTCGGCTGATGTGAAGTATTGAAAAGATTGAAGTCGAATGGAGGCTTTAATATAATCATTTATTAGAGAGATTAATCTGTGGTTTCTTCTTTGGCTCTGTCTGCTATTGTTGGTTGCCTCTTCGAATGGAGAGCTATGACTCCTCGGAAACCGAGAAGCCAACTGTGTGGCTTGACCTTCCGTGAATCGAAGGGTCAGTCAGCTGAAATTTAATTCTTCAGATAGTGACTTGGGATGGGTACTGGATATAAAGAGGATTATATGTAAGGCCTAGTTTAAATAGATCTTTAATAAACAGCAATTTTTGCTTGCTGGTTATTCAGTGGGCTGGGATTATAAGGTTGTACTAGGCCGGGCTTTTGGGCCAGGCTGGTCCTGATTATTTTAATTTAAGTTGTTAAATTTTAGAAATAGTGGACTGGACTGTGGGCTTAAGAATGGGCTGGGCTGATTACAATTAGTGTATAGGTTTTAGTAGTAATATTCTAATTAGATAGTAGTTATGTAATGATCCTTTAAAAATGTTTTGTAAATTACGTTACAAAATGTTTTCCTAATAAATGCATATTTTACACTTTGATTAATAATTTCTTATAAATGAATGTTTTATTAAAAATAATATTTATGTTTTAGTATGTATTTTTCTGCTAATTAATTATAGTAGATCAAAAGCATTTCTAAAAACCTTATAAAGTTATAATATATTTTCTAAAAGATATGGTTTCTTGTTAAGCATAATCTAAGAGTATTTTTACTAAATGCTTATTTTGATTAATTTATAGTATATGTATTTTCTAAAATATTGGCTACTAGTAACGATTAGATTATGGTTAGAAATAATTTAGATTGGTTATGTTATTAGTTCAAACCCTAATTAATTGTACAAATATAACAGGTGATTCATTACATCCATGCAGTACTATTATCGTGCAACCAAACCGAGGCAAGTACATTCTATGGTTTTGATCAGTGCATTTTCTTGTTCTTTATTGCTGACACACTGCGACACGTTCATGATCTTTTCTGGCTTGTTCTTTCATGATCTTACTTGTTCTTTCATGATCTTACTTGCATCTTGGGGTGGGGAAATACTCTAGATATGTGACCAAACCCGGATACTTATTCATGATCTTTAGCTTAGGCCTCGCACAGTACACGCGGGTCCTAAGCCGTACCTTATATGATCTTTCAGAATCTTTTCATGTTCTTTCATGGTCTTACCCAAGCCGGTCACATATCATAGAAGTATTTCAAATTTATGACACACATGTTCAGGATTTTGTTCTTACATTAGTTTCCATGATCCTGATCTTGATTTTAGCTATAGTCATGATCTTTCTTGCATCTTTACATAGTCATGATCTTTCATGTATCTTTATAGCAGTAGTTCATGTTCTTCATGTTCTTTACATACCTTGTTCTTATCCTGTTCTTTCAGCATTTATTTTCCATACCATGATGTTATTGTTCATTACCTAGAACTGTACTTTGCTCCGCTTCTGAATAGGATATGTTGCAGGTATGCTTGCAGGACACTGTTCTACTCTATGGGCCAGAGCCCAGGATTAGCTGAGCAGGATGAGGCTTAGCTTGAGGTTTCAGGTTTAGACTGTTAGCTTACTCTTAGATATTGTCTTTAGAATTCATGTACATTTCATTCTTGATGACTCGTACATTATGATATCTAGATTTGTGGATTATGGTGATCTTTCTGGGATACGTTATAGATGCTGTGATTCTATATTTTTATGTTTATCTGGTTAGTTTTCCCTAGCTTGGTACAGCTTACTTCGTCGTGTCTAACGACGAAGGCTGGGCGTGTCCGACTCGTGTCCGATTATTCGGGAGCGGGTCGTGACACTTGGTAGGTGGAAGGAGTAAATGAAGAAGATGAAGAAGTAAATGTGAATAATGGAGGAGAGAGAATGAGTTGGTTTTTATTCAAAATCTCTCCATTTCAAACCAAAACAAACCAAGCCAAGCCAAGTCAAATCATGTTGAACCAAGTTGAACCAATCAAGTCAAGATTTAAACCAAGGCTAAGCTAAGCAATATAAGTCAAAATATGGGCCACCTGACAATTGTCAGAAATCCGTATACGTATCCTGAAAAATATGTATAACGGAAAACGGGAGTGACAACTCTACCCACCTTAAAAGAATTTTGTCCTCAAAATTAAATCAAGAGGCTAGAGATGTCGAGACAAGCTACACTAATACTGGCAATCTACGACTAGTAGTCAACCAAGCAATCATTCATGCAAGCAAGAAAGTAAAAGCATAAGACATAAGGAAGATATTATATTTATGAGTCAAATAGGTGTAGATATCGTGAGCGGATATTTGGTGGCCCATGCAGGTCAGAGCATATTGTATCGGTTACATAACTGTACTGATATGAGCCTGCGACTATGACTAAACCCTTAGAAATCTCAATCCACTCTGCCTTAAAAATTCTCCTAGAAATTCTCTACGTCCTTGAAAACTCCATATTTGCTCTCGAATATACTTTCTTGCTTTCCGTACCATTGATTCTCGTTCCTTCCTATTTCGGGGTGACGAATGATCGTGCTGTCTAGAATTCACCAGAGATTCTTAAGTTATAGTATAATATTGCTTGATTTTGAATATTTGGTTGTTTGACAGATATGTGGGGATATAGATGCTATATGTCTTAGATATCTAAGGATAATGACTCTAGCAACTTGATGGAAGTTTATAAAGTTTTGGCGATATACCCTTGAGGTAGTAGCATGACCAAAGGTGGGTAGAAGTCCTCGAGGTTTCATAATTACAAATGGCTAGGAGAATGATATAAACTATTTTGAGGAGATTAAGGTAGTAGTTGACTTTGAATTTTAAGGGATAGTTATGAATTAGAATTTCGAGGACGAAATTATTTTTAAGGTGGGTAGATTTGTAACTCCTCTTTCCAAAATTTTGTGATATATTTTTTTATCTTTTATTTGATTAGTTTATATTTAATTTTTATATGATCATAGGAGTTGTGACTAAGCCCACAGGTAATTTATGACCATCTTGTGGTCACATGATCTCTAAATAGGGTTTATAAGCATGCTATAGCTATATTTTATTTTTCGATAATTTTTAGTCATTTTTAGTATTTATTTATTAAAGATATATTTATTTTATTGACTTTCATGAATTACTATAAGGTCATTTGGGATTATTTTGAGACAAGTTATTTTTATTTAGGTTCTAGGATGTTAGAAATATTTTCTAGAATATTTTAGAATTGTTTTGGATTTTTTTTAAAATTTTTGGGAATTTCTATATAATTAAAACCTATAGAAATTATATTTTATAGGCTTTAGGAATTTACTGTGAGGTCACATGATGATATTTTATATTAAAAATATTTTATTTAGATTCTAGACACTTAGAAATATTTTCTAGAATTTTCTAAAATTTTTCTGAATTTTTCTGCAATTTATTTTAATTTATTTGGACTTAAAATAATTTTTAAATGATTTTCTGAATTAAATATTTAATTACCCAATATTTTACCCAGGGGCCCACCTGTCGGCGACCAGGCTGAACCGCCTCTCTCTCTCATACATATATATATATATATATATATATATATATATATATATATATATATATATATATATATATATATATATATATATATATATATATATATATATACTATTATATTCGAAACCCTAATAAAATTTCAGCCGTCTTTTTGAGAGAAAGTTCCAGTAGAGATCTCGACTTCCCAAAGCGATTTCTGCCAACTCCGATGTGCTTTTCGTGTGCCTTTTTTTGTTGGATTCGTATCGAGGTAAACTTTCTGAATATATAATTTATTTTCGTATATATTATTCCTAAATATTTTGGAAAATTCGTAGAGTGTTGGTTGTCCGAAACTTGATACGTTTCAGTATTTTCGAGATTTCGGGAGAACCAGAAATCGAAATCATGAACCGTTTGAAGTTTTGGAAAGCTAACACAGAGATCTACGACATATATGTTTTCCAGAAATTAATTCGTTCATCTATTATTTTAGTTATTCTGTTGAACTCAGAATTGATCGGTTGATCACCGTTTTGGTCACGATTAGTCATAACGGCGATATCTTTTGACCAAAGCGTGATTTTGTGACACGATTGATTCCAACGCACTCGTAGCACTGAAATCTACCTAGGTGCACTTTTAAAATCTAGAGTTCACAACGTTTGACTAAATAGTCAACGACACGCCTCGATTTGCGTGTCATGGTTTCCAAAATTAGAAACACGACTTTTGATGGCCAAACTTGCATGTTTAGATTATATTCAGATTATTATTAGATTAAATTAGGTTTTTAAGTAAATTATTCCAGAATTAATTATTATTAGATTAGTAACCCAACTAGCCACTATTCCATAAATTTAGAACTAGAACATTAGAATTGATTTATAGTTTTCGTGCACGGTTCATGGTGCGATATGTGTTATAGGTTGACAGCTCCTATATCGGCATCCCCTCATCCTCGACTTATGACTACAGTTTGTGCAAGGACCACAGGCAAGATACCTTGCCTTCCTCTACAGTTTAATTCCATGTTTATAGTTTTCATGTTATTATTGTATTATCATTAGATACTCTATTTGTTATAGATTTTATATGATTTATTAGATTTTTAGTTGATTTGATTTATCTAGTTTCTACATACCGTGTTCACTAGTTTATGGTCTTGCTTGACTTGACAGTGTAGTTATACTGGACTTGACTGTGTGTCTTGATTGAGTTGTACCTTATCTCACCAGTACTTTGCTTGAGTCGTGTCATAGAACGAGTACGTGTAATTGAACTGCTAAATCCTTGTTATTGTTTCCTTGGCACCAGAGTGTCCACTCGGGATGAGGGTGTTTGTCTTGATCTGTTTACATCCGTGAGTCCACACTCGGGACGAGGATGTCGATTATTTGCACCAGAGAGTCCACACTCGGGACGAGGGTGTTGACTTGACTTGTACCAGAGAGTCCACTCGGGACGAGGGTGTTTACATCAAAGAGTCCACACTCAGGACGAGGATGTTATACTTGCACCAGAGAGTCCACACTCGGGACGAGGGTTAGTACTAACCAGAGAGTCCACACTCGGGACGATGGTTAGTGATTAGTTCAAACCTGCGAGTCCATTCGGGGCGAGGGTTTGGTATTCCATTGATATCGTGTTCGCTTGTTCATCCAGCAGTTCAGTTACGTGTAGTTGTTCTTGTATTCCAGTTCATAGTCACCTGTCAGTAGCCACTTGTCGTTAGTCACTTGTTAGCAGTATGGTCGTAGTCTCTTGCCATGATTAAGTGTCGTTCCTTATTATATCCTGTTTATATATTATCATGCATGATTAAACTGCTAGATAGGCATATTTATATGTATCTTGCTATGTCCTCTGAGGGCCTGATGATTTCTTCAGGTTTAGCGATTGCATGGAGTTAGTGGCAGAACGGGATGGTGGATGATTGTGCTACATGTCTCAGGTATTTGTTAGTGATAGTACATTGTTATCCTTTCGTGCTTTTCATTCTTTATCATGAGATATTCTGCTTATTGATTCAGTTTAGAGACTCTTGTTATACTCTTGGAGTCTTATCGGACATATATGCTAGTGGGCTACAGACCACGACACATAGTGTCAATTCATGTGTATATACTCATTGTGGATTGAGTTAGAGATTTACTTCACCATGATTAGGCCTTGACAGTGTTTACGTATTCGAGTTGGGCTAGAGTCCGCTCGATACGTAGCTGGCTTGCTCACGAGCTCGCGTCCGAAAAGTAGGTGCGGGTCGTGACAGGATATCATCCTCACGCTCCCACATTGACTCACCCAAAGAGTAGTGACCCCAAGCAACACAGACTAAACTAATAGTCTTATTCTTGAGTACCTTTTCTCTTCGATCCAATATGGATACGGGCCTTTTCTCATACGAAAGGTTGGTACCAACAACCAATTCCGAATGATCAAGAACATGGCTCGAATCCGGGATATACTATCGTAATTGGGATACATGAAAAATGTCATGTACCTCATGTAACGACGGCAGAAGAGCGAGACAATAGGACACATCACCTACTCGTTCGAGAATGTCAAATGGCCCTATATATCTAGGACTAAGCTTTCTTCGTATGCCGAATCGAATGACGCCACGGGTAGGCGAGATCCTAAGGAATACGTGGTCGCCGACTGAAAACTCAAGGGGGCGCTGATGAGAATTGGCCCAATGGCGCTGGCGATCTTGGGCAACTCGAAGATGATCTCTGACTTCTCTGACCACCTCGATTGTCTGCGTAATCATCTCTGGACCAAGCATCTATCTCTCGTGGATATCATCCCATGCTAACGAGGATCTGTACTTTCTGCCATACAGTGCTTCAAAGGATGCTATCTGGATACTGGCCTGGAAACTGTTGTTATAGGAAAACTCCACGAGATGTAGGTGATCTTCCCACGAACCACCAAAGTCGAGTGTACATGATCGTAACATATCTTCGAGAGTCTGAATCGTGCGTTCTGACTGACCATCTGTCTGCGGATGATATGCTGAACCGAACTTGAGACGAGTCTCCAAACTCTCTTGAAGACTCCGCCAAAAGTGCGATGTGAATCTTGAATCTCTGTCTGATATGATACTAACTGGCACTCCATACAATCGAATAATCTACCTGAGGTACATCTCTGCAAGCTGATCCGTTGACTGGTCAATTCTGGAAGGGATAAAATGAGCTACCTTGGTGAGTCTGTCAACTATAACCCAGATAGCATCTCTCCCAGCTAGGGATTTAGGTAACCCAGTTATAAAATCTATGGTAATGTGCTCCCATTTTTATTCTGGGATCGGTAAAGGCTGAAGAAGTTCAGCTGGTCTCTGATGTTCAGCCTTAATTTATTGGCAAACTAAACAACGAGAAACAAACCGGGATGAATTGAATACTGACGGATGTCATTCTACCAAAAATGCTACGGATGTCACGATACATCTTCGTGCCATTCTACCAAAAATGCTGACGGATGTCACGATACATCTTCGTGCCACCAGGATGAATTGAATACTGAGAACTGTGAGCCTCTGCCATGATCTCCTGTCTGATATCACCACTGGGTACACAAAGACGCCTCCCATGTCGGAGAGTACCATCTTCGTAAATGCATAACTCTGTTCTTCGTTCCGCTTCACACTCTGCTCTGAGCCGCTGAAGCTTAGAGTCTGTTGATTGTGCCATCTTGATCCTCTCAACTATGCTAGACTGAACTTACATGCTGGCCATCAATGCCACATTGGTAGGAAGAACTACTTCTATTCCTATCTTCTGAAGATCTGCTAATAACTCTGGCTGTGCTGTTAGAAAATAAGCTCATGCTCTTCTGCTCAACGTATCTGCAACTACGTTGGCCTTCCCAGGATGATATTACAGGGTGATCTCGTAATCCACAAGTAGCTCTATCCATCTCGTCTGACGCATGTTAAGGTCCTTCTGGGTAAACACATACTTAAGACTCTTGTGGTCGGTGAAAATCTCCACCCGATCTCTATACAAATAATACATCCACAACTTGAGTGCAAAAACCACCGCTGCTAATTCCAAGTTATGGGTTGGATAATTTCTCTCATAATCACGAAGCTGACATGATGCATAAGCTACTACCTTACCATGCTGCATCAAGACGCATCCCAATCTTCTGCCGAAAGCATCACAATAAACTGAAAATCCTTCAGTCCCATCAGGGAGCGTGAGAATGGGAGCCATCATCAATCTTCGCTTCAACTTCTCGAATGAACTCTAACACTCTAATGTCCAAGCAAACTGTACATTCTTGCGGGTCAACTGCGTCAATGGTGCTAAAATCCGAGCAAAGTCTGACACAAACCGTCGGTAATAGCTGGCCAATCCTAGAAAACTCCGAACTTCTGCGATGGTGCTAGGTACTGGCCATGTCTCTATAGCCACTATCTTCTGGGGGTCCACTTCCACTCCACCTCTGGTGATGATATGATCCAAGTACGAAATACGATCAAGCCAAAATTCACACTTACTGAACTTTGCGTACAACTGGTGCTCTCTGAGAATCTGAAGGACTATTCTGAGATGCTGCTCATACTCTTATTCATTTTTGCTATAAACTAAGATGTCGTCTATAAACACTATCATGAACTGGTCCAAATAGGGCATGAAAATACGATTCATGAGATCCATGAATACCGCTGGCGTATTGGTCGCTTCAAATGGCATAACAAGGAACTCCCAATGTCCATATCTAGATCTGAATGCTGTCTTAGGGATGTCTTGCTCTCTGACTCTGATCTGATGGTACCCTGACCGCAAGTCAATCTTCGAGAATACTGCTGCCCTACTGAGTTGATCAAATAAATTATCTATCTTTGGTAGGGGATATCTGTTCTTGATTGTTACAGAGTTCAAGGTACGATAATCAACACATAATCTTGACATACCATCCTTCTTTTTCACAAGAAGTATCGGGGCTCCCCAAGGTGATCCACTAGCACGAATGAATCTTTTGGTTCTGAGTTCTTCAATCATCTTGTATAGGATCTCCAACTCTGATGGTGCCATCCTGTAGACTCTCTCTGACACTGGTGTCGTTCCTGGAATCAAATCAATGGTGAACTCAATTTCTCTCTCCGGTGGCATACCTGGAAGCTCTTCGGGAAACACATCAGGAAACTCTTCTACTACTCTAGGAAATTGAACTGCTTCTGCTACTGCCATCCGCAATACTGGTGGAGTATTTGCTATTAAAATCTTTGAATTAAAATTTTAATCATAAACAGAACAGTGTTACAATGTAGGACTCAGATGGAGTCCTAGGACTCATAATGCGTTGACTCCGTTGACGATCTGACGACGATTTTAGATTCTCTGAAGGTCTGGGTTGCTCTGTATGCTGGAGTGTTGTGAGGAGAAACGGACGTTAAGTGTCTCTTCTGGCCTCTGTGGAGGTGCTTCTCTCTGAGTATGTATGTCTGTGTGTGTATGATGAAGGAATGATCCTTCTATTTATAAATTACAGGCTGGCTGCTCATGCGCGCATATGTCAAATGCGCCTGGACGTAGGAATGCCACGTAGCTGATGCTGGTGGGGGCGCATGGTTGATGCGCCCTGATTTAGGGATTGAATCCTTCCTGTTGCGCCTGTGGGCTACGAAAGAGCCAACACGTGGCAGCTGAGAGGATTCTTTGGTTGCTGAGATCTTGGATGGTTAGCACCCCTTCGTGGACTGAACTGAGTCAAAGGACACGTGGCGTATGTCCGTGGCTCAAAGATCTCGAATTTGGTGGAGAACGATCTGATAGTGTTTGCCATTGATTATAAAAGAACAGAACAATTATATGGGAGGACTGAAATTTTACTTCACAATACAAACTCGCTCGTACAAAGAAAGCCTAGGGACGAAAACCTAGGTACAGCAATCTAAGCACGATTGTTTAGTTTTGATTCTGGAGGGTGACGGTAGAGGCTCGGGAAAGCGACGGCCGCTCTGCCTTACTCCTCGGACGATTAGACATAGCCTTGGCTCCGGTGAAGAACTGCTCTCAAGATGGAAAGACTCTTCTGTGTGTGCCTTTGTCTCTTTTGTGTCCAGCCGGGTGGAAATGATCTCTCTTACAAGGGAATGGCACCTTGATACATTTTTTTGTTTCTCTGGATCCGATCTGTTTTTACAAGGGAATGACACCTTGCTATTTATAGGAGTGGGGTATAATCATTAGGGTTTGCAATGATCACCCTAAAAAGTCGACGGCTTGGGGACTTAATTGCCATTTTTCTTGATCCTATTTTATGGACAATTAATCTGGACCACTAATCTTGACTGCAACGAATCTAAACAATTAATGCTAATTGTGTAAAATCCGTATGGGCAATCAATGTTGATTGTCATGAATCTTGGAAAGCTCGGATCTCCTGCGACGTGTTTAATCCATGTGATTGCCATAAATCTGTTTTGATTCAGGTAATTATGATGATTGTACTAAATCAGGTTGTTGGGATTTGTTGATAACTCTTGATTAATTTAGTGCCACGTGGAAAAATGATCTTCTGCCACGTGTCATAACCGCGAGCCACAGCCGCATGAGGGTAGCTTCTTAGGTTTTGAACCGCATGAAAGTGGCAGCCGCATAGGTATAGCCTCCGAAATCTGAGCCGCATGGGGGTGGTCTCCAATTCAGCCGCATAGGACTAGCCACGTGTTAAGGCTGCATGGGCGTAGCCTCTCAATATTTGAGCTGCATGGAGACGATCCCCATGATCCGAACCGTATGAGAACAGCGGCCGCATATGGTGACTTCTCATAATTTGAGCCATATAACGAGGATCTTCACGCTCCGAGCCGCATGCGAGCATCAGCCGCATGGGGTGGTGGCAGCCGCATAGGGGGCTTTGTAGTTGGTGCATCGTGCCAGCTGCAGAGGAGATTTTCTCCATTTTCCGAGGAATACGACGTCATATTGAAGTTCATCATTTCAGCTTTAATGTCAGAGTTATTACTTTATGTCAGAGCATTTAATGGGAGCAGTCACTTTATGGCTAGCTGTAAAGCTGCATAGGGTCACGTAATTCTTGCCTGAGCCGCATGAGGCTATTGAAGAGTTTCTGAGCCGCATGAGGCTCTGATAGATTCCTGATCCGCATGAGGCTCCTCTGTTTTGAGCCGCATGGACTTCTTCTATTTTGAGCCGCATGGACTTCTTCTGTTCTTTTCCATGCTTCTACAAGACCCCCTTCAAAGTTTTCAATTTGAAAAATTGGAATACTTTGAATAAGAAGCATGGCTATATGAGCTCCGCTGGCCGCATATGATGTTCTTGGCCGCATGGCTTGTCTGGCCGCATAGACTCCCTAGCCGCATGAACTGCTCTGGCCGTATGGATCGCTTCTGGCCATATGCTGTTCTCTCTGCCACGTATGCGGCATTAATTGCTCTTGATTCGTTATGATTTGGAGCCGTCTTTAGGGGTGAATCCCAAGAGTCGGTTCATTAAATATTTGGATTTCGTGCTTTGATGAATCTTCTTTATGAGAGAGGGGGCAAAATCCGAGGAGTCGGTTTTGCCTGCAGTACACGACCCGAAGCGATTTATCGGTCCACGTGTCCCCCCTATGTCGGCCTATAAATAGGGTGCTGTTAGGATAGAGAAACTTCTTTGCCTTCTTTTGTCTTCCTCTTCTCTTGCCCTAAGCTGCTGTTCTTCCTTCTCCAATCATCATCACTAATGGCCCCCAAAGCTTCCACAGCCGCGGCGAAGGAAAAGTGTGTGGCTTTTTTGTTAGCCCCAGCGCCTGAAGTCCACCCCGACGTTCATCTCCCCATTGCTGGTAAGGGTTTGGGGCAGATCTTATCTTTTGAAACAAAGATGGCTCTGTTGCATGCTTTATGCACAAGCCTTTAATGCGTTCCTCGTTCTCGTTGGATCTGTTCAATTTGTTTGGACCACATGTGCGTCCCACGTTCGAGCCGCATGGGGTATATCCCATGTCCGATCCGCATGGGAGTTGTCCAGTGGCCGCCTAGACGCTTCACAAACTGGACCGCATGACGACCCTTCGAACAGAGCCGCATGCGTCCCTCTCAAACAGGATCGCATAAGCCTCTTCTTGGACTGTGCCGCATAAGGCCCTGACCATCTTTTAACTTTGTTTCTTTTTATCTTTGATTCTTGCAGCAACCCTGCCGAAGGCTGAGATCATTATGAAGGAAGAGCTGCTGCCCCCTTTCAAACAAGAGTCATCGCTTGTTAAGGAGGAGGTAATACCAAAAACGGAGGAACAGAAAGAAGAGCTGGCGCCCATTGCTGTAAAGGAGGAGCCCCAGTCTGACGGCGGTAGTACTGGAAGTTCTGACCTTCCTACTTCGGACGAGGATTTTGCTCAAGTACATCCTTCATATGCAAAATGGTTGAGGGATTGGTATATGCGTCCCCGCAACTAGGATTCGTGGGCTCTTCATAAATGTCCGTCTTTTGACTTGATATTTCTGTCTGTCTTTAGTCGCAGTTTGTATTTTGCTTCTTTTGGACATCAATACAATCTTTTTCTTTTTGGTCTGAATGAAATGATAGAAGACTTTTTTAACTTGCTCATGAGATGTAGTCATGTGAATGTAACCGCTTTTGAATGACCGGAATACATTCGCTCTATTCTTTGTTTTGTAGTAATTGCCTCAGTGAGAGGCTTTTTGTGGACCTATTATCCTTGGCGTACCCTGATCCTGGATACGGATAATAAGTTGGGAGGGAACCGACATACTTACTCAGAGGTAATGAGGATATGGCAAATATGAGGGTTTCTCCGATGGAGCCTTCCCACTCAGAGGTAATGAGGATATGGCATGAGTGGGCTCCATGAAGGAAATATAGAACAACTCAGAGGTAATGAGGACATGGAGGTTCTATGCGAGGGGCGGTTTGTTTTTGATGGAAGGGACAGAGGTAACATCGACGTGGTTGTTTCAAAAAATCTGTGGATCTGTTACCCTTTTTGTGCACTGAAAGTGCGGGTATTAGATCATAAGGAGGAAGCTCTTTTAGGAGGAAAGTTCAGAGGTATGATCATACATGACTTACTACCTAGGAGAGCGATATAGATTTATCTGTAGTGACCAGAGTGTAAGTTCAGCGGTACCTGCAGGTACATAACTCGATAATCTGAAAGAGTTGGAGTCGGCATGCGAGTTCAGCGGTACGGAAGAGTACTTGACTCGTCATTCTGGAAGATTTGTAGTAGGGATATGAGTTCAGCGGTACGAGAGAGTACATGACTTATGATTCTGGAAGATTTGTAGTAGGGATGTGAGTTCAGCGGTACGAGAGAGTACATGACTCGTCATTCTGGAAGATTTGTAAGCGGGATGTGAGCTCAGCGGTACCAGCGGGTACGTGACTCATCACCCTGGAGGATGTCATTTCAGACGTAATACTTCTTTAGGAACTTGCCGTTGATGGGCAACATGAGCAAGTCTCCGTTTTGTTTTGCAAGGCGGTAAGCTCTATTGGAGAATACAGCATCAATGATGAACGGGCCTTCCCACTTTGGCTGGAACTTGCCGACGGTTTTGTGAGTCATGACCATCGGCCTCCGAACTGCCAGAACGAGGTCGCCCACTTGGAATGTTCTGGTTTTAACCTTCTTGTTGAAGGCTCCGGAGATACGTGCCTGGTATAGCTCGATTCGTTGTTCAGCTAGTAGGCGCTTCTCATCTAGAGCCTCCAATTCTTGTAGTCTGCGATGGTGATTATAATCCGTCATCAATCTGTATGTGAGAGCCACGTGAAGTGAGGGGATTTGAGTCTCCAGTGGAAGAACTGCCTCACTCCCGTATACCAAGAAGAATGGCATATTCCTGGTGGCCGTTCGTACTGTAGTATGGTACGCCCATAAGCATTCGCCAAGCTTCTCATTCCAGTCGTACTTGTTTGATGACACGAACTTCTTGAAAAGCTTGATGATTGTTTTGTTGAATGCTTCAGCCAGACCATTAGCCGCTGGGTTGTATGGTGTTGAAGCAATATTCTGGATGTGGCACTTGTCACAGAACTGATAGAAGGCATAGCTTGTGAACTGCGGACCATTATCATGGATGATCCCTCGGGGCAGTCCAAAGCGATAGATGACGTGATGCTTGAGGAAACTGATCACGTTTGAAGTCTTTACTTCTGCAAGCGGAACAGCCTCCGCCAATTTGGAGAAGTAATCTATGATTGCGAGTATGAAGTTATATCCTCGGGATAAAAGCTGAGTGATCGGACCGATGATGTCCATTCCCCACGCTTCGAAGGGCCAGGATGCCACCGTCGGGTGTAGAAACTCGGATGGCTGGGGGATGAAATCTGCGTGGACTTGACAGGCTTTGTATTTTCATGCATAGTCTATTGCGTTTGCAACCATTATGGGCCAGTAGTAACCCATTCGACGAAGGCGATCTTGTAGTTTCGGGCCAGGCTGATGGGCCCCACAGATGCCATCATGAGCTTCACGTACGGCTTCTTTGGCTTCTATATTTGACAGGCATCGAAGCAGTAATCCATCGTATGATCGCCGATATAGCATTTTTGTCTCTGTATCTTAGAAGAACCTGAGGGAACGTCTTCTAATAGAAGTGGCTTCCTTCGGATTCTCCGGCAGGATGTCGTAGACTACGAAGTCGATGAACGGTTGTCTCCAGTCTGGTTGTTCGTCGACTGTCAGGGCGGAGTAGCTCTCGGCATACTGAACATTATTCCTGGGACAGACCAACTCACGGCCTATGATGTCAACCAGATGATGAGCATGATTCGGAACTACTAAGGAAGCGGCAAGGCCTTCTAGGGCATCGGCTTCAATGTTCTGGAGCCTGGGAACGTGCTCTATGAAGAACCCCTCCAGGGACGAGATGATGTCAACTGCTATTTGGTGATAGGGGATCATATCTTCATGACGCACTTCGTATGAGCCTCGGATCTGATTGACGATTAGCTACGAATCGCCGTATGCTTCAAGGTACTCTATCCCCAGCTCTTTTACAATTGGGAGGCCAATGACCAAAGCGTTGTACTCGGCCACGTTTTTTGAACAGGGCTCCGTGAGAGAATAAGCTCGATTGATCACCAATCCGGTAGGAGAAATTAGCACTATTCTTACTCCAGCGACGATGTTTTCCTTGGGTCCGGTTCTAGAAGCGCCGTCGAAGAACATTCGCCATATGGTACCATGGGAGGCCATATTTGAATTGGCGACCTCATCTGGAATCTCTTCGTTTATTCGGATTGACTCCAAACCCGGATGAGCTGCTAAAAAGTCTGTCAGAGCTTGACCTTTAACAGCCTTCTGCGGGACGAAGATCATGTGGTAGGGAGACAATAAAATTGCCCAGGTAGCGAGGCGAGAGCTGAGTGCACCTGGCTTGGTCATGAGGACCCTGAGGGGTTTGACCCTTGATATGACATGGATGGTTTGTCCCGTGACGTAGTGTCGCGTCTTCTGAATGGCAAAAACCAGAGCAAGGCACTCTTTCTCTACGGTAGTGTGTCGATGCTCCGGCCCCATCATCATTCGGCTGAGGTAATAGATAGCTTTCTCATGGCATGCATCATTGTTTTGTGCTAGTAGAGCACCGAGAGAATGCTCCATAGCTCGCACATAGAGCAAGAATGGTCTTCCAGCAATCGGGGCTACCAGGACTGGAGGGTTCGTCAGGTATTCTTTGATGCTGTCGAAGGCACGCTGACATTCATCATCCCATACGAATGAAATGCCCTTCTTCATGAGATAGGTGAATGGCTGACATCATCCGGAGAGGTTGGAGATAAACCTCCTGATGTAGGCTAGCCTCCCTTGAAGGCCTCGGAGTTCACGGAGATTTCTCGGGGGACCCATCTCCATGATTGCCTTCGTCTTCTCAGGGTCTATGTGGATACCCTGGAAGGTAATGATGAAATCTAAGAACTTCCCGCTGGATATGCCAAAAAAGGATTTTGTAGGATTCATTTTTAAATTGTGCGCTCGCATCAGGTCGAACACTGTCCTTAGATCATGTAGATGATCTTCTTAGAGCGGCTTTTGACGGTGATGTCGTCAACGTAGCATTCCATTATTTTGCGCAAGTGGTCTCTAAAGATGATGCTCATAGCTCTTTGATAGGTGGCGCCAGTATTTTTTAAACCGAAAGGCATGACTGTGTAGCAGAACGTGCCAATTGGTATTCGGAATGATATATGCTTTTCGTCGTCAGGGAACATCTTGATCTGGTTGTACCCCGAGAATCCATCCATGAATGACATACGTTCAAAGTCGCAGGTGTTATCGATCATGATGTCTGTGATAGGTAGAGGGAACTCATCCTTAGGACAAGCCTCATTCAGATTACGAAAGTTGATGCAGATTTGAATCTTTCCACTCTTCTTGAGGACTGGAACTATGTTGGCGACCCAGTCAGGATACTGCTCCTCACGGATGAAGCTGCTGGCTATAAGTTTATTTATCTCGGCTTCAATAGCATTCATGATGTCAGGACGGAACCGACGTTGCTGTTGCTTGACTGGTTTTGCGTTTGGACGGATATTGAGTTTGTGAAGTTCAATCTCGGGGTTTAGTCCCGGCATATCTTCGTAGCTCCAGGCGAATACGTCGATATATTCTCTGACGAGTTGTAGTAGTGATTCTCGCTCTTTGTCGGTCAGATTCTTACTGACGAAGATGGGCTTTGGAGAGGATTCATCACCTAGATTGACTTGTACAACCTCATCCTCGGTGGGAGGCTCTCTTTGTTCGAACCGCTTCTTCTACTGCACATCTAGCTGTTGTGCCTATGGCTCTAGCTCAAGAAGTTCGGAAATGTCTTCATCTTCTTCGTAGGCATCGACAAGTGCCATATTGACGGACCAGACTTGCCTGAGCATGTCCCCGATGCTGATATCTGAATCAGAAGTGGGTGATCTGGTTGAGTGTGAGTGCCAGTCGCATTCTTCGTCTGAGCTTTCTGGTGTCGTCGCGGGTGTGACATAACCTAGCCAACATCTGGTTTTGTTGTAGTAGTCTCGTGGTTTTCCAGCCGGGACCGGTGATTGTAAGGACAATCGCCGTCCAGTGCCGTAGTTCAAGCCTGGTGTAGTTTCCAGATCATATCCTTGTTTTTGCATAAGGTACTTGGATTGGGGACTATACAGATAAAGGGACAATCTTCCGGTGTTGGGTTCGAGCTCGACTTCTTCTATCTTGAAGGGCTGTGGATCATTCTTCCGGCCGAAGATGATTGGGTGATCCCCTCCCTCGATTATGCGGTAAGCGTCTTCCACTGGAGTAAGTTGGTTTACGGTGTAGACATTTGTCACTTGTATGTGCAGGTGAGCGCCTATACCGTGTTCCATAGCATACATTGTACAAAGCTTATTAAGCTCGAGGTAATTCAAAGATAGCCCTTTATTGATGAAATAAGGTATCTTTTCTAGTAGGATTACATTATCTGCGGATGGAACATCGGTGTGAGCAGCCACATACTTGGCCAGCTCTGACTCTTCTTCAGCCACCCCCTGTGTAAATACAGACTGGGAGGATGACTTGGGCAACTTGATTATCAGGGGCTCCATGGGTGGAGCAGAACGTGGAGTTGTTGGCATACTAGCTCCCCCCAGTTTGGTGCTCGGTGCTGGGCAGGGAGTCGTTGGCTGGCTAGCAGACCCTGGCTTAGTGCTCGGTTGCCGAATTATTCTGGAAAGACAAATTGTCATCGGTTTGACAGAGGGATTGAGCTCCTCTGCTTGTGGCCGGCTAGTTTTAGACAGCCTGATTGTCAGTGGCTCTATCGTGGGTCTTGGCTCTTGGCCAGACTTTGGCAGTCGGATTATCATCTGTTCCTCCTGTGCAGAGAGGCTAACTGCGTCCTTACGCAGAGTGGCTGTAAGGGGCGCAGTTATGCCAGGCTTACGGGCTTGGAGGTGGATCGTCAGAGGTTCTTCTGATCCGGTTGCTGCCTCAGTTCGAGCTTGAATATCTCTATTGGTAAGATTCTTTTTCGATTTCTCGTACAAGCATGAGTCTGAGTAGTAGGATTTGACCCCTTTGAAGGGATCGATGTCGGCAAATTCTGTTCTTACGAAGTCGTGCTTGTCGACGTACTTGAAGCACTGTGCAGTATAGAGGGCACGATCATATAATCGTGTATCCAAGGACGCCCCAGGAGAATATTGTAGGAGGTGTCCGTATCTATTACATAACAGGTCACTTCCTACTGAAGGTCGTCGATCTGGCATTTTAGGCGGATCTTCCCGATCGGGTAGGTCCTGCCCGAATTGAAACCACTGATGGCGGTACTTGTCGGCGTCAGGCGATGCATCGGGATACGCAGATGGTGTAGTAGGCTCTTCGGGATGATGCTTATGGAGGACCCAGGGTCAATATGCATCCGATCGACCTTGATATCGCCAATGTACCCAGTATAATACAGAGGGCGATCATACAGGTTAGTTTTGATAAGCATATCCTGCGGAGTGAAGACAATGTTTGGCATTGACCCTGTGCAAGCGCTGTCCTGGAGGTCTGCCGGCGAGTCCTCTCCAGTGAGATTGGACTGAGCCAGGTATGCGTCGGCATTCTGGAGTGCTTCACTTAGTACAACGCGGACATCCTTGGAGAGTCTCAGGAGCTCATATAAAGACAATTTGGCCGGTGTGTTGGCCAATTGTGCCAGAATGTCAAAGTTGTATGGCCTCTCTAGCCCATGAGGTATCTTTTTTCGGAGTGGTTTGTCGAAGCGAGTCTCTTTCGGCCTAAGCTTGTCGGTCGTCGAAGGCTGCGGAGGCCCTGGAGCATCAGCAGCTGTCGGCTGCTGATCTTCAGCCGAGTTACCCGGTGGAGTTTGGGTTTGTGCGCCGGAGCGGGTAACAACAGCAGTAGCTTCTTCGACCTCTGTCGAGATCATGCGGCATGATTTGACTTTTCCATTCTTCTTCTTACTGGTGGAGGGAGACGCGGACTGAGTCACCTCAGGTACCAAGTCCGGATGGACCCACATAATCTTCTCCCGTGATGTGGTAAGGGGTACTAGACCAGCAGCTTGGTCTCGGGGAAGTGGAAGGTTATCGACCTCCATCCTTGCTCGGGAGACAGGTACTACTCCGTCTTGAGTCCTTGTCGGAGGGAAGTGGTTGAATTTTACTGACACCATGTTGGCTGCTACGGTCACCTCTTCGAAATCAATGGCCAGGGCCTTAGAATCGATGAGATGTTGGATGTATCGTTTCAGCTGATAGCAGTCTTGTGTAGCATGGTGAACATAGCGATGGTAATGGCAGTACTTGGGGCTCTCCATATCTGCAGGATGAGGCTCTCGCCTGGGAGGAGGGAGCTGAATTTGTCCTCCTTGGATGAGCATGTCTAAGATGGGTTTAACATGGCCATCCTCGAAGGAGTAGGTCATCTGAGGCTACTGCTTTTCTGACGGCATTGATTCGGGCTTTGGGGCTGTGTCGGTCACCATAGCCTGCTTGACCTTGTTGTCTCGGTTGCTGGAGGAATTACCACCGTTGTTGTTGTTGACGTTAGGGCGTTTGCCCTTGTCTTCCCCTTCCGAGATGTGCAATCCCAGTTGGCGGGCTTTCTTCATCTTGTCTTCTGCGCTAGTGGCACTGATGATGAACGTCTTCCAATCCTTGAATTGACTTTCGTCCATCCAGAGGCTGATTGTGGGAAGCAGTCTCTTTTGGCAAATTTTAATTAAGGAGGAATCAGGGTTGCCAGAAGGCAGCTTCATCGCGGTTTGGCAAAACCGCTCGATATAATTTTTTGTTAGCTCATTTTCTCCCTAACAACGTCCATGAGAGTGGACATTGTCACGTCTTGTCCTACTTCATAGAACCTCTCTAGGAACATGCGTTTGAAGCCGGAGAAAGAGTGGATGCAATTGTCCGGCAAGTTGCGGTACCAGTCGAAGGGGACCCCTTCCAAGGCTCCGATGAACAACCGCGTAAGGATGGCGTCGTCATGAGGCAGATGGTCGGTTGTGACTTCAAAGTAGGTAATGTACCTACTTGCAGATGTCTTCCCATCATATGGATTGATGTAGAATAGTTTATATTTTGGTGGGAAGGGAACATCTCTCCACGCAGCGGGATACGGTTGTCGTATCCTGAGGTCTTGGCAGTTTTCTCGGGAATAGAACATGGCCCGGGGCTCCTGGACCTCTCTTCTTGCCTCCCTGGCCTCGTCTGCAGCGGTAGGAGCCAATATTTTAGGAGGACTATCGCCCGGGTTTGGTGCAGCTGAGTTCGAGTCCGCATTGACCGCGGGACCCAAGCTTGTTTGGTCAGGCGTTCTTCCTTGCAGAGTTGGAAGGGCTGCTTTGATCTCGTCCACAGACTTGACCAAAGCATGTAGTATGGCCTCCAGAGTGTCGATGCATTGGAGATCACTGGAACCTTCTTGGTTGCTGTCTGTCATGAACACCGTCCTCACATGAGGAGAGATGGAAGGAACGATAGAGGACGTGCCCTCTGAGTCATACCCTTGTACAGAGAAGTCATCCGGGTATGTGGGAATGCCCTCCTCTGGTTCTGACTCAGAAAGAGTGGTACCCCCAGCTTCAGAGCTTGCCTCGTCTTGGGAATTGTGGACGTCCTCGGGGACGTCGGGATCTGCTGCATCTGTTGGGTGAACAATTTCCCCCGGACTATCTTCTTGGAACACCGGGTTATTATGGATATTTGGAGGAATACTACCCCCGACTCCAGTGTCTCCCATAGATGTGGACGAATCTCCCAGTGTGGCAAATTTCGTCTTTGAGCGGGTACCTTGGTAAACTCCTCCTGCAACGGTGGTAGACAGCCGTTTAGAAGAAATTTTCTTGGTTACGCCGGTTGAAATTTTTGGGCTGGAGACATTTGTTTTCTTCCCTCTTCCGCTGCCAGGAATCTTCAGAGCAGAATTGCAAGAGGCAACGAGAAGCGCTTCGTCTTCTGAGCTTGGGTGTTGCAGCCTTTGGAAGACGGACCGCCGTCTTTTTGTGCTGCTGCCTTGTTGCAGCAATAGTTGACTATGACTTGGGTGCATTGATGACCTTGACAGGACTCTTTGCATGCTAAGTCTTCGTCTCTTTCCTTGTGCTTGTGAAAAATCACGTTGCGCGGGTCACCTGCTTTGTGGGCTGATGAGTGCGTTGGCCTCCTGCCTGCTCCTGAATGTGGGGGTAGCGTGAGTACTCGCCCCTGATCCTTGTTAGGAGGTTCTTGATAACTATTCCGTTCGTTGGCCGCCGGGGGCTGGGCACGGGTAGTTCTGTACAACTTTCCATCAGGGGCCCGAGTAATAGTCATCGGGACGCCCTGGTAGTCAGAAGTCGGGACAGCCGACTGAGCTCGTCGAGCCCGCGCTGCCCGAGACTTCTTCCTCCTAGCACCTGAGAGTGCGTAGTAGGAAGAGTCCAAGCTGGTCACAACAGAGTCTGGTATATGCTCCAGAGAGCCTTCATAGTCAGGACCGTATGAGAGGCGGTCAAAGACTGACCGCGAGCCGTATAGGATAGATGGTATGCGGCTGGGATCGGTTGTTGTCACGCCCCAGACCCGAAATACCGGGGGACGGGGACGGACTTGGCCAGCTACGTATTACGGGTAGAAGAAATACCGAATAATATGATCAATGCTGTAAACTAGACCAGGGGGTGCATACTACATACAAGTCTCGCTAGGGTCACATGACATCTATTGTCTCAATCAATGAATCAAGAAGCAGTAAATAAAAAGCATATATGATAAAGCAGTAAGGCGTCCCAAACGTTCGGTCAAAATGATCTTAAGATCTGGCTTTACAAAACATAGCCAGATGATATGATAAGGTATACACAATCGCTATCAACTGCAGTCTGAATTAATTACAATTATGTAAAAGCAAGTGCTAGACAGTCCGACTAACAGGTCGGTGCCAAAACGGCAAAAGTAAAGTAAAGAACAAGACGAGTATGGAGTCAAGAAACCCACTCGTGGCCTCCTGCGGTCATCCTTCTAGTATTGACCATCTTGAGGGTAGAAGTATGCTGAGTCCTGGGGAGCTGGCTCTAGATCTGGCCATGCAAAACCAGAGAGATTAGGCCTCCAATAGCAAGCATCATAAAGGAAGCACGACATGAAGAATTAAAACCAGTAATAAGGGTTAAGGATATAAATAAGATAAATAGATCTTTGCCTCTTACTAAGGTACGCCTAGCGTCTTGACACTCCGAATCAACTCTCCAACCAAACAAGGACAGAAGTTGGCCCGTCATGTCAGGACGTTCAGCTTACCTCAATAGTTGGCAAAGTAGGATACAACCCACAATCAAATTAGTTTAAGCGGCTAGGCATTTATTACGGCTTACTACTAGTGAGCTCCAAGTTACCCTGGAACCATGCATTAGGGAAATTCTCAGTTCTTACTATAGACAAACAAGGCTGGTCGATCCAATAATCAGTTGCGCCATGCGGGGAAACGAGTCCCAGCGGGACGCTCTTCGATCGGGAAAAGTAAATCGGATACAACTCCCTGCCCGTGTGGTAGATATGCAGTATCCGTGGGAACCAGCCGGCGTGTCGGAATACTATTTGTCCCAAGGACGACCGTCATGTAAGAACTCAGAAATCCATTCTCTCCATGCAGTAATTATTTTATTTAACTTAGTTGGCCCTATGTTAATTGAAATCTCATGCCGTGGATCATGAGTATTTCGCATGAGTACTTTCGTACAAGGTACGATATGCGTAACTCTACAACGATGCCAGTACGGTTGGGTTGTAGGTCCTACATAGCGTAATGCAACAATCAAACCTATCCACGGGATAATCATGCCTTGACAGTAGGATACACGTGCTGCTTTTGTAATACGAAATTAATTATCAGTTCCATAGCACCTACTCAAATTCATGTACATAATTATAAGTTGAAGATCAGCATGGTTACATTCTCAATGATCGGGATCAGCCAGTCGTTCTCAATGGTTCATACATGAACGTGTCCCATTCAGTACAATAAGACGACTAGCCAGTCTCTTAGTTCCAGACATAGGAACGCATGATCAATATTAAGTCAGGATAACAATCATTGTCAATTCGTGACAAGGCATGGTAGTCAAAAGTTCTATATCAAGAGTAAGAGAAACTTGTATAAAATAGTTGGTAACATATTCTTGAAGCCAAGGAAAAGATCTACAACTTTCATGTTGGAAGCTAGAAGAAATTTGGGCCAGAAAATAGTCAAAAAGAGCATCAAACAATCAAAATCAGCCAAAATCAGCCTCATGTGGCTAGAAATTCTTATGCGGCTCAAAAATTCTTATGCGGTTCAAAAATGCTCATGCGGCCAGAAATTCTTATGCGGCTCAAAAATGCTCATGCGGTCAGAAATTCTTATGCGGCTAAAAAATGCTCATGCGGCCAGAAATTCTTATGCGGCTCAAAAATTCTTATGCGGCTCAAAAATGCTCATGCGGCCAGAAATTCTTATGCGGCTCAAAAATGCTCATGCGGCCAGAAATGGTCATGCGGCCAGAAATTCTTATGCGGCTCAAAAATTCTTATGCGGCTCAAAAATGCTCATGCGGCCAGAAATTCTTATGCGGCTAAAAAATTCTCATGCGGCCAGAAATGGTCATGCGGCCAGAAATGGTCATGCGGCCAGAAATTTTTATGCGGCTCAAAAATTCTTATGCGGCCAGGCGCTATTCATCGTCCCTGCCAAAATCAGGACAGATGAACATAGAAGTTTGACCAAAATTGTTTTGGCCATAACTTCCTCAAATCAAGTCAAAATCTAACTTTTCAAAAGCCAAACTTGGGTGGAATTGAATTCTCTACAACATAGAACAATCAAAACATGGAAATGATGAAGTTTGATAGATCAAAACCCAAGAAAACCAAAAAGGAGAAAAACTTAGATCTACACAAAGCTAACCATGGAAAACAAAAACTACAAGACCTAAACATGTAGAGAAAGAAGAGACAAACACAATGGACTAAAAATAAATGGAGATGCATGAAATCCTCCATGATGTGCAAGATGTACTTGCCTCTCACAAGTGGGTTAGGGTTTGGTGGAGGAGTAAATGTGAATGAATGAAGAGAGAGAATAAAAGAAGAAGTTTTATATCAAGGTCAAGTGGATCTCCACCATTCATTCTCTCCACCAAATCTAAGCCATCCATTCCTTTCCATGCCAAACCAAACCAAGTTGGTTTACCATGAACCAAAATGAACCAAGAGCCAAGAAAAAGCAGAAAATAAAATACAGAAAAATAATTAGCATGAAATTAAAAGAATTAAATACAAAATAAATGCATGACAGATACTAAATAAATTCGGGCAAGCGGTATACGTATAAAAATACGCATTCCGGGAACAGGGAGTGACATCTCTACCCACCTTAGATAAATTCCGTCCTCGGAATTTCAAATCCAAGCAGGTTAGAAATATCAGGGCCAGGCACAAGCAATACAGCGAGCAATCAATCACCCTATGATACCAATCAACCACTAATCTGCAACTATACTATCAATCCATGAAACCAAGCTACTAATCATACGGGGATATGCATGTGAATCAAGACAATCAAGGCATATGGAAATAAAATATACCTTGTGAGTCAAACAAGTGCGGGTACCGCGATCGGATATCATCCTCCCGCTCCCACGTTGACTCTCCTAAGGAGTGATGGCCCAAAGCAACACGAACAAGGTTAATTGTTCGGTCTTGAGTATCTTCTCCATTCGGTCCAAAATGGACACAGGCTGCTCCTCATAAGACAGGTTGGTACCCACAACCAGCTCAGAATGATCGAGGATATGACTTGGGTCCGATACATACCTACGTAACTGAGATACATGAAATACATCATGTACCTCTCTTAACGAAGGCGGAAGGGATAAACGATAAGCAACATCGCCTACCCTATCAAGGATAACAAATGGGTCCACGTATCGCGGACTCAACTTCCCGCGAACACCAAATCTAATGACTCCTCGGGTAGGCAAAATCTGCAAGAACACGTGGTCCCTAACAAAAAATTCCAACGGCCTGCGATGCTGGTCTGCCCAATGACGATGCCGATCCTGTGCAACTCGAAGTCGCTCTCTAATTCCCTTAACAACCTTAACTGTCTGGACAATCATCTCTGGTCCCAACATCTTTCTTTCCCTAATATCATCCCATGCCAACGGCGATCTACACTTCTTACCGTACAATGCCTCGAACGGAGCCATTTGAATACTAGCCTGGTAACTATTATTATATAAAAATTCAACTAAATGCAGGTGACTCTCCCAAGATCCTCCAAAATCTAAAGTGCAGGCTCGTAACATATCTTCTAAGGTCTGAATGGTTCTTTCTGATTGTCCGTCCGTGTGCGGGTGGTAAGCCGTACTGAATCTTAACTTGGTACATAGTCTCTGATGTAAACTCTTCCAGAAATGTGACATAAAACGGGTATCTCTATCCGACACAATACTGACAGGAACTCCATGTTGCCTGACGATCTACTGCATGTACATCTCTGCTAGCTTTTCAGTAGTCTGCCCTACTCTAAAGGGAAGGAAATGTACTACCTTTGTAAGTCGATCCACTATAACCCAGATGGCATCCTTACCACAAGGTGACCTCGGTAATCCAGTCACAAAGTCCATTGTGATGTGCTCCTACTTCCATTCCGGGATAGGAAGTGGCTGTAATAATCCTGCTGGCCTCTGCTGCTCTGCCTTCACTTGCTGACATATCAAGCAACGGAAGACGAATCTAGCTATCTCCCTCTTCATTCCGTTCCACCAGAAATGTTGTTTAATATCCCTGTACATTTTGGTACCGCCCGGGTGAATAGAATACTGAGAACTATGGACCTCTGCCATAACCTCCTGTCTGATATCTCCACTAGGCACACATAGATGCGATCCAAACCTAAGTGTTCCATCCTCATGAATTCTCATCTCCTTCCGGAGTCCTGACTCATATTCTGTCCTGAGCTTCTGAATCCTTGGGTCCTGTGTCTGAGCTGCCTTGATCATGTCTACCAAGTCAGATTAAACTTGTAGACTAGCCATGATCCCTACATCTCCAGGAAGTATAATCTCAATGCCCATCTCTCGAAGATCCTCTAAAATCTGCTTCTGTGATGTCAACATGAATGTACTGCCCCTTCTATTGAGGGCATCCGCTACTACATTAGCCTTGCCTGGGTGATACTGAAGCTCTACTTCGTAATCCTTGATCAATTCCAACCATCTTCTCTGTCTCATATTCAGCTCCTTCTGAGTAAAAATATACTTTAAGCTCTTGTGGTCGGTGAATATATCTACTCGATCGCCGTACAGGTGATGCCTCCAAAGCTTCAAGGAAAATACTACGGCCGCCAACTCCAAACCATGAGTCGGATAATTCTTCTCGTGGTCCCGAAGTTGTTTAGATGCATACACTATCACCTTCCCATGTTGCATGAGGACACATCCAAGTCCCTTACCTGACGCATCACAATATACAGTAAAATCTTTGGGTCCAACGGGCAATGTAAGTATAGGTGCCGAGATCAATTTCTGCTTCAAACTCTCAAAGGATGCCTGGCACTCTGCTCACCAGATAAATGGCGCATCCTTGCGTGTCAAACGGGTCATGGGTGCTAAAATTCTTGCAAAATCTAACACGAACCTTCGGTAATATCCTGCCAATCCCAAGAAACTCCGTACATCTGCTACTGTCTTAGGTACTGGCCAACCTTCCACGGCCTTTACTTTCTTGGGATCTACTGATACTTCGGCCCCTGATATGATATGCCCCAGGAATGAAATTCGATCCGACCAAAACTCACATTTACTAAGCTTGACGTACAACTGGTTTTCTCTCAAAACCTGCAATACCTTCCTGAGGTGACCTTCATGCTCTTCTTCGCTGGCTGAGTAAACGAGAATGTCGTCGAGGAACACAACGACAAATTGATCCAAGTATGTCTTAAAGATGCGGTTCATCAAATTCATAAATATTGCTGGAGCATTGGTCAATCCAAACGGCATAACTAAAAATTCGTAATACCCGTACTTCGACCTAAATGCTGTCTTGGGAATATCCTCCTCCCGGACTCTAACTTGATGATATCCTGACCGAAGATCTATCTTGGAAAATACTCTGGCTCTGCTCAACTGATCAAACAAGTCGTCGATCCTCGGTAGTAGGTACTTGTTCTTTACTGTTGCCGCATTGAGTTTTCTATAGTCAATGCACAATCAGGATGACCCATCCTTCTTTCCTACAAGTACCACTGGTGCTCCCTATGGTGATTCACTGTCCCGAATGAACTTCTTCGCCTTCAATTCTTCTATATGCTGGTACACCTTGGCCTGCTCTGAATCTGGCATTCTGTAAACTCGATCCGACACCGGTTCGGTCCATGGCACCAATTCTATACTGAACTCGACATCTCTCTTCGGTGGTAAACCTGGTAGTTCTTTCGAAAATACATCAAGAAATTCTTCCACTACCCTCGGGACTTGAACTCCTTCCAATGCTGCTACGACTCCGCCTGCCAACTGTTCTGTTCTCGGCCTGACCAAAGCGAACTGTCCCATGCCTGGAATATCAAAAGATACGCTCCCTCTATGGCAATCTATTGTAGCATGACTGTCTTTCAGCCAGTCCATGCCCAAGATAACATCAAAATTTTCTATAGGAAATTCTATCAACCTAGCGGGTAAGGAACGCCCGCACACTATGACTCTACATGCTGGAATAATCCTACTAACTCCTACAAGCCCATTACCAGTGAGTATATTCAACCTCTCTGGCAATGCCTCAAATTCCAAACCTAGTCGTATTGCAAATCGTGTAGATACAAATGAATGTGATGCTCCTGAATCAAATAATGCTACTACGGAAGATGAGAAGACGAGAACGTTACCTGCCACAACGTTCCCCGATGCCAATGCCTCCTCCAAGGATAGATTGAACACCTGCCCTTGGCCTCCATGCTGATTTCCCTGCTGCGGCCCTGCCCGGTGTTGCTGCTGGCCCTTGCCTCGATGATGCTGGGGTGGTCTCTGGTGTTGCTGCTGTATCGGCGGTTCCTGCTGCCGAAACATCTGAGCTTGTGTCAATAACGGGCTTTGAGCCAATGGTTTTACTGCTACCGCTGGCCCTCGATACTGGCCTGCCCCTGGTGCTGGCAGGGCAGGAAATGGTTGTACTGGCCCTCCTGGCCTCGAACTCATGGGACAAGTAGAAACCCGGTGATCCAGACTCCCACATACCAAGCATAACCCATTAAATGCCCGACATATATTCTTAATGTGTCCTGCCATCCCACAATAAGTGCAACCCGCGGGTGGCTGCTGATTCTTCCTCTGCTGCTGTTGCTGTCTGGCTGGTGGTGCTGGCCCTCGCACCACCACATCATGAATACGGACACCAGGGGACGATGCTGTCGATCGGGGTGCTGCTCCCCCTCCTCCTTCCATCTGGTTATGAGACCTCTTCTGGCCCCCAGCCCTAGTCGTCATCCTCTGGATAGTGATCTCATGCCTCCGGGATGCCGTCAGTACCTCATCAAAGGTCTGGTAGTTATGTCCCTTTACCAGTTACAAGAGTTCAAGATGAAACCCTTGTTAGAACCTCATGGCCCTCTGGCTCTCCGTGGCTACCATCTCTGGGGCAAACCTACTCAATCTGCAGAACTCCGCTGTATAAGCATCTACGGTCTTCCCAGCCTGCTTGAGGCTGATGAACTTCTGCTGTAGCTCGAATTGAGCTACCACTCCATAGTACTTGGTCTTGAATCTGGTAGAAAAATTGTCCCATGCAATAGGACGTCTGGCACCTACTTCCTCTGATTCCCACCAATCACGGGCGAGATCCTGGAGTAACAACTTTACTTGGTCCACTTGCTCCTCCGCTGGAACTTTGGCTGCCTTCAAAATAGCCTTAATATCCTTGAGCCACGCATCTGCCGTGATAGCATCTTCTGTACCTTCGAAACGTTGGAGGTTGTACTTGCAGAATCGGGTCGACGCTCCTGAATCAGTCCTCACTCCTCTTTCTAATGCCGTATGCAAGCCTTGATTAAGTAACACATTCTGCTCTTGTTGCTGAGCATGCATCTGTTGCTGGACCAACATCTGATGTTGCTACGTGGCCATCATCCCTCTGATGATCTCTAGGAGAGCTGGTGTATCTACTGCCCCCGGAGTGGGCGGAATCATTGGTGAGATCGGAACCTCCGGATATTGTGGCCCAATGGCTGGCTCTACTATCACCTCTGTTTGGACGTGCTCTTGGGGAAGCACTGGCCCTTGCTGCTGACCAACATGGTCCTGCTGCTCTGGTTGTTGCTGCTCTGACGTGGACGAGGAGCCCCTAATACAAGGGACAAGAGAACAATCAAACGACCAGACATAAAAGATCAACGAAGTCAATGGATACCGGGGTGTCAAGATGGGATCGAGAGCAACGAATCATGAGATCAAAGGAAGAACATGTGTGATTGAGACCTCCTATAAAATAAAAGTACCCCACAAGTCTGAAAACAGACCTGCATGGGCCACCACTAAAACCTTGTCACGCCCCAGACCCGAAATACCGGGGGACGGGGACGGACTTGGCCAGCTACGTATTACAGGTAGAAGAAATACCGAATAATACGATCAATACTGTAAACTAGACCAGGGGGTGCATACTACATACAAGTCTCGCTAGGGTCACATGACATCTATTGTCTCAATCAATGAATCAAGAAGCAGTAAATAAAGAGCATATATGATAAAGCAGTAAGGCGTCCCAAACGCTCGGTCAAAATGTTCTTGAGATCTGGCTTTACAAAACATAGCCAGATGATATGATAAGGTATACACAATCGCTATCAGCTGCAGTCTGAATTAATTATAATTATGTAAAAGCAAGTGCTAGACAGTCCGACTAACAGGTCGGTGCCAAAACGGCAAAAGTATAGTAAAGAACAAGACGAGTAGGGAGTCAAGAAACCCACTCGTGGCCTCCTGCGGTCATCCTTCTAGTATTGACCATCTTGAGGGTAGAAGTAAGCTGAGTCCTCGGGAGCTGGCTCTAGATCTGGCCATGCAAAACCAGAGAGGTTAGACCTCCAATAGCAAGCACCATAAAGGAAGCACGACATAAAGAATTAAAACCAGTAATAAGGGTTAAGGATATAAATAAGATAAATAGATCTTTGCCTCTTACTAAGGTACGCCTAGCGTCTTGACACTCCGAATCAACTCCCCAACCAAACAAGGACGGAAGTTGGCCCGTCATGTCAGGACGTTCAGCTTACCTCAATAGTTGGCAAAGTAGGATACAACCCACAATCAAATCAGTTTAAGCGGCTAGGCATTTATTACGGCTTACTACTAGTGAGCTCCAAGTTACCCTGGAACCATGCATTAGGGAAATTCTCAGTTCTTACTATAGACAAACAAGGCTGGTCGATCCAATAATCAGTTGTGCCATGCGGGGAAACGAGTCCCAGCGGGACGCTCGTCGATCGAAAAAAGTAAACCGGATACCACTCCCTGCCCGTGTGGTAGATATGCAGTATCCGTGGGAACCAGCCGGCGTGTCGGGACACTATTTGTCCCAAGGACGGCCGTCATATAAGAACTCGGAAAATCCATTCTCTCCATGCAGTAATTATTTTATTTAACTTAGTTGGCCCTATGTTAATTGAAATCTCATGCCGTGGATCATGAGTATTTCGCATGAGTACTTTCGTACAAGGTACGATATGCGTAACTCTACAACGATGCCAGTGCGGTTGGGTTGTAGGTCCTACATAGCGTAATGCAACAATCAAACCTATCCACGGGATAATCATGCCTTGACAGTAGGATACACGTGCTGCTTTTGTAATACAAAATTAATTATCGGTGCCATAGCACCTACTCAAATTCATGTACATAATTATAAGTTGGAGATCAGCACGGTTACATTGTCAATGATCGGGATCAGCCAGTCGTTCTCAATGGTTCATACATGAACGTGTCCCATTCAGTACAATAAGACGACTAGCCAGTCTCTTAGTTCCAGACATAGGAACGCATGATCAATATTAAGTCAGGATAACAATCATTGTCAATTCATGACAAGGCATGGTAATCAAAAGTTCTATATCAAGAGTAAAAGAAACTTGCATAAAATATTTGGTAACATATTCTTGAAGCCAAGGAAAAGATCTACAACTTTTATGTTGGAAGCTAGGAGAAATTCGGGCCAGAAAATAGTCAAAAAGAGCATCAAATAATCAAAATCAGCCTCATACGGCTAGAAATTCTTATACGGCTCAAAAATTCTTATGTGGCTCAAAAATGCTCATGCGGCCAAAAATTCTTATGCGGCTCAAAAATGCTTATGCGGCCAGAAATGGTCATGCGGCCAGAAATTCTTATGCGGCTCAAAAATTTTTATGCGGCTCAAAAATGCTCATGCGGCCAGAAATTCTTCTGCGTCTCAAAAATGCTCATGCGGCCAGAAATGGTCATGCGGCCAGAAATTCTTATGCGGCTCAAAAATTTTTATGCGGCTAAAAAATGCTCATGCGGCCAGAAATTCTTATGCGGCTCAAAAATTCTCATGCGGCCAGAAATGGTCATGCGGCCAGAAATTCTTATGCGGCTCAAAAATTCTAATACGGCCAGGCACTATTCATCGTCCCTGCCAAAATCAGGACAGATGAACATAAAAGTTTGACCAAAATTGTTTTGGCCATAACTTCCTCAAATCAAGTCAAAATCTAACTTTTCAAAAGCCAAACTTGGGTGGAATTGAATTCTCTACAACATAGAACAATTAAAACATGGAAATGATGAAGTTTGATAGATCGAAACCCAAGAAAACCAAAAAGAGGAAAAACTTAGATCTACACAAAGCTAACCATGGAAAACAAAAACTACAAGACCTAAACATGTAGAGAAAGAAGAGACAAACACAATGGACTAAAAATAAATAGAGATGCATAAAATCCTCCATGATGTGCAAGATGTACTTGCCTCTCACAAGTGGGTTAGTGTAAGCCCCTGATTTTCAAATTCATTTTTAATTAGTGTTAATTAATTTTTTATGTCATTTATAGCCTTAACTAATTATTAGGAATTTTTAGGAATTTTTCTAGAATTTTTAAATAATTTTAAATGAGTTTTAAATACAAAAATATTGATTTGCAATTTTTTTAAATTATTTTAATATCTGTTTGTAATTTTCTGAATTATTTTATAGTCAGTTTGTAATTAATTAATTATTTTAATTAAGGAATGTAAATTCTAATTTGTATTTATAGCTGTGGGGACCTATATGCAAAATCCTAAAACCTAAGGACCTAAGTACAAAACCCTAACCCCCCCGACCGAACTCACTCTCTCTCCTCTGACTCTCACCGACCCCCGACGACTGCCCCGACCGCCACGACCGGCTGCCCCCGCCAAACCCGGCTGCCCCGACCGCCTTAACCCCCCTATAAAACCCCCCATCGACCCCCAGACCAAAACCCTAGACCTAAACACCCCCACGACCCACCACCGCCCTATTCTTCCCCGAAAACCCTAGTCGAAGCCCTAGCTCCGGCGACACACCACCACCGCCTCACCACTCATCGTCGACGGTCGCCACCACCGTCATCCGCTTCGCCACGACGAGACGACCGCAGTGCCACTGAAGCGCCACCGTCCCGACGTCTCCGCCGCCGTCCAGAGCTCTCGAGAACCCCCCCCATCGACCGGACACGTGAGTGGCAGCATTCCTTTTTGTCGTGCGTGTCTCGTGTTGGGTCGGAAGTGTTCGCCGTGTCCTGGCGAACACGAACGTGGACGAGGACACGTGAAACTCGTGTCGTACGTATCGTGCTAAGCAAGGATACAAGACACCTGTGTCCCTAACAGTCAGGACACAGGACTGTGTTTTATTTTTTTATTTATTATTATTTAATCACTTAATTCCTAAATAAAACTAACCTAATCCTATTCCTAACACAGCGGGCCAACTGGCCCACTGGCCAGCGCGCAGTAATAAACCCCCCCTCCCGCGCTGTGTTGGCCTGGGTTCGAGCCCCCCTTCTGTTTTCTTTTCTTTTTCTTTTTTTTTTTCTTTTTTTTCTTTTTTGTTTATATACATATATTTATATATATGTATATATATATATATATATATATATATATATATATATATATATATATATATATATATATATATATATATATATATATATATATATATATATATATATATATAGTATATATGTATATATGTATATACTGTTTTTTTTAGTATTTTATATATATGTATATATATTTTATAGTTAGTAAATTTTGTATATATATATATATTATGTATATATGTATATATTTTCATGTATATATATTAATATATATATACACTTTATTATTAAGTATTTTCCTATATATGTATATATATTTATACATATATATATATACCTTATAAATTAAGTATTTTCCTTACATATATATATATGTACTTTTAAAACATATGTATGTATATTTTTAATATGCATAACTTTACCTTATTAAAATATTAATATTTATTTCGCATTTCTACCCCTTAGTATTTTCTGTATATCTAAATTACTGCAACCATTTGGTGTCCAAGCCTAGCATGGATATTTGGGCCCAAATGTGTTTTCATATATTCAAGATCTGTACAAGTCATATTGGACTTGATTCATGGCCTTGGGTCCTGTATTTGAACTTTGGTTCAAATTATATACATGGACAAAATACGCAGATAATTAATTATTGTGTGCAATGCTGTTTTTTGATTTTCTAAAAATACTTAAATTATTGTTAAAATTATGGGAAAATAGTATTTAGATACTATGTTAAGTTAGCTAATTTAGTATAATTTTTGTAGTATTTAATTTACTGTTTTGCCACTAGTTTGGCATATGAAACCAAAACTCATTTTCTGTATACTTAAGAAAACTGATTTTTATAAAATACTTGTACTGGTTAATAAATTCCAGAAAAATTATAATAAATTTTTATGATTAACAAGGATCACTTTGGTACTTTACTTTAAGAAAAACTAGGCTTTTTGTCTATCTCTAAAATTGTTAGAACACAATGGTCTTTTGATTTATTTATTGATTAATTACGACTTGTAGCTTTTTGTGTTATTTTGAGTTTTAGCCGTATTAAACCCCACCCCTCACTAGTGTAAAGACCCTAGAAAGTTAGTTAAAGTAGTGTGTCACCCCACTTTGGTCTGCTATACCAAAGTCATCATTTTGGCTAGGTGCCCAGTCATAAGTCGTATTTTACCAATTAGTGTCCTAGTGTTTTAGCTTAGTGTAAAAACTAAGTTATTGTATTTACTTCTACAGCGACGAGTTACCGGACACCCATAGCATTGTTATCGCAGCTTGTTTTGTTTTGCTTTGCTAGAGGCAAGTACTTTCTATGAACTTTACATATTGTCACATAAAATGAACTACAAACCCCACCATGTTAAATGCTGATCCTTGGGGTAGCAAGTTAGATCTCTACATGTTGTACTTTTAGTTACTACCATGCTTAGAACAGTCTTGATTATATCTCTCACATGATTAGAATATGGGTTATGGGAAAACTGTTAGTAGCGTACGTGATCATGCCCCCTTACTCGTACGTACGTACCGAGCAAGGTTGACATTTTATGTATACCTTGTCGTAGGCGCACCAGCTGTATTTGTACGTATATACATCTATCGCTTGTTTTCACTTGTATGTATGTATATTTTATTTACATTGTGCCTCAGTACATTGTACATCTATTGACCGATCACGTACCTGCTACAGTTTTAAACATTACATATACATCTGTCTCTATGACATATGTGTCCTTGCCATGATAGACTGTGTGATGCCATGCTTTTCAGTTATTCCTCTCGTGTTCATTTCCATATTTTATATGCTAGTTTGTTAGATTCAGTACTTGCTTCCGTCCTGACAGGATAACGTTGTAGGTGTCCTTACTGAGGAGGAGTTACTCTGCGACACATATTATGGGATTACTGCCGAGGACCCAGCTCTGCTTTACGAGGATGTTCCTACGGGGAACCTCGCCTAGTTGTCTTTTGTTTACTTAGACTTTTGAGAGTGGACATGTATTAGACTATATCTTTTTGTAACTGGACATGTATCCAGTTTTACTTTGCAGTTCACTTGTACTTGGACATTTTACTATATACGACGACTTTTGTGTTTGGAGCATTTATGATTCTTCTTCACTTATAGAACTGTTAGCACATTTAGTCTTATCCTATTGTCTTTAGAACAGCTTACTACGTTTTATCTCAACGTAGGCTGGGCATGACTCGGCCTGGCCCAACAATTTGGGTAGCGGGTCGTGACATATTTTTAGTGGTGGCCCATGCAGGTCCTGACTAAACTGTTTGGTTATGTTATTGTACCAAGCATGCCTGCAATTAGGAACTTAAGGTAATTAGACAACATTAGGAAAGACGCTTAGAACACCTAGAGGAATGCTAGGATTGCAACATAGGAAATATATCACATGTTTGCTATTATAATTAGATTTCCTTGCATATGATTACTTACTTTAAACAAACCCTTATAAGTCCTTTTTACTTTTTTTTAGATGGTGCTTACTCGTTCTTCCCAGTATATTACCCTCGAGAATGGGGCCCTCCATATCCAGTCAGCTGACCAGTTGACTGATACATCTCCACCTACCATATTCCTCCACTCCACAGATCCACAGACCCAGATACCACCTTCCACATCCCAGGCCCGGCAGGACCCGATACTTCCACCACCCCCTATCACTATGCCCACCCAGGCTTCCGTCACACTCGACGGGACCCAGCTGCTCACACTGATCCAGGGGTTCCTAACAACCCATCAGGAGCAGACTACCCTACTCCGCCAGAGCATGGAGCGTTCTGAGGGACGTCCCGTGGTCCCACCACATGTAGAGCCACGGCAGAGAACGGGGACGATCAAAGACTTCATGGGTCTGAATCCCAAGGAGTTCTCAGGGACTGAGGGCATAGTAGTAGCTGATGACTGGCTAGATTCAGTAGAGAGGAAGCTTCTGGGAGTTAGGATGCCGGATGACCTCCAGGTCGAGGCAGCGGGATTTCTGCTGATAGACTTAGCAGGAGTCTGGTTCTGGAATGAGCCATTGTTCGCGAGAGGTAGAGCCACTTGGGACCAGTTCAAGACCCAGTTCAAGAAGAAATTCTTCTCGACCACTGCTAGAGTAGCCATGGGGCTACGATTCCAGAACATCCAGCAGGGGAACCGTTCTGTTGACGAGTATGCGGCAGAGTTTAGTCGCCTGAGCCGTTTCGCTCCTAGTCTGGTTGCTGATCCAGAGGAGATGACCCGTAGGTTTTGCCATGGTCTAGTTCCAGATATTGGCATTCTTATAGTGGCGAACGGTACGACTGACTACTACCAGAGCCTAGAGTTAGCCCGGAGCATCGAGGAGCGTCTTCTGTCATGTAAGAGGCCGGCTTCTGTACATCATGAGGGACCGTCCAAGCGTCAGGCTTTCCAGCAGAGAGCACCGACGCCACCCTAGCAGACTTACCGTCCCCCTATATCACATTACCCGACCCCGCCAGTTCGAGCCCCGGGACCCCGACAGCAGCAGAAGGGAGCTATATGTTCTTTCTGCGGAAGACCAGGGCACGAGTACTCCATCTGCAGGAAGAGGCTGAAGCAGTGCTTAGTTTGTGGGTCTGCCACCCACATGATACGGGAATGCCCAGTAGCCAAGGGACCTAGAGGACCACTCCTGACTCAGCAGCAGAGGTTTGGGCAGCACCTGCAGCAGCAGAAGGGACCTCAGGGGAAGGTCTATAGCCTAGCCCTTGAGCCGGAGTCGGAGCAGGTTTCGGAGCCAGATTACTTAGCAGACGTCATTACAGGTCATGTTTATTTGTATACTTTTCTAGCTCTATGTTTGTTTGATTCTGGTGCATCTCATAGCTTCCTATCATTAGAGTTTATGCAAGAACATCACTTAGTATCTACACCTACTGCGAAGATTAGTAGAGTAATGACGAGAGGAGGACCAGTGCCTATTAGAGCTAGCTATAGATGCTCTATTATGATAGCCGGGAGAGAGTTCGAGGGGCGATTCTTTATGATGCCACTCCCCGGTTATAATATCATATTGGGGATAGACTGGCTTAGCTATGCCCATGCATCTATAGACTGTCATGAGGGTAGTATTTTGTTCAGTCCCCCAGGCACAGCACCATTCAGTGTCAGGAGGACAGGGCCGGAGATCAGCCTAGAGCCGAACTGTTGTGCGACAGTCGGGGACGCAGCACCGCCACACCCTATCATTAGGGAGTTTATGGATGTATTCCCAGAGGATCTTCCAGGACTTCCGCCTGACAAAGATGTGGAGTTTACTATAGATTTAGTGCCGGGTTCATCACCAGTATCTCGGGCTTGCTATAGAGTGAATCCCAAGGAGGCCATAGAGATGAAAGAGCAGATTGATGACCTGTTGAAAAAGGGTTTCATCCGATCCAGTGCTTCTCCATGGGGAGCGCCAGTACTCTTTGTGCCTAAGAAGGATGGTACAGTCCGGTTATGTATTGACTACCGGGCCTTGAATGCCATCACTATCAAGAACAAATATCCTCTGCCAAGGATAGATGATTTGTTCGACCAGTTGAGCGGGGCGAAGGTGTTTTCCAGGATAGACTTGAGATCCGGGTACCACCAGGTGAAGGTTAGGCCAGCAGACATCCAGAAGACGACGTTCAATACGAAGTACGGGCAGTACGAGTTTCTGGTGATGCCATTTGGTCTCACAAATGCGCCAGCTGTCTTTATGAACTTGATGAATAAGACATTTCACCAGTATCTGGATAAGTTCGTTGTAGTATTTATCGACGACATCCTGATATACTCGAAGACGCCAGAGGAGCATGCAGAGCACTTGCGAATAGTTTTGGGGATTCTGAGGCAGGAGAGATTATTTGCCAAATTGTCGAAGTACGAGTTCTTTTTAGACCGAGTGGAGTTTCTTGGCCATGTAGTCACTGGAGATGGAATCTCGGTGGATCCCAAGAAGATTGCTGCAGTTAAGACGTGGAAGGCTCCGACGTCAGTTTCAGAGATCAGGAGCTTTCTGGGTTTAGCAGGCTATTATAGAAAGTTCGTCCAGGACTTTGCTAGGATAGCTGAACCCATGACGAAGCTGACGCGGAAGGACGCAGAGTACATTTGGTCAGAGGACTGCCAGACAGCATTTGGGGAGCTGAAGAGGAGGCTGACGACCGCTCCAGTTCTGACTTTACCTTCAGGTTCTGGAGGTTTCACCATATACAACGATGCTTCTGGGAAGGGGCTAGGATGTGTTCTACAGCAGCATGGGAAAGTAATTGCTTATACATCTAGGCAATTGCGAACTCATGAGAGAAATTATCCTACCCATGACCTAGAGTTAGCTGCGGTGATCTTTGCACTCAAGTTATGGAAATATTACTTATACGGAGAGCGTGTGAAAATCTTTACTGACCACAAAAGCTTGAAGTATGTGTTCACACAGAAAGAGCTGAACATGAGGCAAAGACGATGGTTGGAGTTGATGAAGGACTTCGACATCGATTTACAGTATCACCCCGGAAAGGCAAATATGGTGGCGGATGTGCTGAACAGGCATCCGATGGCATGGTACCTGATGATTGATCAGCATTTGCGGGAGGATCTGGAGAAGCTCGGTACCGAGCTAGTTCGGCCAGGATCAGTGATACAGATGATGGCACTTAACATTAAGTCAGGTTTGATAGAGCAGATCTGGGAGGCACAGTCTATAGATGAGAGCCTTCGCAGACTTCGACCCCAGGCATTAGCTGGATTACTGGATGACTTCACTATAGCAGAGGATGGATCCTTGAGGCATGGCAGCCGATTGTGCGTACCGAAGGGAGAGCTAGTAGAGGCAGTTTTACAGGAGGCACACCGATCGAGATATTCTATTCACCCTGGTGCTAACAAGATGTACCGTGACTTGCGGGAACATCTTTGGTGGCACGGGATGAAGAGGGATGTATCACATTTCATTTCGAGATGCCTAGTTTGCCAGCAGGTCAAGGCAGAGCGCCAGAGGCCAGCTGGATTGTTGCAGCCGTTACCCATTCCCGAGTGGAAGTGGGAACATATTACGATGGACTTCGTTTCAGGGCTTCCTCGTTCCCAAGGAGGGAAGGATGCCATCTGGGTCATCATAGACAGGCTGACGAAGTGTGCGCACTTCATACCCTTCAAGGTGGGGCTTTCCACCGAGAAGTTGGCGGAGCTATACATGCAGCAGATAGTTCGCCTACAAGGAGTGCCGGTGAGCATCGTGTCAGACAGAGACAGCAGATTCACATCCCACTACTGGAGGAGCTTGCAGGAGGAGTTGGGCAGTAGGCTCAAGTTCAGTATGGCGTACCACCCGCAGACAGATGGGCAGTCCGAGAGGACAATACAGACACTGGAGGATATGCTGAGGACCTGCGTGCTGGACTTCGGAGGATCATGGGAGAGCCATCTGTACTTGGTAGAGTTTTCATACAACAACAGCTACCAGGCCAGTATTGGTATGTCTCCTTTCGAGGCACTATATGGACGACGATGCCGCACGCCGCTCTTTTGGGATGATGTCGGAGACAGAGTTATGCTTGGGCCAGAGATGATCACGGATGCAGCAGAGAAAGTCGGGATGATCAGAGACAGGATCAGAGTAGCTCAGGATAGGCAGAAACACTGGGCTGATGCTAGTCGCAGGCCGATAGAGTTCGCAGACGGTGATATGGTGCTAGTGAAGATATCACCTACTCGAGGGACGATCCGGTTCGGACGAGGAGGGAAGCTGAGTCCCAGATACATAGGGCCATTCGAGGTACTTGGCAGGATCAGAGAGGTAGCTTACAGGGTTGCGCTTCCACCCAATCTAGCAGGAGTTCATGATGTCTTTCACGTATCTCAGCTGAGGAGATATGTTCCAGACCCCAGTCATGTGCTGGATCATTCAGAGTTGGAGGTCGGACCGAGCCTTACAGTTTCTGAGCAGCCAGTGGAGATATTAGACAGGAGAGAGAAGAGGCTGAGGAACAAGGTTATACCCCTAGTACGAGTAGCTTGGAGCCGTCACTCCCCAGGTGAATCTACTTGGGAGAGGGAGTCGGACATGAGAGAGAGATACCCTTACTTGTTCGATCCAACCGCTACGAGGGAACCACCCGTTCCCGCTTGATACCTTAGAGGTTAGTTTCGATCGCAGCCTTAGTCATTTTGTTGCATTACTTGCTATGTTAGAATATTGTCGGGTCTTCAATCCTTGTGAATTTTGAGGACAAAATTTTTCAAGGAGGAAAGACTTGTAAGCCCCTGATTTTCAAATTCATTTCTAATTAGTGTTAATTAATTTTTTATGTCATTTATAGCCTTAACTAATTATTAGGAATTTTTCTAGAATTTTTAAATAATTTTAAATGAGTTTTAAATACAAAAATATTGATTTGCAATTTTTCTAAATTATTTTAATATCTATTTGTAATTTTCTGAATTGTTTTATAGTCAGTTTGCAATTAATTAATTGTTTTAATTAAGGAATACAAATTCTAATTTGCATTTATAGTTGTGGGGACCTATATGCAAAATCCTAAAACCTAAGGACCTAAGTGCAAAACCCTAACCCCCCCCCCCCCGACCGAACTCACTCTCTCTCCTCTGACTCTCACAGACCTCCGACGACTGCCCCGACCGCCTTAACCCCCCTATAAAACCCCCCATCGACCCCCAGACCAAAACCCTAGACCTAAACACCCCCACGACCCACCATCGCCCTATTCTTCCCCGAAAACCCTAGCCGAAGCCCTAGCTCCGACGACACACCACTACCGCCTCACCATTCGTCGTCGACGGTCGCCACCACCGTCATCCGCTTCGCCACGACGAGACGACCGCAGCGCCACTGAAGCGCCGCCGTCCCGACGTCTCCGCCGCCGTCCAGAGCTCTCGAGAACCCCCCCATCGACCAGACACGTGAGTGGCAGCATTCCTTTGTGTCGTGCGTGTCTCGTGTTGGGTCGGAAGTATTCGCCGTGTCCTGGCGAACACGAACGTGGACGAGGACACGTGAAACTCGTGTCGTACGTATCGTGCTAAGCAAGGATACAAGACACCTGTGTCCCTAACAGTCAGGACACAGGACTGTGTTTTTTTTATTATTATTATTTAATCACTTAATTCCTAAATAAAACTAACCTAATCCTATTCCTAACACAGCGGGCCTACTGGCCCACTGGCCAGCGCGCAGTAATCAACCCCCCTCCCCCCCCCCCCCGCGCTGTGTTGGCCTGGGTTCGAGCCCCCCTTCTGTTTTCTTTTCTTTTTCTTTTTTTGTTTCTTTTCTTTTTTTTCTTTTTTGTTTATATACATATATTTATATATATATATATATATATATATGTATATATATATTAGTATATATGTATATATGTATATATTGTTTTTTTCAGTATTTTATATATATGTATATATATTTTATAGTTAGTAAATTTTGTATATATATATATATATATATATATATATATATATATATATATATATATATATATATATATATATATATTATGTATATATGTATATATTTTCATGTATATATATATTAATATATATATACACTTTATTATTAAGTATTTTCCTATATATGTATATATATTTATACATATATATATATATACCTTATAAATTAAGTATTTTCCTTACATATATATATATGTACTTTTAAAACGTATGTATATTTTCAATATGCATAATTTTACCTTATTAAAATATTAATATTTATTTCGCATTTCTACCCCTTAGTATTTTTTGTATATCTAAATTACTGCAACCAGTTGGTGTCCAAGTCTAGCATGGGTATTTGGGCCCAAATGTGTTTTCATACATTCAAGACCTGTACAAGTCATATTGGACTTGATTCATGGCCTTGGGTGCTGTATTTGAACTTTGGTTCAAATTATATACATGGACAAAATACGCAGATAATTAATTATTGTGTGCAATGCTGTTTTTGATTTTCTAAAAATACTTAAAGTATTGTTAAAATTATGGAAAAATAGTATTTAGATACTATGTTAAGTTAGCTAATTTATTATAATTTTTGTAGTATTTAATTTACTGTTTTGCCACTAGTTTGGCATATGAAACCAAAACTTATTTTTTGTATACTTAGGAAAACTGATTTTTATAAAATACTTGTACTGGTTAATAAATTCCAGAAAAATTATAATAAATTTCTATGATTAACAAGGATCACTTTGGTACTTTACTTTAAGAAAAACAAGGCTTTTTGTCTATCTCTAAAATTGTTAGAACACAATGGTCTTTTGATTTATTTATTGATTAATTACGACTTGTAGCTTTTTGTGTTATTTTGAGTTTTAGCCGTGTTAAACCCCACCCCTCACTAGTGTAAAGACCCTAGAAAGTTAATTAAAGTAGTGTGTCACCCCACTTTGGTCTCCTATGCCAAAGTCATCATTTTGGCTAGGTGCCCAGTCACAAGTCGTATTTTACCAATTAGTGTCCTAGTGTTTTAGCTTAGTGTAAAAACTAAGTTATTGTATTTACTTCTACAGCGTCGAGTTACCGGACACCCATAGCATTGTTATCGCAGCTTGTTTTGTTTTGCTTTGTTAGAGGCAAGTACTTTCTACGAACTTTACATATTGTCACATAAAATGAACTACAAACCCCACCATGTTAAATGCTGATCCTTGGGGTAGCAAGTTAGATCTCTACATGTTGTACTTTTAGTTACTACCATGCTTAGAACAGTCTTGATTGTATCTCTCACATGATTAGAATATGGGTTATGGGGAAACTGTTAGTAGCGTACGTGATCATGCCCCCTTACTCGTACGTACGTACCGAGCAAGGTTGACATTTTATGTATACCTTGTCGTAGGCGCACCAGCTGTATTTATACGTATGTACATCTATCGCTTGTTTTCACTTGTACGTATGTACATTTTATTTATATTGTGCCTCAGTACATTGTACATCTATTGACCGATCACGTACCTGCTACAGTTTTAAACATTACATATACATCTGTCTCTATGACATATGTGTCCTTGCCATGATAGACTGTGTGATGCCATGCTTTTCAGTTATTCCTCTCGTGTTCATTTCCATGTTTCATATGCTAGTTTGTTAGATTCAGTACTTGCTCCCGTCCTGACAGGATAACGTTGTAGGTATCCTTACTGAGGAGGAGTTACTCTGTGACACATATTATGGGGTTACTGCCGAGGACCCAGCTCTGCTTTACGAGGATGTTCCTGCGGGGAACCTCGCCTAGTTGTCTTTTGTTTACTTAGACTTTTGAGAGTGGACATGTATTAGACTATATCTTTTTGTAACTGGACATGTATCCAGTTTTACTTTGCAGTTCACTTGTACTTGGACATTTTACTATATACGACGACTTTTGTGTTTGGAGCATTTATGATTCTTCTTCACTTATAGAACTGTTAGCACATTTAGTCTTATCCTGTTATCTTTAGAACAGCTTACTACATTTTATCTCAACGTAGGCTGGGCATGACTCGGCCTGGCCCAACAATTTGGGTAGCGGGTCGTGACAGTTAGGGTTTGGTGGAGGAGTAAATGTGAATGAATGAAGAGAGAGAATGAAAGAAGAAGTTTTATATCAAGGTCAAGTGGATCTCCACCATTCATTCTCTCCACCAAATCTAAGCCATCCATTCCTTTCCATGCCAAACCAAACCAAGTTGGTTTACCATGAACCGAAATGAACCAAGAGCCAAGAAAAAATAGAAAATAAAATATAGAAAAATAATTAGCATGAAATTAAAAGAATTAAATACAAAATAAATGCATGACAGATACTAAATAAATTCGGGCAAGCGGTATATGTATAAAAATATGCATTCCGGAAACGGGGAGTGACAGTTGCCGTGCAGGCTGTCTGCATGAGGCTGGTATGTGTGGCCGCATGACCTTTCTGTATGCGGCTAGGAGTCGTGACTGTACAGGCTGTTGGCATGCGGCTAGATGTCATGGCCGTGCAGGCTGTCTGCATGCGGCTGGATGTCATGGCCCTGCAGGCTGTCTGTATGCGGCTGGAAATTCTGGCCGCACGAGTTTTCTGCATGCGGATGACTTGTGTGGCCGTATGAGTTCTCTCCATGCGGTTGACAGTTGCGGCCGCATGAGCCTCCATGTGGCTGGCGCCCTTATGCGGCTTGGATCGCACAGAGTTCCTTTTTGCCCCTGCAAGTCCGACATCATAGTATTTTCTTCTGCCGGACTTGGGGACAGTAGAGTCCTCTATGGTCTGAAGTGGGGCCACAAGCGAAACTTCTCCGCTGTCTAGGGCAACAGAGAGTACTTCTTCGAGAGCTTGGGGAGGAGCAAAATTTTTGGGTCTCTACTCCCTGCGGGCCTTCTTTGTGCGGGCTCGCCGTTGGACCGGGCCAACGCTCCCGTCGGAGAGCATTTCTTCAAACGCCTGTTGGTCGAACCGGACGACCAGTATTTGTTGAGTGGAGCCAAGTTTGGCTGCGTCTGATTGCGTCACCAACTCCTCAGCCGTAGAGAAGTTAGTCCACAGCAGAGTCGCCATCGTGTTTGCCATTGATTATAAAAGAACAGAACAATTATATAGGAGGATTGGACTTTTACTTCATAATACAAACTCGCTCGTACAAAGAAAGCCTAGGGACGAAAACCTAGGTACAGCAATCTAAGCACGATTGTTTAGTTTTGTTTCTGGGGGTGACGGTAGAGGCTCGGGAAAGCGACGGCCGCTCTGCCTTACTCCTTGGACGATCAGACGTAGCCTTGGCTCCGGTGAAGAACTGCTCTCAAGATGGGAAGACTCTTCTGTGCGCGCCTTTGTCTCTCTGTGTGTCCAGCCGGGTAGAAAGGATCTCTCTTGCAAGGAAATGACACCTTGCTATATTTTTTTGTTTCTCTGGATCCGATCTTTTTTTTACAAGGGAATGGCACCTTGCTATTTATAGGAGTGGGGTGTCATCATTAGGGTTTGCAATGATCACCCTAAAAAAGTCGACGGCTTGGGGACTTAATTGCCATTTTCCTTGATCCTATTTTGTGGGCAATTAATCTGGACCACTAATCTTGACTGCAACGAATCTAAACAATTAATGCTAATTGTGTAAAATCCGTATGGGCAATCAATGTTGATTGTCATGAATCTTGGGAAGCTCAGATCTCCTGCGACGTGTTTAATCCATGTGATTGCCATAAATCTGTTTTGATTCGGGTAATTATGATGATTGCACTAAATCAGGTTGTTGGGATTTGTTGATAACTCTTGATTGATTTAGTGCCACATGGAAAACTGATCTTCTGCCACGTGTCATAACCGCGAGCCACAGCCGCATGAGGGTAGCTTCTTAGGTTTTGAACCGCATGAAGGTGGCAGCCGCATAGGTGTAGCCTTCGAAATCTGAGCCGTATAGGGGTGGTCTCCAATTGAGCCGCATAGGACTAGCCACGTGTTAAGGCTGCATGGGCGTAGCCTCTCGATATTTGAGCCGCATGGAGACGATCCCCATGATTCGAGCCGCATAAAAATAGCGACCGCATAGGGTAACTTCTCATAATTTGAGCCGCATAACGAGGATCTTCACGCTCCGAGCCGCATGCGAGCATCAGCCGCATGGGGTGGTGGCAGCCGCATAGGGGGCTTTGTAGTTGGTGGATTGTGCCAGTTGCAAAGAAGATTTTCTCCGTTTCTCGAGGAATACGACGTCATATCGAAGTTCATCATTTCAGCTTTAATGTCAGAGTTATTACTTTATGTCAGAGCATTTAATGGGAGCAGTCACTTTATGGCCAGCTGTAAAGCTGCATAGGGTCACGTGATTCTCGCCTGAGCCGTATAAGGCTATTGAAGAGTTTCTGAGCCGCATGAAGCTCTGATAGATTTCTGATCCGCATGAGGCCCTTTCTGTTTTGAGCCGCACGGGCTTCTTCTGTTTTGAGCCGCATGGGCTTCTACAGACAGGATGCGCCTAGGATTGGGCGCATGGAGAGGACTTTAGCAGTTATCTTTAGGGATCAAGAGCGAGTCCAAGCACATGGCTTTGGGGCACATGCAAAGCTTTGGGCGCTTGGCTTTGGTGGTGCATGTGCTTTGGTTGGCCACGTGGCAAGGCAGTTCGACCGAACAAACGAAATGATGTGCTGATGTTATCGACCCCTCGTCTTCTACTAAGGATTGGAGACTCTTCGGGGGACGTGTTGCCGCCTCTATCATGCGGCATTAAATGCTCGATGTGACAGGCACATGGGCTTCTGTCCAGCCTGTCACTCATTATTAAATGCTCGGATCGTGAGCGCATAGGCTCGATCTCTGTTTTGGGTGCATCAGAAGGAGGCGCAGGGATTTTCCACATGGCGCATCCACCTAAGCCCGACTGTTGGGTTCCCAATGTTTTGATTGTACATGTTGACTGGGTTGATTTCAACAAGACAGATTCATTCCATAAATGTACATTCGTTGCACGAACTTCGGAGAGCCTGCCACTTGGCGCATGGATCTGATTTGTCCAAGCTATAAATAGCAGCAAGGAGAGGGTTTTGTTCTCCATTTTCTCCTGTTTACTCAGTGTAGAGATGCGCCTCTTTGCCCGAGTACGTTCTGTCGACGAGATGCTCCCGAAGGTGAAGATGCGTCGAGTTGTCTTCGTACGCACTCGTGAAGGTGACTGTTACATCTAAAAGTCGGGATCGCGGGATCCCGACGCAGGCCGAAGGTGCCTGTTGCATCCAAAGATCGGGACATTTGCGTCCCGTCTTTGTTATGCTGGAAGAGCCCCAGGTCAAAATTGTGGTGCTCCCATCTTCCTTGGGCTTTGGAGAGCTCTTCCTCCTGCTAGAGTGGGGTTGATCGCCCGCTCGCGTTATGTTCAAAGGACTGCTTCCTTTAGCCGAGGCACTTGGTTGAGACTAAGTGAATTGCCTATACTGAGACATCAACGTGATGCGCCTGAATGAGACGCTGAGAGGACGCGCCTGCGTAGCTGCTGTCTTGATGCGCCAAGCTGATGCGCCTGCGCAGCAGCTTTTTCAATGTGCCTTGCTATTTTTAGACTTTCTTTCACTTTCTGTAAAGGGTCTTTTATGTAAAAAAAATTCTATAGTCAAGAGCCTCTTGTTTGTGTTGACTATCCCTTGTTGTTTTCTAATGTATTGAACTCTCGGCGCATGTTTGTTTTAGGGCGCATAGTAGATGCACCAGAAATTCCATGCTTCTATAAGACCTCCTTCAAAGTTTTCAAAACTTTTCGTCAAGTTTTCGAATACTTTGAATAAGAAGCATGGTGGGCGCATGTCTTCGATGGAGCGCATGACTGTTCTGGGCGCATAACTGCTCCGCACATGATATGATGAGGCGCATGCTTCCTTTAAATGCAATAACGCCTCAGTTTATTAGATCTTTGGAATATCCGCAGTTATCATTTCGCAGAACACCAAGCGGCGGCTGACGTCACCCTTCATCGGTTCACACGTGTGACCAAGCCTATAAATAGACGTCTGATGGAGAGAGAGTTTTCTTCTTTGTTTTCTTTTTCTTCTTTGTGTCTTTAAGAAATTCTTCCAAAACTTTGAAGAATGGCCCCTAAGACTCCTCGCGGTGGTGCTGGCCGAGGGCGAAGCAAAGGAAAAGAGCCTGCGGAGGTCGATGTTGACGATGTCCCCAGGACGCCTGCCGACGTTCGGTCGACGGTGAATGGTGTAGAAGCATGGAAAATATCAGAATAATGCTCTATGCGGCTCGTAACAAGAGAATCCCATACGGCTCATACAGGAGCAGTCCCATGCGGTTCAGAGAGACCCTCAGTCTCATGCGGCTCGGGACATGAGAGTCCATGCGGCTTACATAGGGACAGTCCCATACGGTTCAAAGAGTCCCCCAGCCGCATGCGGCTCAGAAGTACATGCGGCTCACATACGACCAACAGAGATATGCGGCTCGATCAACACCACGTGTCCCCGGAGGATCCCTTCACACAGCTGGCCATCAAGTAATAGCCTTATTTAATGCTCTGATTTGACAGCTGACGGCTCTGACATGAAGTGTCATGATGGTCCTGTCATAATGACAGACTCTCCGGGAACAGGAGAAAATCTCTGACACGATCCAAGATTGCCACGTGGCTACTCCCATGCGGCTCAAATGAAGAACAGTTTCATGCTGCTGGCAAGAATCATCTTCCTGCGGCTCACCAAGAAGCCATCCCATGCGGCTCGCAAGTGCTATACCTATGCGGCTCACTGAGATGCTGTCTCATGCGGTTCATGGATATCATGCGGCTCTGGCAGAGTCCACCATTAAGACACGTGGCAGAGATTCAATTGCCCCCATGACTTGACAGCTGGTAGCAGGGATGCTTATGGGATGAAGATCAATCAGAGATTTACCAGATCCCAATGACCATATTTAACATTATCCTCATAATTAATAAGATCAGGTCATATCATTCATGATCAAGCCAATAGGACACGTGGTGAGAGGTCCAAGCTTGACACAACCAATCATGAAGATTTAAAGCAATCAGCATTAATCATTCACAGGATTCGATACTATCCCCATTTATGGCCCAGATCCTTCATGCTTAAAGCTAATAATCCAGATTGATTAAGCATTAGGTCGCCGCCACTTTGAGAATGGGTAATCATCCAAACCCTAATGATGCACCTACTATTATAAATAGCAAGGTGCCATTCCCTTGTAAAAATATATACGGTCAGAGAGAGATACGCCCATACGGAGAGACTCCCCCAATAATCAGAGAGAAAATACACACAGAGAGAGAGAGAGAGAAGCCAGAAGAGTAATAGAGGGAGAGCAAGAAGAGCATTTCTTCATCAACGCCAACCATCTCTTCACAGGAGCCAAGGCTGCATATCGATCGTCCAAGGAGTAGGACAGGGCTGTCGTCGCCTTCCCGAGCCTCTATCGTCACCCCCCAGAATCTAAAATAAACAATTGTACTTAGACTGCTGTACCTAGGTTTTCGTCCCTAGGCTTTCTTTGTACAAGCGAGTTTATAACGTGAAGTAAAAGTCCGGTCCTCCGATAATTGTTCTGTTCTTTTATACTTCATGGCAAACACGATGGCGACTCTGCTGGGGACAAACTTCTCCACAGTTGAGGAATTAGTGACGCAATCGGATGCAGCCAAACTTGGCTCCACGCAACAAAAGATGGTCGTTCGCTTCGACCAACAGACGTTTGAAGAGATGCTCTCCGAAGGAAGCGCTGGCCCGGTCCAGAAGCGCACCTACGGCACGAAGGCTCGCAAAGAGTGGAGGCCAAAATCATTTGCTCCTCCCCAAGCCCTCGATGAGATACCCTCTGTTGCTCAAGACGGCGAGAAAGACTCTCATGCGGCCCTACTTCAAACCGTAGACAACTCTGCTGTCCCCAAGTTCGGCAGAAGAAAACACTATAATGCTGGACTTGCAGGGGCAGAGAAAAACTCTATGCGATCCGAGCCGCATAAGAGTATTCCGCAGGGAGAAAGCTCATGCGGCTGCATCCACCAGCCGCATGAAGAAAACTCATGCGGCCACATCTGTCAGCCGCATAGTTTATGCGGCTACAGTTGCCAAACGCATGGATGAGACTCATGCGGTCACTGAATTTAATCGCTTGCAGAAAACCCATGCGGCCACTGTTGCCAACCGCATGCGGCCAGCCTGCACGGTCGTGACTCCCAGTCGCACAAGAACAACTCATCCGACAGCAGAAGATAACCGCATGCAGACAGCCTGCACGGTTTCCAATCCTCGTCGCATAGCGTCCGTTCCACGCTCTTCTCGATCAGTCTTCGACCGTCTCTCGTACGGTCCTGACCCTGATGGTTCTCTGGACGATGAGCCAGACTCTGTGGTATTCAACTTAGACTTTTCCTATTACGCACCCGCAGGTGCTAAAAAGAAGAAGTCTAGGGCAGCGCGGGCTCATCAAGCCCAGTCAGCTGCTCCAACCTCTGACTGTCAGGGCGTCCCATTGACTATCACGCGGGCCTCTGATGGGAAGTTGTATAGGACCGCTTGAGTCCAACCCCCGGCGGCAAAAGGACAAAGTGGTTCCTCTGACCTGCGTGAGGCGATCCTCCACAAGCGCAAGGAAAGAGAAGGGGTTTCGGTGTGCAAAGAGTCCCCGCGTGGATGTCGCTGCACCCAAATCATCGTCAACTGCTGTTGCAACAACGCGGCAGCGACGGAAGACCGGTCGTCAGTCTTCCGAAGACTACAGCATCCGAGCTCAGAGGACGAGGCACCTCCTGTTGTCTCCTGTAATTTCACTCAGAAAGTCCCCGCCGAGGGGAGAGGGAAGAAGACAAGCATCTCCAGCCCCAAGATATCAACCACTACAGCTAAGAAACTGTCGTCTAAACGGTTGTCCTCCACCAGAATATTCCAGCACACCCGTTCAAAGACAATCTGCTGCAATGGGAAATTCATCATCCACATCGCTGGGGGTCATGGGAACCGGGGGTAGCACTCCTCCGAACATCCACAACAATCCGATGTTTCAAGGAGACGAGCCCGGGGAAACAACTCTCCCATCAGGTACAACAGACGTCGATGTCTCCCAGGACATCCATGACTCTCAAGATGAAGCAAGCTCTGAGGCTGGGGGTACTGTTCCCTCCGAGTCCGAACCAGAAGAGAATATTCCCATATATCCCGATGACTTCTCGGTACATGGGTATGACTCGGAGGGTACATCCTCCACCGTCTCTTCCGTTTCTCATCATACAAGGACGGTGTTCATGACAGACAGCAATCAAAGTGGTTCCAGTGATCGCCAGCGCATCGACAATCTCGAAGCCATATTACTTGCTTTGGTCAAGTCTGTAGACGAGATTAAAGCAGCCCTTCCAACTCTGCAAGGAGGGACGCCTGGCCAAACAAGCACGGGTCCCGCGGTCAATGCGGACTCGAATTCGGCGACACCGAACCTGGGAACCAATCCTCCCAAAATAACAGCCCCTACCGCGACAGATGAGGCCCGAGAAGTAAGAAGAGAGGTTCAGGAGCTCCGAGCCATGTTCCATGCCCGAGAAAATGCTCAAGACCTCAGAATTCGCCAACCATACCCTGTGGAATGGAGGGATGTTCCATTCCCACAAAGATATAAGCCGTTCAATATCAACCCGTATGATGGCAAGACCTCAGCAAGTCGATACATCATTTACTTCGAGGTCACCACAGACCATCTGCCCCATGATGATGCTATCCTCACGCGATTATTCATTGGGGCATTGGAAGGAGTCGCCTTCGACTGGTATCGCAATCTGCTGGACAACTGCATCCACTCCTTCGCCGGCTTCAAACGCATGTTCTTGGAGAGATTCTACGAAGTAGGGCAGGATGTCACCATGTCCACCCTCATGGACGTCGTCCAAGGGGAGAAGGAGCTGACAAGGAACTACATCGAGCGATTCCGCCAAACCGCCATGAAGCTGCCCTCCGGAAATCCAGATTCCTCTTTAATTGAAATTTGCCAAAAGAGACTGCTTCCAACGATCAGTCTCTGGATGGGCAAAAGTCAATTCAAAGATTGGAAGACGTTCATCATCAGCTCCACAAGCGCCGAAGAACGACTGAAGAAGGCTCGCCAAATGGGATTGCACATCTCGGAAGGAGAAAACAAGGGCAAGCGTCCCAACAACGATAATGGGGGTAGCCCCTCCAACAATCGGGACAGCAAGGAAAAGCAGGCTATGGTGGCCGATACAGCACAAAAACCTGAGCCGAAGCCAGCAGACAAACAATGGCCGCAAATCACTTACTCCTTCGAAGACGGTCACGTCAAGCCCATCTTGGACATGCTCATACAAGGGGACAGGATTCAGCTTCCTCTACCAAGACGGAAACCACGGCCGGCAGAGATGGAGAATCCAAAGTACTGCCATTATCATCGCTATGTCCATCATGCTACACACGATTGTTACCAGCTGAAACGGTACATCCAGAACCTCATCGATTCAAACGCTCTGGCCATCGATTTCGAAGAGGTAACCGTGGCGGCCAATATGGTGTCCGTACAATTCGGCAGCTTCCCTCCGACGGAGACTCAAGACGGGGTGGTCCCCGTCCCTCTAGCGACAATGGAGATTACCAATCTTCCACCTCCCCGAGATCAGGCTGCCGGTCTAGTACCCCTCACCACATCACAAGGGGAGGTCATGTGGATCCATCCAGACTTGGTGTCAGAAGTGACTCGGCCCACACCATCTTCCACCGATAAGAAGAAAAGTGGAAAAGTCAGGACCTGCCACACAATCTCGGCAGACAACGAGGAAGCTACATTCGTCATCACACGGTCCGGAGCGCAATCCCAACCTGTGGTTGACAATCCAGCTGAAAATCATCAACCCACTACAACTGATGCTCGGGGACCGGCTTAGCCTTCGACGACCGACAAGCCTAGGCCGAGGGAGACTCGCTTCGACAAATCCCTCCGAAAAGAGGCAGCCCAAGGGCTAGAGAGGCCCTACAACTTTGACATCTTAGCACAATTGGCTAACACACCGGCCAAGTTATCACTGTACGAACTCCTAAGGCTCTCCAAGGACGTTCGTATTGCATTAAGCGAAGCACTCCAAAATGCCGATGTCTATCTGGCTCAATCCAACCTCACCGGGGAGGACTCACCCATGGATCTCCAAGACAGTGCCTGCACGGGAGCAATGCCCAACATCGTCTTCACTCCGCAGGACATGCTCATCAAAACCAACCTATACGATCGCCCGCTATACTACACGGGATACATCGACGACGTGAAGGTGGATCGGATGCACATAGATCCTGGCTCTTCCATAAACATTATCCCGAAGGGTCTGCTATATCATCTCCGCATCCCAATGCATCGTCTGACGCCTACAAGCACCGCCATCAGCGGTTTCAATTCGGGCAGGAGCTACCCTATTGGGAAGATTCGTCTGAAGTGTCAAATTGGCAACCTCCAATCCAAAGTCACCTGCTACGTCATAGATACAGACACTTATTACAACATCCTCTTGGGGCGCCCATGGATGCACGATTACATGATCGTGCCTTCCACGCTACACCAGTGCTTCAAATATGTTGACAAACACGGCTTCGTGAAGACGGAATTTGCTGACATCGATCCCTTCAAAGGGGTCGAATCTTACTACTCGGACTCCTGCCTATACGAAAAGTCGAAGAGGCACCTTGATGAAGGAAATGAACAAGCTAGTACCGAGACGGCCACAGGATCAGAAGAGCCTCTGACGATCCACCTCCAAGCTCGCAAACCGGAAAGGTCCGTACCCCTTACTGTCACTCTGCGGAAGGACGCGATCAGCCTCTCGGCGCAGGAAGAGCAGATGATAATCCGGCTGCCAAGGTCCGGCCAAGTGTCGAGACCCACAACGGGGCCACTGACAATCAGACTGCCGACAGTTGGTCAACCCCAAATGGAGAAGCTCAATCCCTCCGATAGGCCACTGACGATACGCCTTCCTAAGAAGGGTCGTCATCCCGATGCAAGGACTGACACTTCTAGCGAACCAGCCACTCCTCGCTCCACGTCAAGTGCCAAACTAGGGGTTGCTAGTCTGCCAACACCTCCACGCTCTACTCCATCAACTGAACCACTGACAATCAAGCTTCCCAGGACATCCTCTCAGTCTTCATTCACACAGGGGGTAGCCGAAGAGGAACCAGAGTTAGCCAAGTATGTGGCTGCCCACACTGATGTTCCCTCCGCTGATGATGTAATCCCCCTAGAAAAGATACCTTACTTCATCAATAAAGGGTTATCTTTGAACTACACCGAGCTCAATAAGCTATGTACAATGTATGCTATGGAACACGGTATAGGCACTCACCTACACACACAAGTGACAAATGTGTACACCACAATCCAACTTACTCCAGTAGAAGACGCTTACCGAATAATCGAGGGAGGGGATCATCCGATCATCTTTGGCCGGACGAACAACCCGCATCCCTTCACCATAGAGGAAGCCGACCTGGGGTCAGATGCCGGAAGACTGCCTCTGTATCTTTATAGCCCCCAATCCAAATATCTCATGCAGAAACAGGGGTATGATCTGGAGACGACGCCAGGTTTGAACTACGGCACTGGGCGACGATTACCTTTGAAGTCGCCGGTCTCGGCGGGCAAACCACGGGACTACTATAGCAAAACTTGATGCGGGTTAGGGTATGTAACGCCTACTACGACCCCTGAGAGTTCAGATGAAGAATGCGACCGGCAGTCACATTCAACCGGGTCACCAACTTCTGACTCGGATACCAGCATCGGAGAGGTGTTCAGACAAGTCATGTCAGTTAACATGGCATTCGTCGACGCTTACGAAGAAGACGAAGACATCCCCGAGATCCTCGAGCTAGAGCCGTGGGCCCAGCAATTGGATGCACAATGGGAAAAGCGATTCGAACTAAGAGAACCTCCTACTGAAGATGAAGTCATACAAGTTGACCTCGGCAGCGAATCTTCTCCAAAACCAATTTTCGTCAGTAAAAGCCTAGCAGACGAAGAACGGGAGTCACTGCTAGAACTTGTCAGAGAATACATTGATGTGTTCGCCTAGAGCTATGAAGACATGCCAGGATTAAATCCCGACATTGCTCTTCACAAACTCAACATTCGGCCAGATGCGAAGCCAGTCAAACAACAACAGCGACGCTTCCGTCCGGGCATCATGGATGCGATCGAAGTCGAAGTCAACAAACTGATAACCAACGGTTTCATTCGTGAGGAACAACATCCCAATTGGGTCGCCAATATAGTACCCGTCCTCAAGAAAAATGGGAAGATTCGAATCTGCATCGACTTCCGCAATCTGAACGAGGCGTGCCCCAAAGATGAATTCCCCCTTCCCATCACAGATATCATGATCGACAATACCTGCGGCTTCGAACGTATGTCATTCATGGATGGCTTCTCGGGGTACAACCAAATCAAAATGTCTCCTGATGACGAAAAGCATACATCATTCCGAACACTAATTGGCACATACTGCTACACAGTCATACCTTTCGGTTTAAAGAATGCTGGCGCCACATATTAAAGAGCCATGAGCATCATCTTCAGAGACCACTTACGTAAGATAGTGGAGTGCTATGTTGACGATATAGATGTTAAGAGTCGCTGTAAGGGAGACCATCTGCAGGATCTAAAGACGGTATTTGACCTAATACGAGCGCACAATTTAAAAATGAACCCTACGAAGTCCTTTCTGGACGTATCCAGCAGGAAGTTCCTGGGCTTCATCATCACGGCACGAGGTATCCTTGTAGACCCTGAGAAGACGAAAGCAATCATAGAGATGGGTCCCCCGAGAAATCTCCGCGAACTCAGAGGCCTCCAAGGGAGGCTAACTTACATCAGGAGATTCATTTCTAACCTCTCTGGGCGATGCCGACCATTCACGCACCTCATGAAGAAAGGAGTCTCATTCGTATAGGACGAGGAATGTCAGCGTGCTTTCGACAGCATCAAAGAATATTTGTCAAATCCTCCAGTCTTGGTGGCCCCGGTTCCTGGAAAACCATTCCTGCTCTATGTACGAGCAATGGAACACTCCCTCGGGGCTCTGCTGGCACAAAATAACGACGCAGGCCATGAGCAAGCCATATATTACCTCAGCCGAATGATGATTGGGCCAGAGCACCGATACACCGCTGTGGAGAAGGAATGCCTCGCCCTGGTGTTCGCCATTCAAAAAATGCGACACTATGTCACCGGACAAACGATACATGTGATCTCACGACTCAACCTTCTCAGGGTTCTCATGACTAAACCAGGGGCACTCAGCTCTCGCCTCGCTACATGGGCAATATTGCTATCCCCTTATCATATGATCTTCGTCCCACAGAAGGCAGTCAAAGGTCAAGCCCTGGCAGACTTCTTAGCAGCCCACCCAGGCTCGGAGTCCTCCAGAATATATGAAGAGATCCCAGATGAGGTCGTCGACTCGCATGCAACCTCTCACGAGGCTATATGGCGAATGTTCTTCGACGGTGCTTCGAGGACCGGACCTAAAGGCAATATAGGCGTCGGAGTCGGGGTGGTGCTGATCTTCCCTTCCGGATTGGTGATTAACCGTGCTTATTCCTTCACAGAGCCCTGTTCTAACAATGTGTCCGAGTACAACGCTCTGGTCATTGGCCTCCAACTCGCAAGAGAGCTGGAGGTAGAATACCTTGAAGCATACGGCAATTTCCAACTAATCGTCAATCAGATCCGGGGCTCATACGAGGTCCACCACGAAGACATGATCCCTTATCACCAAATAGCGATTAACATCATCTCGTCATTCGAGGGGTTCTTCATCGAATATGTCCCCAGACTACGAAATATCGAAGCTGATGCCTTAGCTGGTCTTACCGCTTCCCTAGCAGTTTCGAACTATGATCGCCAATCAGTGGATGTGATAGGCCACGAACTGGTCTGTCCCAAGAATAATGTACAATTCGTGGCGAGTTATTCCGCCCAGACGATCGATGATGTCCCAGATTGGAGGCAACCATTCATCGACTTCGTTGTCTACGACATCCTGCCCGAGAACCCAAAGGAAGCCACTTCCATCAGACGACGTTCTCTCAGATTCTTCTACGATACAGAGACGAGAATGCTGTATCGCCGCTCCTACGACGGATTATTGCTTCGGTGTCTGTCAAACGCAGAAGCCAAAGAAGCCGTGCGAGAAGCTCATGATGGCGTCTGCGGGGCCCACCAGTCCGGTCGTAAATTGCAAGACCGTCTTCGACGAATAGGCTACTATTGGCCCACGATGGTGGCAGATGCGATAGATTATGCTAGAAAATGTAAAGCCTGCCAAGTCCACGCGGACTTCATTCACCAACCATCCAAGTTTCTACATCCGACAGTGGCGTCCTGGCCATTCGAAGCATGGGGAATGGATATCATTAGTCCAATCACCCCACCTTCCTCCCGAGGACATCGCTTCATACTTGCGATCACTGATTACTTCTCCAAATGGGCGGAAGCTGTCCCACTCGCAGAAGTTAAGACTTCAAACGTAATCAGCTTCCTTAAGCATCACGTCATCTACCGCTTTGGACTGCCCCGAAGGATCATCCATGATAATGGTCCGCAGTTTACAAGCCACGCATTCTATCGGTTTTACGATAAGCACTGTATTCAGAATGTCGCTTCGACACCGTACAATCCGACAGCGAACGGGTTGGCAGAGGCATTCAAGAAAACAATCATCAAACTCCTCAAAAAGTTTGTCTCCTCCAACAAACGTGACTGGAACGAGAAGCTCGGCGAATGCTTATGGGCTTATCGCACCACAGTTCGAACGGCCACCGGGAATACACTATTCTTCCTGGTGTACGGGAGTGAGGCAGTCCTCCCATTGGAGACTCAGATCCCCTCACTACGCGTCGCCCTCATACATCAATTGACGACAGACGAAAACCACCATCGCCGTCTACAGGAATTGGAGGCACTAGATGAAAAGCGCCTCTTGGCTCAGCAACGAATTGATCTATACCAAGCACGCATCTCCGGAGCCTTCAACAAGAAGGTCAAAATCAGAACATTCTAGGTGGGCGATCTCGTTCTGGCAGTCCGGAGGCCGATGGTCATGACTCACAAGACCGCCGACAAATTCCAGCCAAAATGGGAAGGCCCATTTATCATTGAGACAGTATTCTCCAACGGTGCTTACCACCTCGCAAAACAAAACGGAGACTTGCTCATGTTGCCCATCAACGGCAAGTTTCTGAAGAAATATTATGTCTAAACGACATTCTCTCCAGATCATCGAGTCATGTACCCGCTGGTACCGCTGAACCCACATCCACAATATTTCAGATTATCGAGTCATGTACCGGCTGGTGCCACTGAACTCACCTCCATATTCCCTTCAGATTATCGAGTCATGTACCAGCTGGTGCCGCTGAACTTACACTTTCTCAATATTCTAAATTATCGAGTTATGTACCGGCTGGTGCCTCTGAACTCACATTCCGGTCACTCTTTCAGATAGTAAGTCATGTATGAATATACCTCTGAAATTTCTTCCTGGAAGGGATCCTCCCTCATGATCCACTACCCGCACTCCCAGTGCACAAAAAAGGTAATCGATCCACAAATTTCCGAAACGGCCATGTCCTCATTACCTCTGAGTCGTTTTCACTTCCACCAAAAACAAACCGCCCCCTCGCATAGAACTTCTACGTTCTCCTACCTCTGAGTCGTTCTATGTACCCCCTCTTCATTGAGCCCACTCCTGCCATGTCCTCATTACCTCTGAGTGGGAAGGCTCCGTCGAAGAAACCTTCATGCTTGCCATGTCCCCATTACCTCTGAGCAAGTATGTTGACTTCCTTTCAACCTATTATCTGTACCCACAACCGAAGTACGACAAGGATAATAGGTCCACAAATGTCCTCTGTTGACCACAAATGTCCTCTGTTGACCACAAACGTCCTCTGTTGACCACAAATGTCCTCTGTTGACCACAAATATCCTCTGTTGACCACAAATGTCCTCTGTTGACCACAAACGTCCTCTGTTGACCACAAATGTCAGCTATTGACCACGAATATCTTCCGCGAAGTCTTTCCTGCCATGTCCTCATTACCTCTGAGCAGGAAGATTCCACGGTAAAACCCTCATGCTTGCCATGTCCTCATAACCTCTGAGCAAATATGTTGGTTTCCTTTCATCTCATTATCCGTATCCTAAACCAGGGTACGCCAAGGATAATAGGTCCACAAATATCCCTTGCTAATCTTCTTAGCATAAATCCACCATCTCACCATGCCCCGGGAGTCCAGCTGCTCTACGGCATTCTTTTTTCCAATACCGAGAGCACCCATGACCACTTTGCCATGGCTGTTCCGGATATCCTGACCAAACTTGTTATCCGTACCTAAAACCAAGGTACGCCTAGGGTAACAGGTCCACAAATAATCCCCCAACAAGTCCAGTTCTACGAACACCGCAAGTACAAGAAAGAGAAGATGAGTTGAAACATGCTCATTCATTCAAAACTCAAAGTGCTACATCATTTAGGATCATATCTTTTACAGAATCAAAACTAAAAGACGAAAAAGAAAAAATAGCAAAAGAAAAACAGAGAGCTGATCACTGCTCCGGGGCACATAACGCCCTGAGACGGTCCGTCAGCAAGGCAACCGACCGCTCAAACCTCTGGGTAGCTCGACGCTCCGCCTCTTGGGTCAGCACCGCCTCGTCCTCCAGTTGAGCATGGGCTTGCCAGTTATCCTCGAATCTCTTAAAGGCCCGCTCTAGGTTGACAGAAGATCGGAAAACCCTCTCGGCCTCCCGAGCAATCGACTCCTGTTCTGCACGAGCAGCCTCCAGCTCTGACTCTAAGAAGGTCAACTCCCTCTGGAGTGCGAGAATCCGCTCCTTCGTATCAGCGATTCCACGAGAAGCAGACTCTTCTCGAGCCCGACAAGCCTGACTTCGACGACCCAGCCTGTCATACGAAGCGAAGAACTTGTCAAGGTCCCCCTGCACAATTGGCCCGGCAGTATCTCGAGCGAGCTTGATCCTATCCCGAGCAGCAATGAGGAAGCCCCGCTCCCGTTCAATCGCAGCAGACAAGCCCGCCTGCCGTATCGCCGGCAATTGGGTCACAAGCTGATCAGCCTCTACCAACTTAGGCTCCAGGAGTGCAGCCAACCCCACCCCGCCAGGAAGAGACTTCAAAGTTGCAACCTGACCCCGAGCGCACCGCAGAGACAGAGTAAAAGGGGTCCCCCGTTCTACAGCAACATCTACGCCCCTCTTTAAATGACGATAGAAGCTGTCGACCACATCCTGCATCACCTCGTCCAGAGCCTCCGAGGAAGCCGGTGTCAACGGGAGTGTAGTCGGCAACGATGAAGAAGATGCAACAGAATCTACCGCTCCTGCCACAAGAGAAACAAACTCCGCATGAAAGGACGCATGAACAGCGGCCAACTCCTCTTCAGCGGCCCGCAGAACTTGAATGCTCGGCAGGGTCGAGAGGTCAATCTCCGGAGCCATATGATCAGCAGAGGATGAGGTGGAGACCATCGCCAGCTCCATTCCCATCTGCCCGGGGCTGGCGGGAGGCCCTTCGACATGAGACGGCAAAGGAGAGGAAATGCTCCTTTCTTCCAGATCACGGCAGTCCGAGCCTTCCCCAAGAACATCCGCGGTAGGAAGTAAAGGGTCAGGACCTGTAGGGCCAAGGCAACCATGAATCGATTTGACCCGGAGGATATGTTGATAGAGCAAATAAGCCCCCTTACTAGTCAATATTTGGCTTATCTTACCAGTGGAAGAGTGTGGAGGCTGAGGTTCGCCTACAGCCACCGCAGCCTCTTTACCAGCAGTCCCCGAGTCAGGTATAATAGATTCCTCCGCCCCTGCACCCTCGGGAGGGGATACGACGAGATCGGTGTCGCCTTGCAGAAATTCAGCAACCTCGGAGACAGGTCCGAGGGAACCTTCGTCATTTCGGACTGGGGCCTCAGCAACTTGAGAATTCTCGGCCGCTGCTGAGAGAGCCCCCGCAGAAAGGACCGCGGCACACATGTCGCTAATCAAAGCAGCAAGGGCCGGATCAACTCCAGGGGCGGCAGACGGTTCAGGAGAGCCTGGTTCGTCAGACGCCTACAAAGAAAAAATGGTCAGGTCATATCTCCAAGAGAAAAGAAAACCACAACAAAGAGATGGCTCCGACTTGGTCTTACCTCCGGAACATCGTCATCATCCTCACCCCTCTCCGTAATAAGTAGCCTACGAGGTTCAACCGCCGCTCTCTTCACAGAAAAGGCTACTCCTCCGCCAGTAGACTCACGCCTGCCTCGCTTACGCGAGGAACCAGGTACGACAGGCGGTAGTTCTACCCGCACCACCGCCGATACAGGTGGCAACTGATCTACCACCTCATCTAATACGACTGACGGTTGATCTGTCATCATCTCATCTGCCATGATGGACGGTTGACCCGCCTCTGCTTCGCCACCAGAAGAGAGAGAGTCCTCGTCGTCCAGCTCGTTGTCTTCCTCAATTGTGTCAAAGGACTCGAAATCGGGCGTAGGAACTCTATTCACCCCTTTCTTCTTTGCCCTCGACACCGTAGCCTTCTTCGTCAGACGAGTGCCCACGATGAAGCTAGTCCTCGGGTCAAAATCAAGAGGAGGCTGATTTGCCGTAACATGATATAGGGCCGCCATATACAAAATTTCCCCTATCACATTTGCTGCAGGAACTGAGAAGCTAGTTCGAGTATGACAAGTGTCATAGTAGCTCCACGCTCTAATACCATCGAGAATGCTACCCTCGAATCCCAGGCAGGAACTGGGATGCCCAAGGAATAGTTGGCTGTACCCAAACTGGCGGGCAAACCTACTAGGCAAGTAGGGCTCCAGGTACACGGTATTGCGATTGCGATAAACTAAATACGCCGGGCGAATGTTGCGCAACCAGAAACGCATCTTCTTAGGTAAGAAATGAGGAGGTCCAACGCCATCAACATGGACATTCCTCACTTCCTGGTCGGTGAAACGGGGAACGGACACGAAGAAATCATATCCGTCCGCCCTCGCCAGCATCCTCCGACACACCGGTATGGTACTATATTCCCAAGGCTGATGATGGTGTCTGAAAAGGAAAGCGTCATCGTCCGTAACGCCGTCTCCCGTCCCAGGTCTCATCAAAGACCGATAATGCAATAACAGCCATCCCAACAAGTAATGATAAGGCAGCTCTATACGTTCAAAGTCCATCGCTACGTCACGAGCGATGACCTTAGACGAGAAGGCACGGAGACCATGCTGAATGCTGCACACCATAGCGGGAAGAAGAGCCAGCCTGATCCCAAAGGCTAACTTCACAGCGGAAAGAATGAAGTGACGGCCGATCCTCTCAATAGCACCTGCCCCTCCTGAGACCACACAATTATGCAGCCATACCATTAAAAACCCTGCCAAGAGTGCCTTCTCTGACAGCCGCCGAGTACCATAATAAAAATAGCTGAAGGAGTCAATCTGACTCCCAAATTTGTCACCCTTAGACTTCGACCTCCTAGCAGTCGACACCAAGTCTTCTACTTCCCTAGGGGTTTGACGATCTCGGGAAGTAACTCGACCAGCAGCACTGAATTTAAAGAGATATGAGACCCAAGAGTTGGTATGAGGAGCGTCCCCTTCCGAGCTATCATTTTTTTGGATAGCCGTTCGGTGACAGGTGCTATGATGACACAACAGTTCTTGATATACAGTGACAAAGCCTGGGAATCGTCGATCCAAATCCTGGAACTCCTCATTCGTCGGAGTGTACGCTTCGAAGGGTTTGTCTCCCCAGGGGAGCTTGGAGACAGCATACATCTCATGAAGAGCGAGCCCCAACTCCCCTACAGGTGTGAAGAAAGTTCCTGTCCGATGACTATACATCTCCAGAAGGGCCATGAATAACGGCTTATTAACGGGCAGTCCGTGGCTGGTACCCCGGATAGTATCATAAAGATTGACTTCTCGCAAAAATTCCCCGTAGTTTTGTAGAACCCACGAGGTCAGGTTAGCCCACGGAGGAATGGGGTGTAACCAGCTCGGCAGCACCAATCTGCCAACAGGATAGGATCCTTTACGAGCAAGCTGACTCAGAAAGATATCAGCCTGAGAGAATGAGAAGTTAGGACCGGGTGTGTTGATAAAGGTACCCGGAGCTAACCCCGTCACAGATAGACTGGCCGGATCCTTGACCGCGCGCACTGACCCAGTAGTTTTGTTGTAACGGATGTTACCAACAAACATCTCCGGTCTGGTTGGAGTGAGGGGGTCTGGCATCTGCCTGTCCAAAACGATCATATTGAACCACGCAAAAGGGAAATGACGCTTCATAAGGGGGATGTGAATATGCATCCCGTCCAGATCAAAATCCCAACTCTCGAAAACATCCAGCACTCGTGAGTTTTCTATGATCAACGCATCCCCAAAGAGGAAGACCGGTCTCAAATGCTTCCTACTAGGCTTCCCGGAACTCATCATGTCACTAAGGAATTGGAAAGATTGGACCCTGATAGCATTTAGTCGCTCCAAAGGTTCATTAACAAGGAACTGCTCGGACACTTGACGAACTAAATTATCCTGTCGCACATCCATGGCAAGCTGATTCAAGCCAACCAGAAGTGCCCCTGCAGGATTTACTGGCAGATTCACTGAAGAAAGACAAAAAAACAAGGTCAAAAAGGTAGCCAAAACACAAACTACGTGATGCTTATGCGGCTTAGCTCAGCATAACCTCATGCGGCTCAGTTTGAAAGAGTTCATGCGGATTCAGTTCGAATGAGCTTATGCGGTTCGGTTCGAAATAGGCTTATACGGTTCAGGGCGGATGAGCTTATGCGGTTCGGTTCGAAATGAGCATATACGGATGAGCTCATACGGTCCAGTTCGAATAAGCTTATGTGGTTCGGCTCGAAATAGGCTTATGCGGTTCAGTGCGAATGAGCTTATGCGGTCTAGTTCAAATGATCTTATGCGGACCAGTTCGAAATAGGCTTATGCGGCTCAGTTTGAAAGAGCTCATGCGGTCCAAGTCCAGATGAGCTTATGTGTGCCAGACGATGAAGTAGTTATGCGGCTGCAAACAACAACTTTCATGCGGCTCAGGCCTGGGTCATATCCCATGCGGCTCGAACATGAGTCGGATACGCAGCATACTTAGAAATATAGGCTCGCGCATAAGATATGCGGCGTAGCCATGACAGTTCATGTTGATGGTCCTACCAGCAATAGGCGGGTGAACGTCGAGGTAAAAAACAGGCACGTCAGCCGTCGGAGGAGCCGCCACGTTCACCGCCGCAGTCGATGAAGACGCGGCCTTCTTGCCCTTCGCTGCCGCAGAAGATGACGCGGCCTTCTTGCCCGTAGCAGCGGTAGTCTTCTTGGGAGCCATTGTCGATCGTTGATGGGAGAAGACGAAGAGGAGGTCAGCAATAAGGAGTTCGAGCAAAGGAAGAAGGTAAAGAAACCCTCAAAGAATAAAATTACTCCTATTTATAGGCGAAGGAGGCTCGAAAATCAACAAACGCCTTGATTCGCACGCCGCCTAAAAGAATAAAAGGCAAAACGCTTCGGTCAAAACGAAACCGACTCTTGGGATCCTCCCCCAAAAGACGGCGTTAATTCAAAAAAATGAATCAAGGGCATTTAATACAGAAGATTTGCACATGTGGTTGGGACACGTGGCAAAAAAGTCTATGTGGCCTAACAGCTCATGCGGCCAGATAAAACCATGCGGTCAACAAAATCTATACTTCTTATTCAAAGTATTTCAATTTTGCAAATTAAAAACTTTGAAGGGGGTCCTGTAGAAGCATAGAAAAATATTAGAATAATGCTCTATGCGGCTCAGAACAAGAGAACCCCATGCGGCTCATACAGGAGCAGTCCCATGCGGTTCAGAGAGACCCTCAGTCTCATGCGGCTCGGGACAGGAGTGTCCATGCGGCTTACATAGGGACAGTCCCATACGGTTCAAAGAGTCCTCCAGCCGCATGCGGCTCAGAAGTACATACGGCTCACATACGACCAACAGAGATATGCGGCTCGATCAACACCACGTGTCCCCGGGGGATCCCTTCACACAGCTGGCCATCAAGTAATGGCCTTATTTAATGCTCTGATTTGACAGCTGACGGCTCTGACATGAAGTGTCATGATGGTCCTGTCATAATGACAGACTCTCCGGGAATAGGAGAAAATCTCTGACACGATCCAAGATTGCCATGTGGCTACTCCCATACGGCTTAATTGAAGAACAGTTTCATGCGACTGGCAAGAATCATCTTCCTGCGGCTCACCAAGAAGCCATCCCATACGGCTCGCAAGTGCTATACCTATGCGGCTCACTGAGATGCTCTCTCATGCGGTTCATAGATATCATACGGCTCTGGCAGAGTCTACCATTAAGACACGTGGCAGAGATTCAATTACCCCTACGACTTGACAGCTGGTAGCAGGGATGCTTATGGGATGAAGATCAATCAGAGATTTACCAGATCCCAATGACCATATTTAACATTATCCTCATAATTAATAAGATCAGGTCATATCATTCATGATCAAGCCAATGGGACACGTGGTGAGAGGTCCAAGCTTGACACAACCAATCATGAAGATTTAAAGAAATTAGCATTAATCATTCACAGGATTCGATACTATCCCCATTTATGGCCCAGATCCTTCACGCTTAAAGCTAATGGTCCAGATTGATTAAGCATCAGGCTGCCGCCACTTTAAGAATAGGTAATCATCAAAACCCTAATGATGCCTCCACTATTATAAATAGCAAGGTGCCATTCCCTTGTAAAAATATATACGGTCAGAGAGAGATACGCCCATACATAGAGACTCCTCCAATAATCAGAGAGAAAATACACAGAGAGAGAGAGAGAGAAGCCAGAAGAGTAATAGAGGGAGAGCAAGAAGAGCATTTCTTCATCAACGCCAACCATCTCTTCACAGGAGCCAAGGCTGCATATCGATCGTCCAAGGAGTAAGGCAGGGCTGCCGTCGCCTTCCCGAGCCTCTATCGTCACCCCCCAGAATCTAAAATAAACAATTGTACTTAGACTGCTGTACCTAGGTTTTTGTCCCTAGGTTTTCTTTGTACAAGCGAGTTTGTAACGTAAAGTAAAAGTCCGGTCCTTCGATAATTGTTCTGTTTTTTTATATTTCATGGCAAACAATTGGTGGGTTTGTCATTCTTTGTCGTACCTTTCTATACTTGAGTATTTTTTTAGAACTCACATACGCCGACGCGCATGGACCTCGAGTCCTGATGATGCGCTGAAGCTTCTTGCTGACGCGCATAGTACTTCGAGTCCTGATGATGAAGCTTCTTGCTGATGCGCATGGCCTTCGAGTCCTGATGATACGCTGAAGCTTCTTGCTGACGCGCATGGACTTTGAGTCCTGATGATGCGCTGAAGCTTCTTGCTGATGCACATGGACTTCGGGTCCTGATGGTGCGCTGAAGCTTCTTGCTGATGCACATGGACTTGTGCTGAAGCTTCTTTTCAGATGCGCCTGAGCCTTGGTTCAGTGTGTGCGCTTCTGACGAGAACGTGGTTCAGATATTTTTGTTGTTTTAACATATCCGAGTCTTTGTCTTCTTTCTCTGACCGCCAGTTTTGATGACCGTCCCACTTTTAAACGAAGTACTTCTAGACGCTGCTCTCTGTCAGATGGGAGTTGACTATAACGAGGAGGTGATAAATCCTGTTCGAGCTGCCATCATGCTGGATCAGCCTTTCGAGAGAATAATCCAAATCTGGGAACAATAGTATGTGTTCCTTCAACGGATGATGGAGCGTGGCAGCTTAAAATCTGGTAATGTGACTTTCTTGAAGCCTGAGTTCCTGTTTGGGGATTGCCTCACTTCTACTGAAGCGAAGGTATTGAGGATCAAGGAAGATTGGTTCTTCACAGCTAAGGGGGTGAACATGTTCATTAAGCTGCTCGAGCGTCAATGGCCTTTGACAGCTTTCTGTCGTCTTGCTTCCAAGAGGGGGATGACATAGAAGCTAACCCCGTCTCTGGAGGGAGCGATGGCGGGCACCATCAGGATCGATGCTACTTCGAACCAGAAGGATACTTTGGCCGCCACGCGGGCTGGGTCCTCTTTCACCAGGCGAACTCTGCATCCTGGGAGTATATAGTGACGTCCATGCCGACACTTTTGCCTTCGGTGCTTCGACTTTTATTAATCGTATGTTGTCATCGAAGCGGTCGTACCCGAAGGATAAATTTCGGGTAGAGGGTTGATGTCATTATGTATCCAAGTGAGATGGGCTGACACTCTGGGTTCTGACAAAGTTTTGAACCGAACTCAGGGAGATTGGGCTGACTGCTGCTATCCGTGCCACCCGGCGGGCGTCGACATCAACAGGCATATGTTTCTTGCGCTTCTGGAGATGTTTAATACCCAGACCAGAACCTTCTTCACTCCGGTGGGGGACCTAGGACTTGCACTTCATGAAATGTATGAGGTGTTGAGGCTTCCTTGGGGATCAGAATCCTATGAGGAGTACTTCCCGACTAACGAGGAGTTCCAAGTCCAGGGAGACAAAGACGAGGAGATGATGGCTGTCTTCAAAGAAGTGGCGAATCATCACTATTATATGCAGAAGAAGGATAAGGGGGGGCACAGTCCCAT
>JANAVB010006396.1:9237040-9559226 GCA_029216955.1 Iris pallida
AGAGAGCATGATATACTCGAAGACGCAGAGGAGCATGCGAGCACTTGCGAATAGTTTTGGGGATTCTGAGGCAGGAGAGATATTTGCCAAATTGTCGAAGTACGAGTTCTTTTTAGACCGAGTGGAGTTTCTTGGCCATGTTCACTGGAGATGGAATCTCGGTGGATCCCAAGAAGATGCTGCAGTTAAGACGTGGAAGGCTCCGACGTCTTTCAGAGATCAGGAGCTTTCTGGGTTTAGCAGGCTATTATAGAAAGTTCGTCCAGGACTTTGCTAGGATAGCTGAACCATGACGAAGCTGACGCGGAAGACGCAGAGTACATTTGGTCAGAGGACTGCCAGACAGCATTTGGGGAGCTGAAGAGGAGGCTGACGACCGCTCCAGTCTGACTTTACCTTCAGGTTCTGGAGGTTTCACCATATACAACGATGCTTCGGGAAGGGGCTAGGATGTGTTCTACAGCAGCATGGGAAAGTAATTGCTTATACATCTAGGCAATTGCGAACTCATGAGAGAAATTATCCTACCCATGACCTAGAGTTAGCTGCGGTGATCTTTGCACTCAAGTTATGGAAATATTACTTATACGGAGAGCGTGTGAAAATCTTTACTGACCCAAAAGCTTGAAGTATGTGTTCACACAGAAAGAGCTGAAATGAGGCAAAGACGATGGTTGGAGTTGAGAAGGACTTCGACATCGATTTACAGTATCACCCCGGAAAGGCAAATATGGTGGCGGATGTGCTGAACAGGCATCCGATGGCATGGTACCTGATGATTGATCAGCATTTGCGGAGGATCTGGAGAAGCTCGGTACCGAGCTAGTTCGGCCAGGATCAGTGATACAGATGATGGCACTTAACATTAAGTCAGTTTGATAGAGCAGATCTGGGAGGCACAGTCATAGATGAGAGCCTTCGCAGACTTCGACCCCAGGCATTAGCTGGATTACTGGATGACTTCACTATAGCAGAGATGGATCCTTGAGGCATGGCAGCGATTGTGCGTACCGAAGGGAGAGCTAGTAGAGGCAGTTTTACAGGAGGCACACCGATCGAGATTCTATTCACCCTGGTGCTAACAAGATGTACCGTGACTTGCGGAACATCTTTGGTGGCACGGGATGAAGAGGGATGTATCACATTTCATTTCGAGAGCCTAGTTTGCCAGCAGGTCAGGCAGAGCGCCAGAGGCCAGCTGGATTGTTGCAGCCGTTACCCATTCCCGAGTGGAAGTGGGAACATATTACGATGGACTTCGTTTCAGGGCTTCCTCGTTCCCAAGGAGGGAAGGATGCCATCTGGGTCATCATAGACAGGCTGACGAAGTGTGCGCACTTCATACCCTTCAAGGTGGGGCTTCCACCGAGAAGTTGGCGGAGCTATACATGCAGCAGATAGTTCGCCTACAAGGAGTGCCGGTGAGCATCGTGTCAGACAGAGACAGCAGATCACATCCCACTACTGGAGGAGCTTGCAGGAGGAGTTGGGCAGTAGGCTCAAGTTCAGTATGGCGTACCACCCCCGCAGACAGATGGGCAGTCCGAGAGGACAATACAGACACTGGAGGATATGCTGAGGACTGCGTGCTGGACTTCGGAGGATCATGGGAGAGCCATCTGTACTTGGTAGAGTTTTCATACAACAACAGCTACCAGGCCAGATTGGTATGTCTCCTTTCGAGGCACTATATGGACGACGATGCCGCACGCCGCTCTTTTGGGATGATGTCGGAGACAGAGTATGCTTGGGCCAGAGATGATCACGGGAGCAGAGAGAAAGTCGGGATGATCAGAGACAGGATCAGAGTAGCTCAGGATAGGCAGAAACACTGGGCTGATGCTAGTCGCAGGCCGATAGAGTTCGCAGACGGTGATATGGTGCTAGTGAAGATATCACCTACTCGAGGGACGATCCGGTTCGGACGAGGAGGGAAGATGAGTCCACAGATACATAGGGCCATTCGAGGTACTTGGCAGGATCAGAGAGGTAGCTTACAGGGTTGCGCTTCCACCAATCTAGCAGGAGTTCATGATGTCTTTCACGTATCTCAGCTGAGGAGATATGTTCCAGACCCCAGTCATGTGCTGGATCATTCAGAGTTGGAGGTCGGACCGAGCCTTACAGTTTCTGAGCAGCCAGTGGAGATATTAGACAGGAGAGAGAAGAGGCTGAGGAACAAGGTTACCCTAGTACGAGTAGCTTGGAGCCGTCACTCCCCAGGTGAATCTACTTGGGAGAGGGAGCGGACATGAGAGAGAGATACCCTTACTTGTTCGATCCAACCGCTACGAGGGAACCACCCGTTCCCGCTTGATACCTTAGAGGTTAGTTTCGATCGCAGCCTTAGTCATTTTGTTGCATTACTTGCTATGTTAGAATATGTCGGGTCTTCAATCCTTGTGAATTTTGAGGACAAAATTTTTCAAGGAGGAAAGACTTGTAAGCCCCTGATTTTCAAATTCATTCTAATTAGTGTTAATTAATTTTTATGTCATTTATAGCCTTAACTATTATTAGGAATTTTTCTAGAATTTTTAAATAATTTTAAATGAGTTTTAAATACAAAAATATTGATTTGCAATTTTTCTAAATTATTTTAATATCTATTTGTAATTTTCTGAATTGTTTTATAGTCAGTTTGCAATAATTAATTGTTTTAATTAAGGAATACAAATTCTAATTTGCATTTATAGTTGTGGGGACCTATATGCAAATCCTAAAACCTAAGGACCTAAGTGCAAAAACCCTAACCCCCCCCCCCCGACCGAACTCACTCTCTCTCCTCTGACTCTCACAGACCTCCGACGACTGCCCCGACCGCCTTAACCCCCTATAAAACCCCCATCGACCCCCAGACCAAAACCCTAGACCTAAACACCCCCACGACCCACCATCGCCCTATTCTTCCCCGAAAACCCTAGCCGAAGCCCTAGCTCGACGACACACCACTACCGCCTCACCATTCGTCGTCGACGGTCGCCACCACCGTCATCCGCTTCGCCACGACGACGACCGCAGCGCCACTGAAGCGCCGCCGTCCGACGTCTCCGCCGCCGTCCAGAGCTCTCGAGAACCCCCCCATCGACCAGACAGTGAGTGGCGCATTCCTTTGTGTCGTGCGTGTCTCGTGTTGGGTCGGAAGTATTCGCCGTGTCCTGGCGAACACGAACGTGGACGAGGACACGTGAAACTCGTGTCGTACGTATCGTGCTAAGCAAGGATACAAGACACCTGGTCCCTAACAGTCAGGACACAGGACTGTGTTTTTTTATTATTATTATTTAATCACTTAATTCCTAAATAAAACTAACCTAATCTCTCTAACACAGCGGGCCTACTGGCCCACTGGCCAGCGCAGTAATCAACCCCCCTCCCCCCCCCCCCCGCGCTGTGTTGGCCTGGGTTCGAGCCCCCCTTCTGTTTCTTTTCTTTTCTTTTTTTGTTTCTTTTCTTTTTTTCTTTTTTGTTTATATACATATATTTATTATATTATATATATATATATGTATATATATATTAGTATATATGATATATGTATATGTTTTTTCAGTATTTATATATGTATATATATTTATAGTAGTAAATTTGTATATATATAATATATATATTATTATATAATATATATATTATATATATATATATATATATATTATGTATATATGTATATATTTTCATGTATATATATTAATATATATACACTTTATTATTAAGTATTTCCTATATATGTATATATATTATATATATATATATACCTTATAAATTAAGTATTTTCCTTACATATATATATATGTACTTTTAAAACGTATGATATTTTCAATATGCATATTTTACCTTATTAAAATATTAATATTTATTTCGCATTTCTACCCCTTAGTATTTTTTGTATATCTAAATTACTGCAACCAGTTGGTGTCCAAGTCTAGCAGGGTATTTGGGCCCAATGTGTTTTCATACATTCAAGACCTGTACAAGTCATATTGGACTTGATTCATGGCCTTGGGTGCTGTATTTGAACTTTGGTTCAAATTATATACATGGACAAAATACGCAGATAATTAATTATTGTGTGCAATCTGTTTTGATTTTCTAAAATACTTAAAGTATTGTTAAAATTATGGAAAAATAGTATTTAGATACTATGTTAAGTTAGCTAATTTATTATAATTTTGTAGTATTTAATTTACTGTTTTGCCACTAGTTTGGCATATGAAACCAAAACTTTTTTTTGTATACTTAGGAAAACTGTTTTAAAATACTTGTACTGGTTAATAAATTCCAGAAAAATTATAATAAATTTCTATGATTAACAAGGATCACTTTGGTACTTTACTTTAAGAAAAACAAGGCTTTTTGTCTATCTCTAAAATGTTAGAACACAATGGTCTTTTGATTTATTTATTGATTAATTACGACTTGTAGCTTTTTGTGTTATTTTGAGTTTTTAGCCGTGTTAAACCCCACCCCTCACTAGTGTAAAGACCCTAGAAAGTTAATTAAAGTAGTGTGTCACCCCACTTTGGTCTCCTATGCCAAAGTCATCATTTTGGCTAGGTGCCCAGTCACAAGTCGTATTTTACCAATTAGTGTCCTAGTGTTTTAGCTTAGTGTAAAAACTAAGTTATTGTATTTACTTCTACAGCGTCGAGTTACCGGACACCCATAGCATTGTTATCGCAGCTTGTTTGTTTTGCTTTGTTAGAGGCAAGTACTTTCTACGAACTTTACATATTGTCACATAAATGAACTACAACCCCACCATGTTAAATGCTGATCCTTGGGGTAGCAAGTTAGATCTCTACATGTTGTACTTTTAGTTACTACCATGCTTAGAACAGTCTTGATTGTATCTCTCACATGATTAGAATATGGGTTATGGGGAAACTGTTAGTAGCGTACGTGATCATGCCCCCTTACTCGTACGTACGTACCGAGCAAGGTTGACATTTTATGTATACCTTGTCGTAGGCGCACCAGCTGTATTTATACGTATGTACATCTATCGCTTGTTTTCACTTGTACGTATGTACATTTATTTATATTGTGCCTCAGTACATTGTACATCTATTGACCGATCACGTACCTGCTACAGTTTTAAACATTACATATACATCTGTCTCTATGACATATGTGTCCTTGCCATGATAGACTGTGTGATGCCATGCTTTTCAGTTATTCCTCTCGTGTTCATTTCCATGTTTCATATGCTAGTTTGTTAGATTCAGTACTTGCTCCCGTCCTGACAGGATAACGTTGTAGGTATCCTTACTGAGGAGGAGTTACTCTGTGACACATATTATGGGGTTACTGCCGAGGACCCAGCTCTGCTTTACGAGGATGTTCCTGCGGGGAACCTCGCCTAGTTGTCTTTTGTTTACTTAGACTTTTGAGAGTGGACATGTATTAGACTATATCTTTTTGTAACTGGACATGTATCCAGTTTTACTTTGCAGTTCACTTGTACTTGGACATTTTACTATATACGACGACTTTTGTGTTTGGAGCATTTATGATTCTTCTTCACTTATAGAACTGTTAGCACATTTAGTTATCCTGTTATCTTTAGAACAGCTTACTACATTTTATCTCAACGTAGGCTGGGCATGACTCGGCCTGGCCCAACAATTTGGGTAGCGGGTCGTGACAGTTAGGGTTTGGTGGAGGAGTAAATGTGAATGAATGAAGAGAGAGAATGGAAAGAAGAAGTTTTATATCAAGGTCAAGTGGATCTCCACCATTCATTCTCTCCACCAAATCTAAGCCATCCATTCCTTTCCATGCCAAACCAAACCAAGTTGGTTTACCATGAAACGAAATGAACAGAGCCAAGAAAAAATAGAAAATAAAATATAGAAAAATAATTAGCATGAAATTAAAAGAATTAAATACAAAATAAATGCATGACAGATACTAAATAAATTCGGGCAAGCGGTATAGTATAAAAATATGCATTCCGGAAACGGGGAGTGACAGTTGCCGTGCAGGCTGTCTGCATGGCTGGTATGTGTGGCCGCATGACCTTTCTGTATGCGGCTAGGAGTCGTGACTGTACAGGCTGTTGGCATGCGGCTAGATGTCATGGCCGTGCAGGCTGTCTGCATGCGGCTGGATGTCATGGCCCTGCAGGCTGTCTGTATGCGGCTGGAAATTCTGGCCGCACGAGTTTTCTGCATGCGGATGACTTGTGTGGCCGTATGAGTTCTCTCCATGCGGTTGACAGTTGCGGCCGCATGAGCCTCCATGTGGCTGGCGCCCTTATGCGGCTTGGATCGCACAGAGTTCCTTTTTGCCCCTGCAAGTCCGACATCATAGTATTTCTTCTGCCGGACTTGGGGACAGTAGAGTCCTCTATGGTCTGAAGTGGGGCCACAAGCGAAACTTCTCCGCTGTCTAGGGCAACAGAGAGTACTTCTTCGAGAGCTTGGGGAGGAGCAAAATTTTTGGGTCTCTACTCCCTGCGGGCCTTCTTTGTGCGGGCTCGCCGTTGGACCGGGCCAACGCTCCCGTCGGAGAGCATTTCTTCAAACGCCTGTTGGTCGAACGGACGACCAGTATTTGTTGAGTGGAGCCAAGTTTGGCTGCGTCTGATTGCGTCACCAACTCCTCAGCCTGTAGAGAAGTTAGTCCACAGCAGAGTCGCCATCGTGTTTGCCATTGATTATAAAAGAACAGAACAATTATATAGGAGGATTGGACTTTTACTTCATAATACAAACTCGCTCGTACAAAGAAAGCCTAGGGACGAAAACCTAGGTACAGCAATCTAAGCACGATTGTTTAGTTTTGTTTCTGGGGGTGACGGTAGAGGCTCGGGAAAGCGACGGCCGCTCTGCCTTACTCCTTGGACGATCAGACGTAGCCTTGGCTCCGGTGAAGAACTGCTCTCAAGATGGGAAGACTCTTCTGTGCGCGCCTTTGTCTCTCTGTGTGTCCAGCCGGGTAGAAAGGATCTCTCTTGCAAGGAAATGACACCTTGCTATATTTTTTTGTTTCTCTGGATCCGATCTTTTTTTTACAAGGGAATGGCACCTTGCTATTTATAGGAGTGGGGTGTCATCATTAGGGTTTGCAATGATCACCCTAAAAAAGTCGACGGCTTGGGGACTTAATTGCCATTTTCCTTGATCCTATTTTGTGGGCAATTAATCTGGACCACTAATCTTGACTGCAACGAATCTAAACAATTAATGCTAATTGTGTAAAATCCGTATGGGCAATCAATGTTGATTGTCATGAATCTTGGGAAGCTCAGATCTCCTGCGACGTGTTTAATCCATGTGATTGCCATAAATCTGTTTTGATTCGGGTAATTATGATGATTGCACTAAATCAGGTTGTTGGGATTTGTTGATAACTCTTGTTGATTTAGTGCCACATGGAAAACTGATCTTCTGCCACGTGTCATAACCGCGAGCCACAGCCGCATGAGGGTAGCTTCTTAGGTTTTGAACCGCATGAAGGTGGCAGCCGCATAGGTGTAGCCTTCGAAATCTGAGCCGTATAGGGGTGGTCTCCAATTGAGCCGCATAGGACTAGCCACGTGTTAAGGCTGCATGGGCGTAGCCTCTCGATATTTGAGCCGCATGGAGACGATCCCCATGATTCGAGCCGCATAAAAATAGCGACCGCATAGGGTAACTTCTCATAATTTGAGCCGCATAACGAGGATCTTCACGCTCCGAGCCATGCGAGCATCAGCCGCATGGGGTGGTGGCAGCCGCATAGGGGGCTTTGTAGTTGGTGGATTGTGCCAGTTGCAAAGAAGATTTTCTCCGTTTCTCGAGGAATACGACGTCATATCGAAGTCATCATTTCAGCTTTAATGTCAGAGTTATTACTTTATGTCAGAGCATTTAATGGGAGCAGTCACTTTATGGCCAGCTGTAAAGCTGCATAGGGTCACGTGATTCTCGCCTGAGCCGTATAAGGCTATTGAAGAGTTTCTGAGCCGCATGAAGCTCTGATAGATTTCTGATCCGCATGAGGCCCTTTCTGTTTTGAGCCGCACGGGCTTCTTCTGTTTTGAGCCGCATGGGCTTCTACAGACAGGATGCCTAGGATTGGGCGCATGGAGAGGACTTTAGCAGTTATCTTTAGGGATCAAGAGCGAGTCCAAGCACATGGCTTTGGGGCACATGCAAAGCTTTGGGCGCTTGGCTTTGGTGGTGCATGTGCTTTGGTTGGCCACGTGGCAAGGCAGTTCGACCGAACAAACGAAATGATGTGCTGATGTTATCGACCCCTCGTCTCTACTAAGGATTGGAGACTCTTCGGGGGACGTGTTGCCGCCTCTATCATGCGGCATTAAATGCTCGATGTGACAGGCACATGGGCTTCTGTCCAGCCTGTCACTCATTATTAAATGCTCGGATCGTGAGCGCATAGGCTCGATCTCTGTTTTGGGTGCATCAGAAGGAGGCGCAGGGATTTTCCACATGGCGCATCCACCTAAGCCCGACTGTTGGGTTCCCAATGTTTTGATTGTACATGTTGACTGGGTTGATTTCAACAAGACAGATTCATTCCATAAATGTACATTCGTTGCACGAACTTCGGAGAGCCTGCCACTTGGCGCATGGATCTGATTTGTCCAAGCTATAAATAGCAGCAAGGAGAGGGTTTGTTCTCCATTTTCTCCTGTTTACTCAGTGTAGAGATGCGCCTCTTTGCCCGAGTACGTTCTGTCGACGAGATGCTCCGAAGGTGAAGATGCGTCGAGTTGTCTTCGTACGCACTCGTGAAGGTGACTGTTACATCTAAAAGTCGGGATCGCGGGATCCCGACGCAGGCCGAAGGTGCCTGTTGCATCCAAAGATCGGGACATTTGCGTCCCGTCTTTGTTATGCTGGAAGAGCCCCAGGTCAAAATTGTGGTGCTCCCATCTTCCTTGGGCTTTGGAGAGCTCTTCCTCCTGCTAGAGTGGGTTGATCGCCCGCTCGCGTTATGTTCAAAGGACTGCTTCCTTTAGCCGAGGCACTTGGTTGAGACTAAGTGAATTGCCTATACTGAGACATCAACGTGATGCGCCTGAATGAGACGCTGAGAGGACGCGCCTGCGTAGCTGCTGTCTTGATGCGCCAAGCTGATGCGCCTGCGCAGCAGCTTTTTCAATGTGCCTTGCTATTTTTAGACTTTCTTTCACTTTCTGTAAAGGGTCTTTTATGTAAAAAAAATTCTATAGTCAAGAGCCTCTTGTTTGTGTTGACTATCCCTTGTGTTTTCTAATGTATTGAACTCTCGGCGCATGTTTGTTTTAGGGCGCATAGTAGATGCACCAGAAATTCCATGCTTCTATAAGACCTCCTTCAAAGTTTTCAAAACTTTTCGTCAAGTTTTCGAATACTTTGAATAAGAAGCATGGTGGGCGCATGTCTTCGATGGAGCGCATGACTGTTCTGGGCGCATAACTGCTCCGCACATGATATGATGAGGCGCATGCTTCCTTTAAATGCAATAACGCCTCAGTTTATTAGATCTTTGGAATATCCGCAGTTATCATTTCGCAGAACACCAAGCGGCGGCTGACGTCACCCTTCATCGGTTCACACGTGTGACCAAGCCTATAAATAGACGTCTGATGGAGAGAGAGTTTTCTTCTTTGTTTTCTTTTTCTTCTTTGTGTCTTTAAGAAATTCTTCCAAAACTTTGAAGAATGGCCCCTAAGACTCCTCGCGGTGGTGCTGGCCGAGGGCGAAGCAAAGGAAAAGAGCCTGCGGAGGTCGATGTTGACGATGTCCCCAGGACGCCTGCCGACGTTCGGTCGACGGTGAATGGTGTAGAAGCATGGAAAATATCAGAATAATGCTCTATGCGGCTCGTAACAAGAGAATCCCATACGGCTCATACAGGAGCAGTCCCATGCGGTTCAGAGAGACCCTCAGTCTCATGCGGCTCGGGACATGAGAGTCCATGCGGCTTACATAGGGACAGTCCCATACGGTTCAAAGAGTCCCCCAGCCGCATGCGGCTCAGAAGTACATGCGGCTCACATACGACCAACAGAGATATGCGGCTCGATCAACACCACGTGTCCCCGGAGGATCCCTTCACACAGCTGGCCATCAAGTAATAGCCTTATTTAATGCTCTGATTTGACAGCTGACGGCTCTGACATGAAGTGTCATGATGGTCCTGTCATAATGACAGACTCTCGGGAACAGGAGAAAATCTCTGACACGATCCAAGATTGCCACGTGGCTACTCCCATGCGGCTCAATGAAGAACAGTTTCATGCTGCTGGCAAGAATCATCTTCCTGCGGCTCACCAAGAAGCCATCCCATGCGGCTCGCAAGTGCTATACCTATGCGGCTCACTGAGATGCTGTCTCATGCGGTTCATGGATATCATGCGGCTCTGGCAGAGTCCACCATTAAGACACGTGGCAGAGATTCAATTGCCCCCATGACTTGACAGCTGGTAGCAGGGATGCTTATGGGATGAAGATCAATCAGAGATTTACCAGATCCCAATGACCATATTTAACATTATCCTCATAATTAATAAGATCAGGTCATATCATTCATGATCAAGCCAATAGGACACGTGGTGAGAGGTCCAAGCTTGACACAACCAATCATGAAGATTTAAAGCAATCAGCATTAATCATTCACAGGATTCGATACTATCCCCATTTATGGCCCAGATCCTTCATGCTTAAAGCTAATAATCCAGATTGATTAAGCATAGGTCGCCGCCACTTTGAGAATGGGTAATCATCCAAACCCTAATGATGCCCTACTATTATAAATAGCAAGGTGCCATTCCCTTGTAAAAATATATACGGTCAGAGAGAGATACGCCCATACGGAGAGACTCCCCAATAATCAGAGAGAAAATACACACAGAGAGAGAGAGAGAGAAGCCAGAAGAGTAATAGAGGGAGAGCAAGAAGAGCATTTCTTCATCAACGCCAACCATCTCTTCACAGGAGCCAAGGCTGCATATCGATCGTCCAAGGAGTAGGACAGGGCTGTCGTCGCCTTCCCGAGCCTCTATCGTCACCCCCCAGAATCTAAAATAAACAATTGTACTTAGACTGCTGTACCTAGGTTTTCGTCCCTAGGCTTTCTTTGTACAAGCGAGTTTATAACGTGAAGTAAAAGTCCGGTCCTCCGATAATTGTTCTGTTCTTTTATACATGGCAAACACGATGGCGACTCTGCTGGGGACAAACTTCTCCACAGTTGAGGATTGGTGACGCAATCGGATGCAGCCAAACTTGGCTCCACGCAACAAAAGATGGTCGTCGCTTCGACCAACAGACGTTTGAAGAGTGCTCTCCGAAGGAAGCGCTGGCCCGGTCCAGAAGCGCACCTACGGCACGAAGGCTCGCAAAGAGTGGAGGCCAAAATCATTTGCTCCTCCCCAAGCCCTCGATGAGATACCCTCTGTTGCTCAAGACGGCGAGAAAGACTCTCTGCGGCCCTACTTCAAACCGTAGACAACTCTGCTGTCCCCAAGTCGGCAGAAGAAAACACTATAATGCTGGACTTGCAGGGGCAGAGAAAACTCTATGCGATCCGAGCCGCATAAGAGTATTCCGCAGGGAGAAAGCTCATGCGGCTGCATCCACCAGCCGCATGAAGAAAACTCATGCGGCCACATCTGTCAGCCGCATAGTTTATGCGGCTACAGTTGCCAAACGCATGGATGAGACTCATGCGGTCACTGAATTTAATCGCTTGCAGAAAACCCATGCGGCCAGTTGCCAACCGCATGCGGCCAGCCTGCACGGTCGTGACTCCCAGTCGCACAAGAACAACTCATCCGACAGCAGAAGATAACCGCATGCAGACAGCCTGCACGGTTTCCAATCGTCGCATAGCGTCCGTTCCACTCTTCTCGATCAGTCTTCGACCGTCTCTCGTACGGTCCTGACCCTGATGGTTCTCTGGACGATGAGCCAGACTCTGTGGTATTCAACTTAGACTTTTCCTATTACGCACCCGCAAGTGCTAAAAAGAAGAAGTCTAGGGCAGCGCGGGCTCATCAAGCCCAGTCAGCTGCCCAACCTCTGACTGTCAGGGCGTCCCATTGACTATCACGCGGGCCTCTGATGGGAAGTTGTATAGACCGCTGAGTCCAACCCCCGGCGGCAAAAGGACAAAGTGGTTCCTCTGACCTGCGTGAGGCGATCCTCCACAAGCGCAAGGAAAGAGAAGGGGTTTCGGTGTGCAAAGAGTCCCCGCGTGGATGTCGCTGCACCCAAATCATCGTCAACTGCTGTTGCAACAACGCGGCAGCGACGGAAGACCGGTCGTCAGTCTTCCAAAGACTACAGCATCCGAGCTCAGAGGACGAGGCACCTCCTGTTGTCTCCTGTAATTCACTCAGAAAGTCCCCGCCGAGGGGAGAGGGAAGAAGACAAGCATCTCCAGCCCCAAGATATCAACCACTACAGCTAAGAAACTGTCGTCTAAACGGTTGTCCTCCACCAGAATATTCCACACACCCGTTCAAAGACAATCTGCTGCAATGGGAAATTCATCATCCACATCGCTGGGGGTCATGGGAACGGGGGTAGCACTCCTCCGAACATCCACAACAATCCGATGTTTCAAGGAGACGAGCCCGGGGAAACAACTCTCCCATCAGGTACAACAGACGTCGATGTCTCCAGGACATCCATGACTCTCAAGAAGCAAGCTCTGAGGCTGGGGGTACTGTTCCCTCCGAGTCCGAACCAGAAGAGAATATTCCCATATATCCCGATGACTTCTCGGTACATGGGTATGACTCGGAGGGTACATCCTCCACCGTCTCTCTTCCGTTTCTCATCATACAAGGACGGTGTTCATGACAGACAGCAATCAAAGTGGTTCCAGTGATCGCCAGCGCATCGACAATCTCGAAGCCATATTACTTGCTTTGGTCAAGTCTGTAGACGAGATTAAAGCAGCCCTTCCAACTCTGCAAGGAGGGACGCCTGGCCAAACAAGCACGGGTCCCGCGGTCAATGCGGACTCGAATTCGGCGACACCGAACCGGGAACCAATCCTCCCAAATAACAGCCCCTACCGCGACAGATGAGGCCCGAGAAGTAAGAAGAGAGGTTCAGGAGCTCCGAGCCATGTTCCATGCCCGAGAAAATGCTCAAGACCTCAGAATTCGCCAACCATACCCTGTGAATGGAGGGATGTTCCATTCCCACAAGATATAAGCCGTTCAATATCAACCCGTATGATGGCAAGACCTCAGCAAGTCGATACATCACTTACTTCGAGGTCACCACGACCATCTGCCCCATGATGATGCTATCCTCACGCGATTATTCATTGGGGCATTGGAAGGAGTCGCCTTCGACTGGTATCGCAATCTGCGGACAACTGCATCCACTCCTTCGCCGGCTTCAAGCGCATGTTCTTGGAGAGATTCTACGAAGTAGGGCAGGATGTCACCATGTCCACCTCATGGACGTCGTCCAAGGGAGAAGGAGCTGACAAGGAACTACATCGAGCGATTCCGCCAAACCGCCATGAAGCTGCCCTCCGGAAATCCAGATTCCTCTTTAATTGAAATTTGCCAAAAGAGACTGCTTCCAACGATCAGTCTCTGGATGGGCAAAGTCAATTCAAAGATTGGAAGACGTTCATCATCAGCGCCACAAGCGCCGAAGAACGACTGAAGAAGGCTCGCCAACTGGGATTGCACATCTCGGAAGGAGAAAACAAGGGCAAGCGTCCCAACAACGATAATGGGGGTAGCCCCTCCAACAATCGGGACAGCAAGGAAAGCAGGCTATGGTGGCCGATACAGCACAAAAACCTGAGCCGAAGCCAGCAGACAAACAATGGCCGCAAATCACTTACTCCTTCGAAGACGGTCACGTCAAGCCCATCTTGGACATGCTCATACAAGGGGACAGGATTCAGCTTCCTCTACCAAGACGGGAACCGCGGCCGGCAGAGATGGAGAATCCAAAGTACTGCCATTATCATCGCTATGTCCATCATGCTACACACGATTGTTACCAGCTGAAACGGTACATCCAGAACCTCATCGATTCAAACGCTCTGGCCATCGATTTCGAAGAGGTAACCGTGGCGGCCAATATGGTGTCCGTACAATTCGGCAGCTTCCCTCCGACGGAGACTCAAGACGGGGTGGTCCCCGTCCCTCTAGCGACAATGGAGATTACCAATCTTCCACCTCCCCGAGATCAGGCTGCCGGTCTAGTACCCCTCACCACATCACAAGGGGAGGTCATGTGGATCCATCCAGACTGGTGTCAGAAGTGACTCGGCCCACACCATCTTCCACCGATAAGAAGAAAAGTGGAAAAGTCAGGACCTGCCACACAATCTCGGCAGACAACGAGGAAGCTACATTCGTCATCACACGGTCCGGAGCGCAATCCCAACCTGTGGTTGACAATCCAGCTGAAAATCATCAACCCACTACAACTGATGCTCGGGGACCGGCTTAGCCTTCGACGACCGACAAGCCTAGGCCGAGGGAGACTCGCTTCGACAAATCCCTCCGAAAAGAGGCAGCCCAAGGGCTAGAGAGGCCCTACAACTTTGACATCTTAGCACAATTGGCTAACACACCGGCCAAGTTATCACTGTACGAACTCCTAAGGCTCTCCAAGGACGTTCGTATTGCATTAAGCGAAGCACTCCAAAATGCCGATGTCTATCTGGCTCAATCCAACCTCACCGGGGAGGACTCACCCATGGATCTCCAAGACAGTGCCTGCACGGGAGCAATGCCCAACATCGTCTTCACTCCGCAGGACATGCTCATCAAAACCAACCTATACGATCGCCCGCTATACTACACGGGATACATCGACGACGTGAAGGTGGATCGGATGCACATAGATCCTGGCTCTTCCATAAACATTATCCCGAAGGGTCTGCTATATCATCTCCGCATCCCAATGCATCGTCTGACGCCTACAAGCACCGCCATCAGCGGTTTCAATTCGGGCAGGAGCTACCCTATTGGGAAGATTCGTCTGAAGTGTCAAATTGGCAACCTCCAATCCAAAGTCACCTGCTACGTCATAGATACAGACACTTATTACAACATCCTCTTGGGGCGCCCATGGATGCACGATTACATGATCGTGCCTTCCACGCTACACCAGTGCTTCAAATATGTTGACAAACACGGCTTCGTGAAGACGGAATTTGCTGACATCGATCCCTTCAAAGGGGTCGAATCTTACTACTCGGACCTCCTGCCTATACGAAAAGTCGAAGAGGCACCTTGATGAAGGAAATGAACAAGCTAGTACCGAGACGGCCACAGGATCAGAAGAGCCTCTGACGATCCACCTCCAAGCTCGCAAACCGGAAAGGTCCGTACCCCTTACTGTCACTCTGCGGAAGGACGCGATCAGCCTCTCGGCGCAGGAAGAGCAGATGATAATCCGGCTGCCAAGGTCCGGCCAAGTGTCGAGACCCACAACGGGGCCACTGACAATCAGACTGCCGACAGTTGGTCAACCCCAAATGGAGAAGCTCAATCCCTCCGATAGGCCACTGACGATACGCCTTCCTAAGAAGGGTCGTCATCCCGATGCAAGGACTGACACTTCTAGCGAACCAGCCACTCCTCGCTCCACGTCAAGTGCCAAACTAGGGGTTGCTAGTCTGCCAACACCTCCACGCTCTACTCCATCAACTGAACCACTGACAATCAAGCTTCCCAGGACATCCTCTCAGTCTTCATTCACACAGGGGGTAGCCGAAGAGGAACCAGAGTTAGCCAAGTATGTGGCTGCCCACACTGATGTTCCCTCCGCTGATGATGTAATCCCCCTAGAAAAGATACCTTACTTCATCAATAAAGGGTTATCTTTGAACTACACCGAGCTCAATAAGCTATGTACAATGTATGCTATGGAACACGGTATAGGCACTCACCTACACACACAAGTGACAAATGTGTACACCACAATCCAACTTACTCCAGTAGAAGACGCTTACCGAATAATCGAGGGAGGGGATCATCCGATCATCTTTGGCCGGACGAACAACCCGCATCCCTTCACCATAGAGGAAGCCGACCTGGGGTCAGATGCCGGAAGACTGCCTCTGTATCTTTATAGCCCCCAATCCAAATATCTCATGCAGAAACAGGGGTATGATCTGGAGACGACGCCAGGTTTGAACTACGGCACTGGGCGACGATTACCTTTGAAGTCGCCGGTCTCGGCGGGCAAACCACGGGACTACTATAGCAAAACTTGATGCGGGTTAGGGTATGTAACGCCTACTACGACCCCTGAGAGTTCAGATGAAGAATGCGACCGGCAGTCACATTCAACCGGGTCACCAACTTCTGACTCGGATACCAGCATCGGAGAGGTGTTCAGACAAGTCATGTCAGTTAACATGGCATTCGTCGACGCTTACGAAGAAGACGAAGACATCCCCGAGATCCTCGAGCTAGAGCCGTGGGCCCAGCAATTGGATGCACAATGGGAAAAGCGATTCGAACTAAGAGAACCTCCTACTGAAGATGAAGTCATACAAGTTGACCTCGGCAGCGAATCTTCTCCAAAACCAATTTTCGTCAGTAAAAGCCTAGCAGACGAAGAACGGGAGTCACTGCTAGAACTTGTCAGAGAATACATTGATGTGTTCGCCTAGAGCTATGAAGACATGCCAGGATTAAATCCCGACATTGCTCTTCACAAACTCAACATTCGGCCAGATGCGAAGCCAGTCAAACAACAACAGCGACGCTTCCGTCCGGGCATCATGGATGCGATCGAAGTCGAAGTCAACAAACTGATAACCAACGGTTTCATTCGTGAGGAACAACATCCCAATTGGGTCGCCAATATAGTACCCGTCCTCAAGAAAAATGGGAAGATTCGAATCTGCATCGACTTCCGCAATCTGAACGAGGCGTGCCCCAAAGATGAATTCCCCCTTCCCATCACAGATATCATGATCGACAATACCTGCGGCTTCGAACGTATGTCATTCATGGATGGCTTCTCGGGGTACAACCAAATCAAAATGTCTCCTGATGACGAAAAGCATACATCATTCCGAACACTAATTGGCACATACTGCTACACAGTCATACCTTTCGGTTTAAAGAATGCTGGCGCCACATATTAAAGAGCCATGAGCATCATCTTCAGAGACCACTTACGTAAGATAGTGGAGTGCTATGTTGACGATATAGATGTTAAGAGTCGCTGTAAGGGAGACCATCTGCAGGATCTAAAGACGGTATTTGACCTAATACGAGCGCACAATTTAAAAATGAACCCTACGAAGTCCTTTCTGGACGTATCCAGCAGGAAGTTCCTGGGCTTCATCATCACGGCACGAGGTATCCTTGTAGACCCTGAGAAGACGAAAGCAATCATAGAGATGGGTCCCCCGAGAAATCTCCGCGAACTCAGAGGCCTCCAAGGGAGGCTAACTTACATCAGGAGATTCATTTCTAACCTCTCTGGGCGATGCCGACCATTCACGCACCTCATGAAGAAAGGAGTCTCATTCGTATAGGACGAGGAATGTCAGCGTGCTTTCGACAGCATCAAAGAATATTTGTCAAATCCTCCAGTCTTGGTGGCCCCGGTTCCTGGAAAACCATTCCTGCTCTATGTACGAGCAATGGAACACTCCCTCGGGGCTCTGCTGGCACAAAATAACGACGCAGGCCATGAGCAAGCCATATATTACCTCAGCCGAATGATGATTGGGCCAGAGCACCGATACACCGCTGTGGAGAAGGAATGCCTCGCCCTGGTGTTCGCCATTCAAAAAATGCGACACTATGTCACCGGACAAACGATACATGTGATCTCACGACTCAACCTTCTCAGGGTTCTCATGACTAAACCAGGGGCACTCAGCTCTCGCCTCGCTACATGGGCAATATTGCTATCCCCTTATCATATGATCTTCGTCCCACAGAAGGCAGTCAAAGGTCAAGCCCTGGCAGACTTCTTAGCAGCCCACCCAGGCTCGGAGTCCTCCAGAATATATGAAGAGATCCCAGATGAGGTCGTCGACTCGCATGCAACCTCTCACGAGGCTATATGGCGAATGTTCTTCGACGGTGCTTCGAGGACCGGACCTAAAGGCAATATAGGCGTCGGAGTCGGGGTGGTGCTGATCTTCCCTTCCGGATTGGTGATTAACCGTGCTTATTCCTTCACAGAGCCCTGTTCTAACAATGTGTCCGAGTACAACGCTCTGGTCATTGGCCTCCAACTCGCAAGAGAGCTGGAGGTAGAATACCTTGAAGCATACGGCAATTTCCAACTAATCGTCAATCAGATCCGGGGCTCATACGAGGTCCACCACGAAGACATGATCCCTTATCACCAAATAGCGATTAACATCATCTCGTCATTCGAGGGGTTCTTCATCGAATATGTCCCCAGACTACGAAATATCGAAGCTGATGCCTTAGCTGGTCTTACGCTTCCCTAGCAGTTTCGAACTATGATCGCCAATCAGTGGATGTGATAGGCCACGAACTGGTCTGTCCCAAGAATAATGTACAATTCGTGGCGAGTTATTCCGCCCAGACGATCGATGATGTCCCAGATTGGAGGCAAACCATTCATCGACTTCGTTGTCTACGACATCCTGCCCGAGAACCCAAAGGAAGCCACTTCCATCAGACGACGTTCTCTCAGATTCTTCTACGATACAGAGACGAGAATGCTGTATCGCCGCTCCTACGACGGATTATTGCTTCGGTGTCTGTCAAACGCAGAAGCCAAAGAAGCCGTGCGAGAAGCTCATGATGGCGTCTGCGGGGCCCACCAGTCCGGTCGTAAATTGCAAGACCGTCTTCGACGAATAGGCTACTATTGGCCCACGATGGTGGCAGATGCGATAGATTATGCTAGAAAATGTAAAGCCTGCCAAGTCCACGCGGACTTCATTCACCAACCATCCAAGTTTCTACATCCGACAGTGGCGTCCTGGCCATTCGAAGCATGGGGAATGGATATCATTAGTCCAATCACCCCACCTTCCTCCCGAGGACATCGCTTCATACTTGCGATCACTGATTACTTCTCCAAATGGGCGGAAGCTGTCCCACTCGCAGAAGTTAAGACTTCAAACGTAATCAGCTTCCTTAAGCATCACGTCATCTACCGCTTTGGACTGCCCCGAAGGATCATCCATGATAATGGTCCGCAGTTTACAAGCCACGCATTCTATCGGTTTTACGATAAGCACTGTATTCAGAATGTCGCTTCGACACCGTACAATCCGACAGCGAACGGGTTGGCAGAGGCATTCAAGAAAACAATCATCAAACTCCTCAAAAGTTTGTCTCCTCCAACAAACGTGACTGGAACGAGAAGCTCGGCGAATGCTTATGGGCTTATCGCACCACAGTTCGAACGGCCACCGGGAATACACTATTCTTCCTGGTGTACGGGAGTGAGGCAGTCCTCCCATTGGAGACTCAGATCCCCTCACTACGCGTCGCCCTCATACATCAATTGACGACAGACGAAAACCACCATCGCCGTCTACAGGAATTGGAGGCACTAGATGAAAAGCGCCTCTTGGCTCAGCAACGAATTGATCTATACCAAGCACGCATCTCCGGAGCCTTCAACAAGAAGGTCAAAATCAGAACATTCTAGGTGGGCGATCTCGTTCTGGCAGTCCGGAGGCCGATGGTCATGACTCACAAGACCGCCGACAAATTCCAGCCAAAATGGGAAGGCCCATTTATCATTGAGACAGTATTCTCCAACGGTGCTTACCACCTCGCAAAACAAAACGGAGACTTGCTCATGTTGCCCATCAACGGCAAGTTTCTGAAGAAATATTATGTCTAAACGACATTCTCTCCAGATCATCGAGTCATGTACCCGCTGGTACCGCTGAACCCACATCCACAATATTTCAGATTATCGAGTCATGTACCGGCTGGTGCCACTGAACTCACCTCCATATTCCCTTCAGATTATCGAGTCATGTACCAGCTGGTGCCGCTGAACTTACACTTTCTCAATATTCTAAATTATCGAGTTATGTACCGGCTGGTGCCTCTGAACTCACATTCCGGTCACTCTTTCAGATAGTAAGTCATGTATGAATATACCTCTGAAATTTCTTCCTGGAAGGGATCCTCCCTCATGATCCACTACCCGCACTCCCAGTGCACAAAAAAGGTAATCGATCCACAAATTTCCGAAACGGCCATGTCCTCATTACCTCTGAGTCGTTTTCACTTCCACCAAAAACAAACCGCCCCCTCGCATAGAACTTCTACGTTCTCCTACCTCTGAGTCGTTCTATGTACCCCCTCTTCATTGAGCCCACTCCTGCCATGTCCTCATTACCTCTGAGTGGGAAGGCTCCGTCGAAGAAACCTTCATGCTTGCCATGTCCCCATTACCTCTGAGCAAGTATGTTGACTTCCTTTCAACCTATTATCTGTACCCACAACCGAAGTACGACAAGGATAATAGGTCCACAAATGTCCTCTGTTGACCACAAATGTCCTCTGTTGACCACAAACGTCCTCTGTTGACCACAAATGTCCTCTGTTGACCACAAATATCCTCTGTTGACCACAAATGTCCTCTGTTGACCACAAACGTCCTCTGTTGACCACAAATGTCAGCTATTGACCACGAATATCTTCCGCGAAGTCTTTCCTGCCATGTCCTCATTACCTCTGAGCAGGAAGATTCCACGGTAAAACCCTCATGCTTGCCATGTCCTCATAACCTCTGAGCAAATATGTTGGTTTCCTTTCATCTCATTATCCGTATCCTAAACCAGGGTACGCCAAGGATAATAGGTCCACAAATATCCCTTGCTAATCTTCTTAGCATAAATCCACCATCTCACCATGCCCCGGGAGTCCAGCTGCTCTACGGCATTCTTTTTTTCCAATACCGAGAGCACCCATGACCACTTTGCCATGGCTGTTCCGGATATCCTGACCAAACTTGTTATCCGTACCTAAAACCAAGGTACGCCTAGGGTAACAGGTCCACAAATAATCCCCCAACAAGTCCAGTTCTACGAACACCGCAAGTACAAGAAAGAGAAGATGAGTTGAAACATGCTCATTCATTCAAAACTCAAAGTGCTACATCATTTAGGATCATATCTTTTACAGAATCAAAACTAAAAGACGAAAAAGAAAAAATAGCAAAAGAAAAACAGAGAGCTGATCACTGCTCCGGGGCACATAACGCCCTGAGACGGTCCGTCAGCAAGGCAACCGACCGCTCAAACCTCTGGGTAGCTCGACGCTCCGCCTCTTGGGTCAGCACCGCCTCGTCCTCCAGTTGAGCATGGGCTTGCCAGTTATCCTCGAATCTCTTAAAGGCCCGCTCTAGGTTGACAGAAGATCGGAAAACCCTCTCGGCCTCCCGAGCAATCGACTCCTGTTCTGCACGAGCAGCCTCCAGCTCTGACTCTAAGAAGGTCAACTCCCTCTGGAGTGCGAGAATCCGCTCCTTCGTATCAGCGATTCCACGAGAAGCAGACTCTTCTCGAGCCCGACAAGCCTGACTTCGACGACCCAGCCTGTCATACGAAGCGAAGAACTTGTCAAGGTCCCCCTGCACAATTGGCCCGGCAGTATCTCGAGCGAGCTTGATCCTATCCCGAGCAGCAATGAGGAAGCCCCGCTCCCGTTCAATCGCAGCAGACAAGCCCGCCTGCCGTATCGCCGGCAATTGGGTCACAAGCTGATCAGCCTCTACCAACTTAGGCTCCAGGAGTGCAGCCAACCCCACCCCGCCAGGAAGAGACTTCAAAGTTGCAACCTGACCCCGAGCGCACCGCAGAGACAGAGTAAAAGGGGTCCCCCGTTCTACAGCAACATCTACGCCCCTCTTTAAATGACGATAGAAGCTGTCGACCACATCCTGCATCACCTCGTCCAGAGCCTCCGAGGAAGCCGGTGTCAACGGGAGTGTAGTCGGCAACGATGAAGAAGATGCAACAGAATCTACCGCTCCTGCCACAAGAGAAACAAACTCCGCATGAAAGGACGCATGAACAGCGGCCAACTCCTCTTCAGCGGCCCGCAGAACTTGAATGCTCGGCAGGGTCGAGAGGTCAATCTCCGGAGCCATATGATCAGCAGAGGATGAGGTGGAGACCATCGCCAGCTCCATTCCCATCTGCCCGGGGCTGGCGGGAGGCCCTTCGACATGAGACGGCAAAGGAGAGGAAATGCTCCTTTCTTCCAGATCACGGCAGTCCGAGCCTTCCCCAAGAACATCCGCGGTAGGAAGTAAAGGGTCAGGACCTGTAGGGCCAAGGCAACCATGAATCGATTTGACCCGGAGGATATGTTGATAGAGCAAATAAGCCCCCTTACTAGTCAATATTTGGCTTATCTTACCAGTGGAAGAGTGTGGAGGCTGAGGTTCGCCTACAGCCACCGCAGCCTCTTTACCAGCAGTCCCCGAGTCAGGTATAATAGATTCCTCCGCCCCTGCACCCTCGGGAGGGGATACGACGAGATCGGTGTCGCCTTGCAGAAATTCAGCAACCTCGGAGACAGGTCCGAGGGAACCTTCGTCATTTCGGACTGGGGCCTCAGCAACTTGAGAATTCTCGGCCGCTGCTGAGAGAGCCCCCGCAGAAAGGACCGCGGCACACATGTCGCTAATCAAAGCAGCAAGGGCCGGATCAACTCCAGGGGCGGCAGACGGTTCAGGAGAGCCTGGTTCGTCAGACGCCTACAAAGAAAAAATGGTCAGGTCATATCTCCAAGAGAAAAGAAAACCACAACAAAGAGATGGCTCCGACTTGGTCTTACCTCCGGAACATCGTCATCATCCTCACCCCTCTCCGTAATAAGTAGCCTACGAGGTTCAACCGCCGCTCTCTTCACAGAAAAGGCTACTCCTCCGCCAGTAGACTCACGCCTGCCTCGCTTACGCGAGGAACCAGGTACGACAGGCGGTAGTTCTACCCGCACCACCGCCGATACAGGTGGCAACTGATCTACCACCTCATCTAATACGACTGACGGTTGATCTGTCATCATCTCATCTGCCATGATGGACGGTTGACCCGCCTCTGCTTCGCCACCAGAAGAGAGAGAGTCCTCGTCGTCCAGCTCGTTGTCTTCCTCAATTGTGTCAAAGGACTCGAAATCGGGCGTAGGAACTCTATTCACCCCTTTCTTCTTTGCCCTCGACACCGTAGCCTTCTTCGTCAGACGAGTGCCCACGATGAAGCTAGTCCTCGGGTCAAAATCAAGAGGAGGCTGATTTGCCGTAACATGATATAGGGCCGCCATATACAAAATTTCCCCTATCACATTTGCTGCAGGAACTGAGAAGCTAGTTCGAGTATGACAAGTGTCATAGTAGCTCCACGCTCTAATACCATCGAGAATGCTACCCTCGAATCCCAGGCAGGAACTGGGATGCCCAAGGAATAGTTGGCTGTACCCAAACTGGCGGGCAAACCTACTAGGCAAGTAGGGCTCCAGGTACACGGTATTGCGATTGCGATAAACTAAATACGCCGGGCGAATGTTGCGCAACCAGAAACGCATCTTCTTAGGTAAGAAATGAGGAGGTCCAACGCCATCAACATGGACATTCCTCACTTCCTGGTCGGTGAAACGGGGAACGGACACGAAGAAATCATATCCGTCCGCCCTCGCCAGCATCCTCCGACACACCGGTATGGTACTATATTCCCAAGGCTGATGATGGTGTCTGAAAAGGAAAGCGTCATCGTCCGTAACGCCGTCTCCCGTCCCAGGTCTCATCAAAGACCGATAATGCAATAACAGCCATCCCAACAAGTAATGATAAGGCAGCTCTATACGTTCAAAGTCCATCGCTACGTCACGAGCGATGACCTTAGACGAGAAGGCACGGAGACCATGCTGAATGCTGCACACCATAGCGGGAAGAAGAGCCAGCCTGATCCCAAAGGCTAACTTCACAGCGGAAAGAATGAAGTGACGGCCGATCCTCTCAATAGCACCTGCCCCTCCTGAGACCACACAATTATGCAGCCATACCATTAAAAACCCTGCCAAGAGTGCCTTCTCTGACAGCCGCCGAGTACCATAATAAAAATAGCTGAAGGAGTCAATCTGACTCCCAAATTTGTCACCCTTAGACTTCGACCTCCTAGCAGTCGACACCAAGTCTTCTACTTCCCTAGGGGTTTGACGATCTCGGGAAGTAACTCGACCAGCAGCACTGAATTTAAAGAGATATGAGACCCAAGAGTTGGTATGAGGAGCGTCCCCTTCCGAGCTATCATTTTTTTGGATAGCCGTTCGGTGACAGGTGCTATGATGACACAACAGTTCTTGATATACAGTGACAAAGCCTGGGAATCGTCGATCCAAATCCTGGAACTCCTCATTCGTCGGAGTGTACGCTTCGAAGGGTTTGTCTCCCCAGGGGAGCTTGGAGACAGCATACATCTCATGAAGAGCGAGCCCCAACTCCCCTACAGGTGTGAAGAAAGTTCCTGTCCGATGACTATACATCTCCAGAAGGGCCATGAATAACGGCTTATTAACGGGCAGTCCGTGGCTGGTACCCCGGATAGTATCATAAAGATTGACTTCTCGCAAAAATTCCCCGTAGTTTTGTAGAACCCACGAGGTCAGGTTAGCCCACGGAGGAATGGGGTGTAACCAGCTCGGCAGCACCAATCTGCCAACAGGATAGGATCCTTTACGAGCAAGCTGACTCAGAAAGATATCAGCCTGAGAGAATGAGAAGTTAGGACCGGGTGTGTTGATAAAGGTACCCGGAGCTAACCCCGTCACAGATAGACTGGCCGGATCCTTGACCGCGCGCACTGACCCAGTAGTTTTGTTGTAACGGATGTTACCAACAAACATCTCCGGTCTGGTTGGAGTGAGGGGGTCTGGCATCTGCCTGTCCAAAACGATCATATTGAACCACGCAAAAGGGAAATGACGCTTCATAAGGGGGATGTGAATATGCATCCCGTCCAGATCAAAATCCCAACTCTCGAAAACATCCAGCACTCGTGAGTTTTCTATGATCAACGCATCCCCAAAGAGGAAGACCGGTCTCAAATGCTTCCTACTAGGCTTCCCGGAACTCATCATGTCACTAAGGAATTGGAAAGATTGGACCCTGATAGCATTTAGTCGCTCCAAAGGTTCATTAACAAGGAACTGCTCGGACACTTGACGAACTAAATTATCCTGTCGCACATCCATGGCAAGCTGATTCAAGCCAACCAGAAGTGCCCCTGCAGGATTTACTGGCAGATTCACTGAAGAAAGACAAAAAAACAAGGTCAAAAAGGTAGCCAAAACACAAACTACGTGATGCTTATGCGGCTTAGCTCAGCATAACCTCATGCGGCTCAGTTTGAAAGAGTTCATGCGGATTCAGTTCGAATGAGCTTATGCGGTTCGGTTCGAAATAGGCTTATACGGTTCAGGGCGGATGAGCTTATGCGGTTCGGTTCGAAATGAGCATATACGGATGAGCTCATACGGTCCAGTTCGAATAAGCTTATGTGGTTCGGCTCGAAATAGGCTTATGCGGTTCAGTGCGAATGAGCTTATGCGGTCTAGTTCAAATGATCTTATGCGGACCAGTTCGAAATAGGCTTATGCGGCTCAGTTTGAAAGAGCTCATGCGGTCCAAGTCCAGATGAGCTTATGTGTGCCAGACGATGAAGTAGTTATGCGGCTGCAAACAACAACTTTCATGCGGCTCAGGCCTGGGTCATATCCCATGCGGCTCGAACATGAGTCGGATACGCAGCATACTTAGAAATATAGGCTCGCGCATAAGATATGCGGCGTAGCCATGACAGTTCATGTTGATGGTCCTACCAGCAATAGGCGGGTGAACGTCGAGGTAAAAAACAGGCACGTCAGCCGTCGGAGGAGCCGCCACGTTCACCGCCGCAGTCGATGAAGACGCGGCCTTCTTGCCCTTCGCTGCCGCAGAAGATGACGCGGCCTTCTTGCCCGTAGCAGCGGTAGTCTTCTTGGGAGCCATTGTCGATCGTTGATGGGAGAAGACGAAGAGGAGGTCAGCAATAAGGAGTTCGAGCAAAGGAAGAAGGTAAAGAAACCCTCAAAGAATAAAATTACTCCTATTTATAGGCGAAGGAGGCTCGAAAATCAACAAACGCCTTGATTCGCACGCCGCCTAAAAGAATAAAAGGCAAAACGCTTCGGTCAAAACGAAACCGACTCTTGGGATCCTCCCCCAAAAGACGGCGTTAATTCAAAAAAATGAATCAAGGGCATTTAATACAGAAGATTTGCACATGTGGTTGGGACACGTGGCAAAAAAGTCTATGTGGCCTAACAGCTCATGCGGCCAGATAAAACCATGCGGTCAACAAAATCTATACTTCTTATTCAAAGTATTTCAATTTTGCAAATTAAAAACTTTGAAGGGGGTCCTGTAGAAGCATAGAAAAATATTAGAATAATGCTCTATGCGGCTCAGAACAAGAGAACCCCATGCGGCTCATACAGGAGCAGTCCCATGCGGTTCAGAGAGACCCTCAGTCTCATGCGGCTCGGGACAGGAGTGTCCATGCGGCTTACATAGGGACAGTCCCATACGGTTCAAAGAGTCCTCCAGCCGCATGCGGCTCAGAAGTACATACGGCTCACATACGACCAACAGAGATATGCGGCTCGATCAACACCACGTGTCCCCGGGGGATCCCTTCACACAGCTGGCCATCAAGTAATGGCCTTATTTAATGCTCTGATTTGACAGCTGACGGCTCTGACATGAAGTGTCATGATGGTCCTGTCATAATGACAGACTCTCCGGGAATAGGAGAAAATCTCTGACACGATCCAAGATTGCCATGTGGCTACTCCCATACGGCTTAATTGAAGAACAGTTTCATGCGACTGGCAAGAATCATCTTCCTGCGGCTCACCAAGAAGCCATCCCATACGGCTCGCAAGTGCTATACCTATGCGGCTCACTGAGATGCTCTCTCATGCGGTTCATAGATATCATACGGCTCTGGCAGAGTCTACCATTAAGACACGTGGCAGAGATTCAATTACCCCTACGACTTGACAGCTGGTAGCAGGGATGCTTATGGGATGAAGATCAATCAGAGATTTACCAGATCCCAATGACCATATTTAACATTATCCTCATAATTAATAAGATCAGGTCATATCATTCATGATCAAGCCAATGGGACACGTGGTGAGAGGTCCAAGCTTGACACAACCAATCATGAAGATTTAAAGAAATTAGCATTAATCATTCACAGGATTCGATACTATCCCCATTTATGGCCCAGATCCTTCACGCTTAAAGCTAATGGTCCAGATTGATTAAGCATCAGGCTGCCGCCACTTTAAGAATAGGTAATCATCAAAACCCTAATGATGCCTCCACTATTATAAATAGCAAGGTGCCATTCCCTTGTAAAAATATATACGGTCAGAGAGAGATACGCCCATACATAGAGACTCCTCCAATAATCAGAGAGAAAATACACAGAGAGAGAGAGAGAGAAGCCAGAAGAGTAATAGAGGGAGAGCAAGAAGAGCATTTCTTCATCAACGCCAACCATCTCTTCACAGGAGCCAAGGCTGCATATCGATCGTCCAAGGAGTAAGGCAGGGCTGCCGTCGCCTTCCCGAGCCTCTATCGTCACCCCCCAGAATCTAAAATAAACAATTGTACTTAGACTGCTGTACCTAGGTTTTTGTCCCTAGGTTTTCTTTGTACAAGCGAGTTTGTAACGTAAAGTAAAAGTCCGGTCCTTCGATAATTGTTCTGTTTTTTTATATTTCATGGCAAACAATTGGTGGGTTTGTCATTCTTTGTCGTACCTTTCTATACTTGAGTATTTTTTTAGAACTCACATACGCCGACGCGCATGGACCTCGAGTCCTGATGATGCGCTGAAGCTTCTTGCTGACGCGCATAGTACTTCGAGTCCTGATGATGAAGCTTCTTGCTGATGCGCATGGCCTTCGAGTCCTGATGATACGCTGAAGCTTCTTGCTGACGCGCATGGACTTTGAGTCCTGATGATGCGCTGAAGCTTCTTGCTGATGCACATGGACTTCGGGTCCTGATGGTGCGCTGAAGCTTCTTGCTGATGCACATGGACTTGTGCTGAAGCTTCTTTTCAGATGCGCCTGAGCCTTGGTTCAGTGTGTGCGCTTCTGACGAGAACGTGGTTCAGATATTTTTGTTGTTTTAACATATCCGAGTCTTTGTCTTCTTTCTCTGACCGCCAGTTTTGATGACCGTCCCACTTTTAAACGAAGTACTTCTAGACGCTGCTCTCTGTCAGATGGGAGTTGACTATAACGAGGAGGTGATAAATCCTGTTCGAGCTGCCATCATGCTGGATCAGCCTTTCGAGAGAATAATCCAAATCTGGGAACAATAGTATGTGTTCCTTCAACGGATGATGGAGCGTGGCAGCTTAAAATCTGGTAATGTGACTTTCTTGAAGCCTGAGTTCCTGTTTGGGGATTGCCTCACTTCTACTGAAGCGAAGGTATTGAGGATCAAGGAAGATTGGTTCTTCACAGCTAAGGGGGTGAACATGTTCATTAAGCTGCTCGAGCGTCAATGGCCTTTGACAGCTTTCTGTCGTCTTGCTTCCAAGAGGGGGATGACATAGAAGCTAACCCCGTCTCTGGAGGGAGCGATGGCGGGCACCATCAGGATCGATGCTACTTCGAACCAGAAGGATACTTTGGCCGCCACGCGGGCTGGGTCCTCTTTCACCAGGCGAACTCTGCATCCTGGGAGTATATATAGTGACGTCCATGCCGACACTTTTGCCTTCGGTGCTTCGACTTTTATTAATCGTATGTTGTCATCGAAGCGGTCGTACCCGAAGGATAAATTTCGGGTAGAGGGTTGATGTCATTATGTATCCAAGTGAGATGGGCTGACACTCTGGGTTCTGACAAAGTTTTGAACCGAACTCAGGGAGATTGGGCTGACTGCTGCTATCCGTGCCACCCAGGCGGGCGTCGACATCAACAGGCATATGTTTCTTGCGCTTCTGGAGATGTTTAATACCCAGACCAGAACCTTCTTCACTCCGGTGGGGGACCTAGGACTTGCACTTCATGAAATGTATGAGGTGTTGAGGCTTCCTTGGGGATCAGAATCCTATGAGGAGTACTTCCCGACTAACGAGGAGTTCCAAGTCCAGGGAGACAAAGACGAGGAGATGATGGCTGTCTTCAAAGAAGTGGCGAATCATCACTATTATATGCAGAAGAAGGATAAGGGCGGGGCACAGTCCCATGTGACTGCTTGGAGGGATTATGTATTTAAGCAAGACACGGAGGATTCCTCTCGGTTCACGACTCCGCCAGCTCTCTCCAGTACTGAAGTGCTATCTAAAATGAGTAGACTAAATGAGAAGAGTCCCTACGAAAACGAGGACTGGGAGTCGGACGAGCGTCTCTTTAGCGGTTTCTGGCACCGTACTCATCGGATGCCGTCCAAAGCAGTGTTGGCTGCTTATCTGATGATTTGGCTCCGGGATTACGTCTTTTCAGGCAGGTCAGGCTCTGTGGAGAGGTGACCCAGAACCTAATCCTGCCAGTTGTGAAGTTGGTTTTTGGCCGTCGTTTGGCTCTGTTCCCTGCGATGGTGTGTAACCTGCTGCGAGGTTTACGTGAATTCGCGGGTAACGTCGTTCATGAACGAGGTAAGAATGGCAACTTTCCCCGTACCGAGCTGCCGTTTCATTATCTAATGGGGTAGTTGATTTTGCACCTTTCCAACGTGATGAGTCCGGGCCAGGAAGAAGATCACGTGGCCGGAGATGCATTCCTCCGCCGCTTCTACCAGAGGAAATGGCTGCATACTAGCATTCCTGTTTATAGGAAAGTTTTATCCTACCTTCAGGGATAGGAGATCTCTAAAGTTGGTCCCATTTTTACAGGCTTTGAGGCTAATGAAGATTTAGCAGATTCGGGTGAAGACGCAACAACTCTGCCCCCATGGGGATTTCGTTGGTTGTAAAGTATCCGGCCGTCCCATTTGGTGTACCGAAATAGAAACCAGTGTTACTTGGAGCCGTACTTGCCGAGCCGTTTTGCAAGTCAATTCGGCTATGCTCAATTGATGTTGGGGAACCCCAGTACTAGCCTGGGGTATACTGGAAGTCTGTTGGACGGGGTACGAGCTTGGCATTACTACAATGTCGGATACATCGGAGCTCGCTTTACCATACCAGTTTTGAATCCACGACCGCCGATTCTTTTCTCAGCCACCAAATTTTATTGTGCGATGAACACCGTATCCCCTGGATATGATAGGGAGACCAGTTTCATTGTCGGCACCCAATTAGAAGCGACTGGGAATATATTGGCGAAGGCTCGATTGTACCGCCCGCCAGAGGTTGGTTACCGAGATACCCCTGCCGTATCCACGGGGGGTACTCAGGCAGAGCCCTCGGCTGATCACCCGAAGAGACGTGCTGACACGGAGGCCGGTTCTTCTGTGTCGAAGAGGCAGAGGAAAGCAGTTCCACCAGTAGTGTCAATAGAATCAGCTCCTGTAGGGGTAAGGACGTCCTGCATAGTCTGGTTCATTCTACCATTCTTGTGACATATGTCTTCTTTTTGTAGGAGACGCTAAAGAGGAAACCCCGAGCTTCGAAACTGGGTGCTAACAGACCGAAGTTGGTGGCGAGCACATCGGACGAGCGCATTCCGTCGGTTGTGGCGTCTCCCGTGGAGGAGAACCCTGATGATGTCACTTCTGTGGAGATTTTAGTATCTCCGGACTGTGCTGAAGGGGAAGTTGAAGTTACAGCAGTTCCCGGGATAGTACAAGCTGTCGTAGGGGCCTCTGGTATCGAGGTCCCAGCAGAAGCTGTGCTTCTGAATGAGGAAGAGGAATGGAGTTCATCTTCTTCGGATGACGTTCCTCCAGAGGTCCCTGAGCCTGCAGTAGGGGTAACAGGCGTGGTTGTAACAGAGGAGAGGATTGATTCCTCTCTTCGTCATGATAAAGGGAGGTCGGCTACACCGTTGTCGAGCCCTACCCCAGACCCAGCAGTGGAAGCCGATATGGCTGTCGTCGAGGAGGTACTGACAGACTCTATTCCCGCGGAGGGATTTGATGAGGGAGGCGAGACTCGTCTGCCGAGCCCGACTCTAGAGGAAATGCCGAGTCAGGAAACGGGTGCTGATCATGTTGTCTTGTCGGAGGAGGAAGGCCCTGTGCTGGCTACAGGTGGTATTTTGGAGGCGGAGGAGACAACCCCAGACGTCGGTGGTCCCTCCGAGATCGAAAAGGGTAAGGGTTTGCTGGTGAAAGAACCCTTTGTTGCTCCTCCTACTTGGAGGACGATATCGACACCCCATTCGGCCCCTTCTGCCCTCTTGGCTCCTCGGGCTAGCGGCAAAGTTCAAGTCCCCGACGAGGGAGGGTCCGCTGATGTTGTGGTTTCAGCCTTGCGGATTGAGGTCGACGGATCTTCTTCAGGTCCGCCGTCTATCACAGTAGCTCCTCTAACTCCTGCTATGACGCCTCAAGTGTTGGCTGATACGGATGAGTATGTACAGTTTGCTGTCGAGGCAGTGTATAAGATGTTGCAGAAAGGAGTATCGATAGTGCTGAATATGAACGGGAGTTTCGCGATGGCAAAAGCCATGGCGCTCCCCTATATCGGTTTGATACGTTCGCATCGGGGCCATGATCATATGGCCGACATACTGGAGGCTTCTGTGGCTGAGCTCGACCAATATCTCTTCGAACTCCAGATTATTCAGCGGAATGATTTTTCCGCTCTGATAGAGGAAGAGCAGAAAAAAATGATTGTCGAGGTTGAGTTAGCTTATCAGGACACGGTGGCCATCTGGGACCACCATGTGGCTGATGCTGAGGCTGCAGCGGAGAGGCTGACTCAATCCGTTGAGGAGAAGGCTAAACAGCGAGCCTCCCTGGATACCAGTATAACGGAGATAACTGCCAAGATTCGTCTCCTCGAGGATCAACGGGCTCAACTTTTACTGGATGCTGAACGCACCCAGGCTGAGCATGTGATACTCAAGAAAGAGGAAGCGAAATTCACGCGCCACATCCTTTCTCTATCTTGTCAGCGGAAAGTCTTGGATGCTAAATATGAAGCCGATACTGCTCCCGAGGCCGTAGCGGTGATGCGGGGTGAGGCCGAACATCGGGTTTTGGCGAGTGTGGACACCCGTGCTGAGGCCTTAAAGCACCGGATCGAGGAACTTTTTGCTATTCCCCGTGATGTCTAGGGATTTCCCTTTTTTTCTTTGAAATGTAATCCCTCACTTTTTGATAAGAATAAAGAATTTTCTGGTGTGTTTGTGATTTGTGTGGACCTATTATCTTTTGTGTATCCTAGTTTTGAGGTACATATAATAAGTTTGAGAGGACCGATATGTTTTCTCAGAGGTAATGTGTACGTGGCAAATATGGGGTTCCTCTGGTGGAGTTTTCCTACTCGGAGGTATTATGGACGTGGTAGGAACGACTCTGGGGGGAGGTACGTAGAACTTCTCAGAGGTAATGTGGACATGGAAGTTCTGCGGTAGATATACAGCAACGCAGGGGTTGTTTGTACGGGATGTTTACTCAGAGGTAATATGGACATGGTAAACATGATAGTTAGCGTAATCTTACAGAGTGTAAGGTTCTGCTTTGTAGGGCATAGAGGAGCAACTCAGAGGTAATGTGGACGTGGTTGTTCTTCTACTGGAGATAGAATGCGACGGAACAGCTGGGTAAGAGCACAGAATTTGTGCAGAAGAGAAGTGTGTAAACTTTGAGTATTAAGTTCACTGACTCTCCTGCTGGGTAAATGTGGAAGTACATATCTGGGTTAATCTCAAGAGTAGTACTTCTTTAGGAACTTGCCATTGATGGGCATCATGAACAAGTCTCTGTTGGGTCGAGTGAGGCGATAAGCACCGTTTGAGTATACCATCTCTATGATAAAAGGTCCCTCCCACTTGGGTTCGAACTTTCCTGGCATTTTATGAGTCAACACCATCGGCCTCCTGACTGCCAGAACCAGGTCGCCTATTTGGAAAGTCCTTTGTTTGACCTTCTTGTTGAAAGCTTGTGATACACGAGTTTGATAAAGTTCAATGTGCTGTTGAGCTACGAGGCATTTCTCATCAAGTGCTTCTAACTTTCGCAGACGGCGACGTTGATTGTCTTCCTCCGTCAACTGGTTTGTGATTGCAACACGGAGTGAGAGTATCTGGATTTCGAGAGGCAGTACCACTTCACTTCCGTAAACCAGAGAGAACGGTGTGTTGCCCGTCGGAGTCCGTACCGTTGTGCGGTAGGCCCACAGGCATTCGTCGAGTTTTTCGTCCCAGTCGCGTTTATTGGATGACACGACCTTTTTGAGTAACCTGACGATAGTCTTGTTAAAAGCCTCGGCCAATCCGTTCGCTGCCAGATTGTAGGCGGTTGATGCTACGTTCTGAATACGATTCTTGTCACAGAATTTGCTGAAAGCATGGCTGATAAACTGTGGACCATTGTCGTGGATAATCCTATGGGGTACCCCGAAATGATAGATGACATGATGCTTGATGAAGCTGATCACCCTAGAGCTTTTCACTTCCATCAGTGGAACTGCTTCTGTCCATTTGGAGAAGTAGTCGGCGATGGCTAGGATAAAGCGGTGTCCCCTCGATGAGGGAGGGGTGATAGGTCCCAAATGTCCATGCCCCAAGTTTCAAAGGGCTAGGAGGCGACCGTAGGATGTAGTGGTTCCGATGGTGTATGGATAAAGTCGGCGTGAAGCTGGCAAGCATGGCACTTTTTAGTATAGTCGACAGCGTCGGCTGCCATGGTTAGCCAGTAGTAACCCATGCGTCGCAGTCGATCCTGCAACTTAGGCCCGGGTTGATGAGCCCCATAAGTTCCGTCATGAGCTTCCCAAAGGGCTTCGGCTGCTTCTTCGTTGGATAGACATCGAAGGAGAAGTCCATCGTAGGAACGTCGGTACAGCATTTTAGTAGTTGTATCATAATAAAACCGAAGAAAATGCCTTCTGACCGAGATGGCTTCTTTCGGGTCTTCTGGGAGAATTCCATAAACAACGAAGTTGATGAATGGGAACCTCCAATCTCGGACATTAACACTGGCACTTGTCGTCATGGCATAGGCCATTTGTGTGCATATGTTGTTTTTAGGCAGACCAAGTCTCGACCAACTACCGTGACGTAGTATTGAGTCCCAAAGGGTGCTGCCAATGAAGCTACGAGGACAGCCAGAGCGTCAGCCTCCAGGTTTTGTAGCCGAGGTATGTGTTCTATGAAGAACTTGGTGAAGGTTGAGATAATATTCAATGCAACTTCATGGTAAGGAACCAGATCTTCATGATGAACTTCGTACTGCCCTCGGATTTGATTAACGATGAGCTTTGAGTCGCCATAAGCTTCCAGATAATCCACCCCCAGTTGTTGCACCAGCTGGAGTCCCATGATGAGAGCAGAGTCCTAGGGATGATGCTGAGGGAAGACCCTGGATCAATCTGAATTCGCTTCACCTTGACGGAACCCACATACCCTATGTAATACAGCGGCCTATTGTACCGGTTGTGCTTGAGCAAGCATGTCTTGTTGGATGAAGGTTATGTTAGGGATGACCTCCTCCGTACAATGACAGTGCGCACATGTTGTTGGGATATCCTCAGGCTGCTTAACCTGACTGATGAAGGACTCAGTATCCTTTAAGGCTTCACAGAGAGCTTCGCGGGTGTCTTTAGAAAGACGAAGAAGCTCGAACAGAGATAAGCGGATAGGAGTACAGGCAAGTTGCGCCAGTATGTCAAAGTTGTGGGGCTTGGCTAGCCCCGAAGCATTTTTCTTCGCAAAGGCTTGTCGAAGCGGGCCTCTACGTGCTTCTGTTTATTGGCTACTGGAAGTCTGGATGGACCCCCTTCCTGGGCAGCAGGGGTGGTGCAGGGAGGCACCACCTCGACGGCAGCTTGGTCAGGTTGGGCGTTCTACTGCGAAGCATTTGTACATGAAGTGCCTCTTCCATGGAGGAAGAGACCATACGGCAAGACTTGGTCTTCTTGCCCTTGGTTTTGGAAGCAGAGCGTACCCCCGGTTGAGTAACTTCGGAGACGAGGTCTGGGTGAACCCATACGATCTCTTCCCGAAATGTGGTGAGTGGGATGAGTCCACTCATGTTGTCACGGATAGGTGGTAGGTTGACTACCTCGATTGTCGCCTTTGGGATGGGGACGACGCTATCTTGTGCTGTGGTTGATGGCAAGGTACCGAATTGGAGCGACACCAGGTTGGCCGAGACTGTCTTCTTCTCGTAATCGACGGAGATGACATTCGTATTGATCATGCGCTAGATGTAATTCTTGAGGACGTAGCAGTCCTGAGTTGGATGTCCAACAAATCGATGGTAGTAACAATACCTCAGATTGTCAACTCTCCCAACCTCGTCGGGACACTTCGGGTCCGGTAATTTAATCTTATCATCCTGCTTCAACATCTCGAAGAGTTGTAAGGTGTCTTCATCATTGAAGGAGTAGGCCTTATTTAGCCTCGGTACAAGCGTAGGCTTTTGAGTAGGTACTTGTGCGCTTTTAGAAGCATTGACAGTCAATGCCTGCTTTCCTTTCGTCTTACGTCCAGGGTTGCTGGTAGCAGGCCGTTTTCCTTTGTCCTCAAAGGCAGGGAAACTGACTCCCAGAAGGCGAGCATTGCATGCCTTCTTTTCAGCTGCTTCGGCCTCAATAATCAATGAGCTCCAGTCGGGAGGAGGAGTGGAGTTGAGCCAGAGCTTAACCGCAGAAAGCATGTTCATGCTGCAGGAGGAGAGGAGTGCATTTTCTGGCATATCCGGGGGCAGTCTCAAGCAAGCTTGTCGGAATCGTTCGATGAATGCTCGAACGGTCTCTTTTTCCTTCTGACGTACTTCTATAAGGGACGCCATCGTCATGTCTTTCCCTTCGTCGTAGAAACGATCGAGGAAGAGGTGTGTCAAGTCATCAAAGAAGGATATGGAGTTGTCAGGGAGACTGCAGTACCAGTCGTAAGCCACTCCTTTCAATGCCCCGACAAACAGGCTGGTGAGTAGCGCGTCTTCCTTCGAAAGATGTCCCGTTTGAGACTGAAAGTACGTCAGATAACGACGTGGAGAGTCTTTTTCGTCATATGGCGTTAACGTTTGTGGTTTATACTTGGGAGGATAGACCACTTTGTTCCATTCGAGGGGGTATGGTTGCGGGATCCCCATCTTCTGGCGCTCCTCCTGTCTGTTCTTTGACTCGAAGCGTTCACGCAAGTCCCTGATCATCTCAACCACGTCTTCCGTAGAGCTGGGAGTCGAAGAAGGTGGTACGGTCTGGAGTTGTATATTCGAATGTTCCGATACCCGAGGTACTTCACGACAATCGGTATTCAAGGATGGCCGTTGAAGGGGCACACTTGATTCCCCGTTGGCTCCTGGGTCAGGATTGGTGTAAGGTGCCCTGGCCAAAGATGACCGTATCTCAAATACTGCTTGAGTCAGTGTTTGCATAGAGACAGAGAGGGTTTTGAGTCCCCCTCCAAAGTATCCATGCGTTGAACGAGGTCTGCTGGCAGAGCATCTGACTCCGTATCACCACCTCCTGTCATGTATACTGTCATGACGTGACTGGAAGTGGATGGATCGGTTGAAGCTTCACTTTCAGCCTCGCTCTCCTGTAAAAGAGTTACTTCTCCTGGAGTTTCATCCTGGCTACCTCCAGTTATGCTCTGGAGGATATATTCGTCTTCGGGATGAGGATCAACAAGGGATTGACTACCTCCAGCTATTACTTCCTCTGAAATCTTCTTTCTCGCCCGGGTGCCTTCAAACACTCCCAAGGATGGGACAGTCACCTTGGTCTTCCTCGGCTGGCTCTTGGATGAGGACGAGGTCGAGGAGTTGCTAGTCGCCTTTCGGATTGATGAGGGGTTAGAGACTACGTTGCAAGAAGCAACCTTTAGTTTCGGCTCCTCTTTAATCGACACCTTCTTCCCAAGGCAACGTCGGAGGGGTGTTGACGATTGCAGTCGCTGGAACACAGACTGCCTTTGTGGTGGGACTACTGTCTTGCAACAATATTTGATGGCGACCATAGCACAAGTGTGCCCTGTGAGGGGCGCATTGTGCTTGTCGGTCGAATCTCCTGATCGGTGTTTGTGAATGATCACATTACGCAAATCGTTAGAGGAGAGTGCCACCTTTACACCCCCATCAGGCGTATGGCAAGGCCAAGCGCCGGGGTGATCAAGTGAATGTTGTACCCCCTGATCCAGCGCATAAGATGCACCCAGATCAGTAGTGGGGGAACAACATTTAGGGTGGTTTGAACCAGCCTCAGACGCACAACTGATGTAAGCGCAGGGGTTCAAAACCACAGAGTTTGCCTCGAACGGCTTGGTTGAAAGCGCAGCGGATGCGCCTAAATAAAACGAGGTCTTTGAAGGTTGGCTCGTTCGTGGTACAGAAGCACCCAAGTCAACCTTGTACAGCTTACCATCGGCAGCGTGCGTGATTGTGAACGCATGCCTCTGACTTACTGTCGGCATAGCACGTTCGAGGCGCGTGGCCCGTGCTGCCTTGGACTTCTTCGTACCAGTCCGTTTGGATGCATAGTACTCGGAGTCCAACTTATCCTTGCCATGACAGTGAGTGAGTCTGTCAAAGACAGAAGCCTTCCACGGCGCATCAGAGTTAATACGCAGGGTGTTAGATGCGCCCCTGATCCGTCGGCACATCTTTCTTGACTGAGAAGGAGATAGTTGGAGAATGTGGTCAGCCTCACGTTTCCTCGAGGGATGTGCTACACTCGTGGGCGCATCCTGGCTACTGAGGACGTCAGCGGGAAGGGTAGGCTGCATCAGCGCATCCCCTTCAGTGATGGTGCCAGGGGCCTCGACCTTGCGTATCCAGGCTTGGCGAGTCTTCTTCGGCTTCGGTAGCTGCTTCGAAGGACTTGCTCTGCCTTCATAGATGAACTCCTCATACGCCTGTTAATTGAGGCGTACGACTAATGTCTTGTGGGAGGAGCCCACCTTTACGTCGTCAGATTGCGACACAGCTTTCTCATCGGAGGAGAAAGAAGTCCCCAGCAGAGCCGCCAGCTTGTTTGCCATTAAAATATTTGAATTGAAATTTCAATCACAAACAGAACAGTGTTACAATATAGGACTCAAATGTAGTCCTAGGAGTACACTTTTATTTTTTATCTGGGTACTGTGTCGATGGAGCGAGTGGTAATGCGTTGACTCCGTTGACAATCTGACGACGATTTTAGATTCCCTAAAGGTCTGGGTTGATCTGGGTGCCGGAGCGTTGCGAGGAGAAGCGGACGTTAAGTGTCTCTTCTCGCCTCTGTGGAGGTGCTTCTCTCTGAGTATGTATGTCTGTCTTTTTCTATGTGTGTATGATGAAGGAATGATCCTTCTATTTATAAATTGTAGGCTGGCTGCTCATGCGCGCATATGTCGGATGCGCCTGGACGTGGGAACGCCATGTGGCTGATGCTAGCAGGGGCCCATGGTTGATGCGCCCTGATTTGGGGATTGAATCCTTCCTGTTGTGCCTGTGGGCTACGGAAGAGCCGACACGTGGTAGCTGAGAGGATTCTTCGGTTGCTAAGATCTTGGGTGATTAGCACCCCTTCGTGGACTGAACTGAGTCAAAGGACACGTGGCGTATGTCCGTGGCTCAAAGATCTCGGATTTGGTGGAGAGCGATCTAACAGGATGCGCCTAGGATTGGGCGCATGGAGAGGACTTTAGCTATTGTGTTTAGGGATCAAGAACGAGTCCAAGCGCATGGCTTTGGGGCGCACGCAAAGATTTGGGCGCATGGCTGTGGTGGTACATGCGCTTTGGTTGGTCACGTGACAAGGCAGTTCGACCGAACAAACGAAATGATGTGCTGATGTCATCGATCCCTCGTCTTCTACTAAGGGTTGGAGACTCTTCGGTGGACGTGTTACCACCTCTGTCATGCGGCATTAAATGCTCGATATGACAGGCGTATGGGCTTCTGTCCAGCCTGTCACTCAGTATTAAATGCTTGGATCGTAAGCGCATGGGCTTGATCTCTGTTTTGGGCGCATCAGAAGGAGGCGCAGGGATTTGCCACATGGCGCATCCACCTAGGCCCGACTATTGGGTTCCCAATGTTTTGATTGTGCATATTGACTGGGCTGATTTTAAAAAGACAAATTCATTTCATAAATGTACATTCTTTGCACGGACTTCAGAGAGCCTGCCACTTAGCACATGGGTCTGATTTGTCCAAGCTATAAATAGCAGCAAGGAAAGGGTTTTGTTTTCTATTTTCTCCCGTTTACTCAGTGTAGAGATGTGCCTCTTTGCCCGAGTACGTTCTGTCGACGAGATGCTCCCGAAGGTGAGATGCATCGAGTTGTCTTCGTACGCACTCGTGAAGGTGACTGTTACATCCAAAAGTTGGGATCGCGGGGTCCCAACGCAGGTCGAAGGTGCCTGTTGCATCCAAAGATCGGGACATTCGTATCCCGTCTTTGTTATGCTGGAAGATCCTCGGGTCGAAATTGTGGTGCTCCCATCTTCCTTGGGCTTTGGAGAGCTCTTCCTCCTGCTAGAGTGGGGTTGATTGCCCGTTCGCGTTATGTTCAAAGGACTGTTTTCTTTAGCCGAGGCACTTGGTTGAGACGAAGTGAATCGCCTATACTGAGACATGAACGTCATGCGCCTGAATGAGACGGTGAGACGATGCGCCTGCGTAGATGCTGTCTTGATGCGCCTGCGCAGCAGCTTTTTCAATGTGCCTTGTTATTTTTAGACTTTCTTTCACTTTCTGTAAAGGGTCTTTTATGTAAAAAAAAAGTCTCTAGTCAAGAGCCTCTTTTTTGTGTTGACTATCCCTTGCTGTTTTCTGATGTATTGAACTCTCGGCGCATGTTTGTTTTAGGGCGTATAGTAGATGCGCCAGAAATTCTATGCTTCTACATGGAGAAGGTTCTACTTCGCCTCTGGAAAATAAAAACTCTGGTTCGCCTGGAATACCAAAAATAATCCTGCCAATATGGCAGTCTATTCTTGCGTATTGATCCTTCAACCAATCCATTCCTAGGACCACATCATAGTCGGTATCGAAAATTCTATCAATCTAGCGAAAAACTCTCTACCGCTAACTACAATTTGACACGAGGAATAGACTCTATCTGCCCCCATAAGACCGTTACCAGTAAGTATATTGAGCCTTACTGATAATGACTTGGCTCCAGTCCTACCCGTGTTGCGAATCGTGCAGACATAAATGAATGCGATGCACCCGAATCAAATAATACTGATGCTGAAAAAGAGTTGACGAGAATGGTACCTGCCATTACCTCACCTGATGCTAATTCTTTGGCCACGGTCAGAGCCATCGCTTGATCTTGTCCTCTTGGTGCTAGTCCCCTCTGTTGGTGACCTCTCTGTCTGTTCTGAATCTGAACATGGGCATACTGTTGAGCTTGAGGCAGCAACGGCCTCGGAGGCTGGTACTACTACTGTTGTACTAGTGCTGGACCTTTAACCGATGGACTGGTTAGGTTCGACGATGACGAACTGGCTTTATTCGGACAGGATCCTATCTTGTGGTCCGGTGCCCCACAAGCCAAGCACAATTCCTGTGCTCTACGACACTCTAAAACCACGTGTCCTGGCTTCCCACAATGAGTACAGCCTATTGCAGAAGACTACTTCTGCTTCTGTTGCTGAGGGTACGTCGGTGTCGAGTGTTGAACCAACGAAACAGTGGTCGCCCTCCTAGGAGCTCCAACTGTCAAAGCCCTAGCTGCTGGGGCAGGTGCTAATGACTGGAACATCTGCCCATGAGACCTCTTTCGTCCTCCGCTTCTATCTACAATCCTCTGCGAAGTATACTCATGCCTCTTCGCTGCTCGCAAGACGGCATCAAACGTCTGGTGCTCAAACTGCTCTACTGATATGATAATCTCTAGGTAGAGCCCATGCTGGAATCGCTGGGCTCGATCCAATTATGTCGCCACCAAGGTAGGAGCAAACCGACTAAGTCTAGAAAACTCGGCCGCATATCCATCGACCGTTCTCCCCATCTGCTTAAGATTGGTGAATCTCGTTTGCAGATCATACCGAGCTACTGCATCGAAGTACTTGGTCTGGAACTTGTTGCTGAATACCGCCCATGAGACATGCGTCGGTAATCCAACTGCTAGCATCATCCACCAGCTGCGGGCTAAGTCCAATAACTACAGGCACACAACGGCCACCTTCTCATCCTCAGGAATCCTAGCTACTTCCAGGATAACCTCTATGTCCTGAAGCCATGCATCAGCAGCAATAGCATCTTCAGTGCCATCAAAGAAAAGAGGGTTCAAACGCTTGAAGCTGTTGGCTGCGTTGTTCCCTTGGTAACCAACTCTACCCATGGCATCTTATACTGTCTGGTACAGGACATCGCCCCGACGATCTTGAGATGCAAGCAATTTCCTGATGAGACCCACCAGGGCTCCATTATTAGGCTCTGCAGGCTGGACTGGCTGAACTGGAGGCTCTGGATCCCCGAAATACATGACTTGGGAGGCCACTCCAGAGTGCTGGGCTTGGTCTCCAGGTTGCTGCTGGTCCACTGGAGGTGCTCCGCCTTGCTGATCGATAGGACCAGGAATAATGCCGCAGAAAAAATGACATAGGGAACAATAAAGAAGGACCATGATAAATCGAGGATATAAACTTGTGATCAGGTCAAGATTTCAGAAAGATTAGAAGACACGAGTAGAGATCAAGGGCGAGTGCTGATTGAGACATCTATTCAGTGAAACCCTCACATATTTTGATTTATAAGACCTGTATGGGCCACCACTTAAACCATGTCAAGCCCCAGAACCAGAATACTATAGAGCGGAGAACAAACACAGCCAGCTACGTACATTGAAGTATAATCTACCTCGATATACGGTCACGGCTATCTAGATGCATGAGGGTTTATCTACAAGCCAACAATCTCTTATGGTCATGAACAAGCCTAGTGTCTCAATCTCAACAAGCAAGTAATTGTTACAAGATGTAAAATAATCAGACATACAAGATAAGGCGTCCCAAACATTACATATTCAGATGATCATGAAGCTAGTCATACAAAATACGAAGTCTAGCAAGAGTTTAAGTCATACATGATCAACCCTAGGATTTGTCAATCATGTTACAGCCCGTAGGTAGACAGAAATTAAAGTTTCAATACGAGCTAACACTTGCTCGACAGCTAAATGCCTCAAAAGAATAATTTATAATAAAGTGGGAGAGCAAAATAAGAAATCCACTCGTTGCCAGGATTACGTCTGGTGTTCACCATCTGGCTAGAAGGCAGGGAGATCCTCGGGAGCTACTCCAAAATTTGGCCATACAAAACCAGCTGGGTCAGACCCCAGAAAGAGCAAGTGCCACAAGGGAGGCTTCACTTAAGAACTAAAATCAGCATATTAGCACATGATACATAAAGGATAACGAAAGACATAAGTTGGAGAAAACATGGTGATAAACGATAAGATAACTAACAGACTATTCCGGTAACCAAGTTACAACCCGTAAACTAAATAAGGACCCGGGGTTGTAACCCTTCACCTGAACAGAACTTAGTCTCTAACCAATTATCAATAAAATAAAGCATAAACAAGCATGTCCTGAGATAGCCATGTACTGGATCTAGGCAAGACTTGACAAGATAGGACTCCATCCATCATTCATGACCAAGCAAAGAGTACAGCTTGATACTTTAACTAAGTAGGGTTATCACAAGCTTAGTTACTAACAAGATGCATCGAGATGTTCCAACAGCCACAAGCCCTGCAGTCTTAATCCAGGTTTGTCACGACCCGTACCCGCTTTTTCGGATACGAGACTTGTCCAAGCCAGCATACGCCGCAGAGTCGGCGGTAGAACGCTGTCAAGCCCGCAAGAAATAATGCTCAAAATATAATATTTGCTGCTCATTCATATTTCTAAATTTATTATAACATTTACAACATTTATATTTAAAGAAAATACAAGGTTCTCACAATTAATGAAAATAATACACTGCTATCTATTTCTAGGTTTCTGTCTGCATGTACACCCGTATCTTCCAAGCTAAGTGAAGCCACAGTTAACCTAAAAAATGATGGTTTTCAGTCAGGAATGGAACAAGCACACAAACCGATGGTAATGCAAAAACATAATAGAATTAACAAGACATGAAAATAACATATGAGATATGAAAACTGGAAAGTACTGATGACATGGCACGGTGGAGAAGTAAAGGAAAAATAAAAAGACATCTACCTATGTGGTGTGAAATATCATTTTCAATATGTGAACGGCTAGGGGGTAAATACGGTACCCTGCACGTGTCGTGTGCAGCTGCTATCAGTCAAGATTAGACATATTGGGATAGTTCTAGGTAGTCCACATGTATACTAAGATATTTTCCCTCCCGACTACTTCGTGTGACAAGCGTGTCAACAAGCAGCAAGATATATGTATAGACATGAAATGAAAAGACAACTATGAATCGAAATGCAATCAGAAAGTGCACTTGCCTGAGGTCCTTAGCTGGTGAAACCAATAATAATATACCACTCAAAGAGCCACAATCAGTCAACACATGCAGAAGTCTCCAGATACTGAAATAAATATTACCAACATTTTCAGAATAGTCAAATTATCTAGAATCGCCTGTCCTTAAGTCCAATTCAGGACACAGGGGCAAAACGGTAATTTTAAGTCAAAACGGTGTCCGCCTGTGGACCCGCTTTGCATCGAAAAGCATGCCAGAGTCAACGGTCTCTAAAGTCGTCAAACTATATGTCAACGGGTCTAGTTTTTCGATATGAACCCAACGGTATATCCAATTTTGGATTTTGAGGGGCCGTGCACAAAATTGTTCGTTGAGTCGGACCGTGGGACCCACAAAACGGCAGTCTGATTCAACTGTCTCAGAATTGGACCAAACTTGGCATACAGGACCAGAAAAACGATACGGTCCTGTTGGCGCAAGTTTTGTCTCGATCTGACGAGCATGCACGAAGTAATTGGGAAACTTGTATATAGGTCGATACGGTGAATTTTGACGGATACGCATCAAATTCGTCGTGCACACGCGACCAATTTGAATTCTGCCAAAACCCACACGTCCACGAAGCCGTTACGCACCTTTCGATGCTTTTGGTTTGCGACCAAGTCGCCCAGTTTGGCGGGACGCACGTGGTATCAGAGTGTTTTTCATAATTCTATATTTTTGAGAAAGCAGTTTTTTGGCAATTTTAAGGAATCGATTTCTCGATGCATAGTTGATGAAATCGATCTCTGTAAATTGCGTGAAGAAGCCCTACAGGTTGGCTATATCTATCTTTAAATTATTTTCAAAATACCTAAATGCTTTGTTCATAAACTCTCTTCAAAGTGAGGGTCTTGGACTGCTCTTTACTCTGTTTTTGAACAAAGTTTGGCCGATTTTTGGGCTCGGGTTATGAAGCTTGTAGGGCTAAGTAAATCGCGCTAGCATATTCGAAGCGAATGGGGTTAGGTTGTAGTTGTACCTGAATAATTAGAACATAAATCGGTGGAGAAACGAGGGAGATACGGCGTCCCGAACATTGTCGCGGCTCCTGCCATTGCTGTTGGGCGCTCTTCTGTCCCCGCGCGCGCGCGCTGCCTCCGGTGCGTCGTGGCCGCGCACGGCGTCGCCCTAGGCTGGAGGGGGTCATCGGGGACAGTGGTGTCGATGCGGCATTAGGGTTTACGTGCACAGGGTTAGGGTTTTAATGATTTTACACTCTCGGTTTCTCGGTCTGTTCATATATATACTATGCGTATATATGATCGGGTGTGGGGGCTTTACTGCTCGGGTTGGCTCCGCTCGAGTGGTCGGGCTCGGGACTGGTTTGGGGTGTTACTGCTTCTTATTTTAATTCCTTTCTTTTTCCTTTTTCTTTTTTTCTATTCTTTTTTTTCTATTTCTTTCATACAAATATACAAATATATATCTCCTCTATATATTTGAATATATAAATATAACCTTAAAATCACAAAAACCTAAAATACTTTAAATAAATATTATAAATACTAATAATCTTATTATCTATATATAGGATAGCACATTTATATATATATATATATATATATATATATATATATATATATATATATATATATATATATATATATATATATATATATATATATATATATATATATATACTTGATTTACCACAAGTCGACTTAATAATAATAATAATAATACTAACAATAATATTTAAATGGGATGAACATGCTTATTAATTCTTCACAAAATAACCTTAATAACAATAAAATAAAATAATAACAATTGCCCTGATGGGTGATCTTTACCACACACCCTTGGGTCAAAAATTGTTCCAATATGGGAAAGCACCATTAATAATAAAATATAAATTTGTACCTCTATTTTAATAATTAGAAACTATTTCTCAAATTTTAAAATAATATTAAGAACATTTGTAAACCCATAAAATAAATAATAATAGAATATTTTAAAATTTCCGGAAAGGGGAGCTATAAATTTACCCACCTTAAAAATAATTTTGTCCTCGAAATTCTAATCCATAACTATTTCTTAAGATTCAATAAGCAGTCTACCTGAACCTTAATCTCCTTAAATTTTAATTCCTCAAAAAAGGTTTGTATTCTTCTCCTAGCCATATAGCCTCCAGGACTTCTACCCACCCTTGGTCACTCTAATCCTCAAACTAAAATCTCAAAATCTTCTAACTGGTTGCTAACAACCTACCAACAATTATTTAGGCATATGGTATCTATGATCCTCTCGTATCTATCAAGCAATCCAAAATTTAACCAGCAACAAATCTACACAAGTGGCTAAGAAATATTGATAAATTCTAATAGGCATGACTATTCATCGCTCTGAAATAGGAAGGACATGAAGTTATGGAAGAATTATCGAGAGCAAATATAACGTTTCAAGAGCGGCAGAGAGTATCCAATTTTACAGATAGAAAAGTGAGTTTATGAACCACTGCCTTATTTGCAAAATTGGGCTACTCTAGTCCAGTCACTTGCTAACCCGAAGAACCCTTCGCTTCTTAGAGGGGCTTGCAATCCATGCAATATAGAGGTTCTGTTCTCGAAATTCTAAACAAGGTTCCAAAATAGAATGGAATTTGAGAAATCAAGATTGTGATCTTTTTCGTGGTTATTTAAACACACGAGCAAAGAATATGAATGCAATACAAGATCGTATCGCGACTTTCCGGTAGATGGGATAAAGGTTACGAATGGATTCATATTCTAAGGGGTGGAGATTACATAATAGATACAGGGGCCGGTTTCAAATAGTTCAGTGCTATAGTCCAAATATGGTGGTATGTCTGGATGGGTTTTACTGGGTCTTAATGAGTTCCCTATCTGGCATCAATCCTTGGTTGGATGAACCTTGGATCTCAATCTATATGGACTGAACAAGATCCTAATATAAAACTATGTCTACTAGGTTAGGGTAACCTGGAATAGGCTTTAACTCAAGTGGTTGAGCTAGTTGTCAGTCAGGTTGGTTAGCTAAGTTCCTAAAGTCCAAAATGCGCCTTCAGTGACTTTTGTGTTTAAGTAGCACAAGAGACCTCTATCAAGTGGCATACTAGTGGCGTGTGCGTAGTGGGCTTCGAGTAGATTACCACCACATATTGGGTCGAAGGAATTGAGTCAAGGTTGAGGCTCTAGTGGAAGTCGGGAAGTATACCGGTATTGTGGTAAGGGTTATAGCTAGTCCTTTTTACCGAAAAGTCGTACCATAAAATAGAGTACAAGGAAATGTATTTGAGTGGGACATGTTATACCTGGATGAAGGTGGACTCATCTAGATCTTGGATATGAAGTTTATTGGAAGGTAACAGTCGGTCTCGTGCTCTGAATATTAATGACACGGCCGGGAATACAAAAATGATCTAAATGGAAAGTGGGAGTCCATGGGGAATTAATCATCAACTTAATGGAAATTATTCTGATCAATCAGTAATCTTCATATATTCCAAAATTTTAGGGCTTATAGTCTACCCACCTTAGAAGCTAGGACATGGTTTTTAGGAATAATGAGATTAGAAGGATTTCAAAGTTCGGATATTGTACCTCGACTCTTGTTTAATAAAGAATAAGGCAAGGCGTAACGGGGTACGGTAGGTATAAGTCAAGGCAAGGATCGTTCCTCAATAAATGAAAAATGAGTGTGTAAATGACACATGGTCGATAAAAGGAGAACGATCTACTCATCTATAGTATACAAGAGTTATCGACGGGGTAACCGACTCTAAGGCGCATCATAAGAAAAGATTTCTAATAACTGAGTCATGAATTTCTATTTGCATCAAACCTGCCAGGCTACTGTCACAAAGGTTCTAGTTAAAGCAAGCTTCAACAATTAATTAGAGGCTCACAATATTTGGTCTCTTGAGAATATGTAGTCTCCTAGGTTGGCATTTTGACTAAGGGTAAAACCCTAATCATTCTCGGACTCCAATGACTGGAAGATCAAGATAGTAGGTTTAGTGTCGAAGGGATGACGAGTAACTCAAGGCAAGGTTCCAGTCACAGGGTTGGCCGATGGTAGCTTCACTTGCGTATACAACTATCATAGCCATGGGAATACTCTGTATCTATCTATCAATTACGAGCTTTTGTCTTTCCAATCAGTGAAAGACAAAAACAATAAAGAGTTCAAGAGAGATGTCACTGAATACAATTACGTGATTCAAAGATGAATGTATAATTCAAGAGAAATTGTCAAAGCAGTCGCGGATGAGTATCCTAGAGACATCTACATCTTAATCTACGTAGGTAAATCAGAGGGAGAGCGAACCGAGTGCATCAAGGTTGATCAGACCGTAATACACTGGTTCTGATTAGACAACATGTTAGCGAGCGTCCCCAATAAACATATGTCTCGAATCAAGCTCGATAAAAGGGCAAGCTTGCAAAACTAGGCTGTAATTGCAGCGTTGGTCAAGATAGTCAAAATACAAGTACGCGAGATTTTTGAAAAAGACACGAGTAGTTCGAGTTTGGAGAGAAACAAAACCTTACCTGGTGTCATTGCTTATACAGTCATCCTACTATCTATCTACCCATAAGGCCTTGGTCAACTAATGGGTTATGGAACTCTAGATTCTATATTCTAGGCAAACCTATTAATATCAGTTAACTACCTCGTCAATAGATCACAAGGACCACAGAATACTAGGTTGGAAGATATGCTACCCAACTTGTAGAACTTTCACTAGTTTTGGTTTTGGATCTTATGGGACACACATGGCATTTTCCTACCCTCTATAGTATCCTAAACTGGTAATCACGTCTGAAGTCATTTCACCAAGAATTATGCCTCGCCCGTATACTCTGGCTGTGGCAAACTCTTGGTTCCGTGATTCAAGTGTGATAGGCTATCAGATACTCTACCTTACATAGACACAAGGTCTAAGGGGGTCAACGAAGACATATTTTAGCAATGTTCCATAAACTATAATTTTTTGAAATGATTTCAATTCTATGGGTTGTGCCTTGCCAGTGCACTGCTGGCTGCAGTGAACCCACATCCTCCACTCTCAAATAATTGACGACAGTGTGTTGCTGTCTAACCATTATGAGTTAACTAACATTCCTTTAACTATATCCATAAAAATTTATGAGCTTCTAGGGATTCAAACAAGTTGAATAAAAATAAAGCGTAGGTATTTGTTCTATCAGTCACAACACTTAAATAAAACATGGAGGAAATAACTAAGGACGAAAGAAATACAAACATTCTAGTATCTATTTCATATGCATTTCAATGGTTGAGGGAAAATCTCGAATCAATCTACCTCGAGATTCGTATACGAATAGCAGAATAAGAAATTATAAATCCGTTCCTTACAACAAAATAGAATTTTAAAACAGGCAATTCTAACTTATGATATAAGATTTATATCTAAATAAGAAAATTGAACAGTTTATCAAAATTAACGCCTTAATTCTAGGCAAGCCTAATATACCAAGCGAATAGTATATCCATATTGAATCACATTATCATATCAAAAGTAATAGTGTACTTATAGGGATCTAGTAAGCTATCTAATTTGCATGGCCTATCTAATAACCTTAACTACCCAACGGTCAATTTGAACAAGGAACACCTAGTCCTAGTCATTATCTTAAATCATTTTAATCCTAGTTTTTGAATGAGCGTTTCCTGGTCACAGGCTCGCAATAATACGACTAACGTACCATCACGAGTTCGCAATCTTTTGCGAAAACCGACCTGCATGGGCCACCACAAAAACTTGTCACGACCCGCACCCGCTTTTTCGGATACGAGACGTGTCCAAGCCAGCCTACGCCGCAGAGTCGGCGGTAGAACGCTGTCAAGCCCGCAAGAAACAATGCTCAAAATATAACATTTGCTGCTCATTCACATTTCTAAATTTATTACAACATTTACAACATTTATATTTAAAGAAAATACAAGGTTCTCACAATTAATGAAAATAATACACTGCTATTTATTTCTAGGTTTCTGTCTGCATGTATACCCGTATCTCCCAAGCTAAGTGAAGCCACAGTTAACCTAAAAAATGATGGTTTTCAGTCAGGAATAGAACAAGCACACAAACCGACGGCAATGTGAAAACATAATAGAATTAACAAGACATGAAAATAACATATGAGATATGAAAACTGGAAAGTACTGATGACATGGCACGGTGAAGAAGTAGAGAAAAAATAAAAAAATATCTACCTATGTGGTGTGAAATATCATTTTCAACATGTGAACGACTAGGGGGTAAATACGGCACCCTGTACGTGTCGTGTGCAGCTGCTATCAGTCAAGATTAGACATATTGGGATAGTTCTGGGTAGTCCACATGTATACTAAGATATTTTCCCTCTCGGCTACTCCGTGTGACGAGCGTGTCAACAAGCAGCAAGATATATGTATAGACATGAAATGAAAAGACTACTATGAATCGAAAAACAATCAGAAAGTGCACTTGCCTGAGGTCCTTAGCTGGTGAAACCAATAATAATATACCACTCAATGAGCCACAATCAGTCAACACGTGCAGAAGTTTCCAGAAGCTAAAATAAACATTACCAAAGTTTTTAGAATAGTCAAATTAGCTAGAATCGCCAGTCCTTAAGTCCAATTATGGACACGAGCAAAACGGTAATTTCGGGTCAAACGGTGTCCGTCGGTGGACCCATTTTTGCACCGAAAAGCGTGCCAGAGTCAATGGTCTCTAAAGTCGTCAAACTATATGTCAACGGGTCTAGTTTTTCGATATGAACCCAACGATATGTCTAATTTTGGATTTCGAGGGGTCGTGCACAAAATCGTCCGTTGAGTCGGACCGTGGGGCCCGCAAAACGGCGGTCCGATTCAACTGTCTCAGAATTGGACCAAACATGGCATACAGGACTAGAAAAATAATACGGTCCTGTTGGCACAAGTTTTGCCTCGATCTGACGAGCGTGCATGAAGTAATTAGGAAACTTGCACAGAGGCCGATACGGTAAATTTCGACGGATACGTATCAAATTCGTCGCGCACACGCGACCAATTTGAATTCCGCCAAAACCCACACGTCCACGAAGCCGTTACGCACCTTTCGATGCTTTCGGTTCGCGACCAAGTCGTCCAGTTTGGCGGGACGCACGTGGTATCAGAGTGTTTTTCATAATTCTATATTTTTGAGAAAGCAGTTTTTTGGCAATTTTGAGGAATCGATTTCTCGATGCATAGTTGATGAAATCAATCTCTGTAAATTGTGTGAAGAAGCCCTACAGGTTGGCTATATCTGCCTTTAAATTGTTTTTGAAATACCTAAATGGTTTGTTCATAAACTCTCTTCCAAGTGAGGGTCTTGGACTGCTCTTTACTCTTTTTTTGAACAGAGTTTGGCCGATTTTCGGGCTCGGGTTGTGAAGCGTGTAGGGCTAAGTAAATTGCGCTAGCACATTCGAAGCGAAGGGGGTTAGGTTGTAGTTGTACCTGAACAATCGGAACACAAATCGGTAGAGAAACGAGGGAGATACGGCGTCCCGAATATTGTCGTGGCTCCTGCCATTGCTGTTATGCGCTCTTCTGTCCCCGCACGCGCGCGCTGCCACCGGCGCGTCATGGCCGCGCGCGGTGGCGCCCTAGGCTGGGGGGGTCGCCGGGGACAGTGGTGTCGGCGCGGCGTTAGGGTTTGCATACACAGGATTAGGGTTTTGATGATTTTACACTCTCGGTTTCTCAGTCTGTTCATATATATACTATGCGTATATATGATCGGGTGTGGGGGCTTTACTGCTCGGGTTGGCTCCGCTCGAGTGGTCGGGCTCGGGGCTGGTTTGGGGTGTTACTGCTTCTTATTTTAATTCCTTTTTTTTCTTTTTCTTTTTATTTTTCTATTCTCTTTTTTTTTCTATTTCTTTCATACAAATATACAAATATATATCTCCTCTATATATTTATATATATAAATATAACCTTAAAATCACAAAAACCTAAAATACTTTAAATAAATATTATAAATACTAATAATCTTATTATCTATATATAGGGTAGCACAAAAAAAAAAAAAATATATATATATATATATATATATATATATATATATATATATATATATATATATATATATATATATACTTGATTTACCATTAGATATAAAAAAAAAAATATATATATATATATATATATATATATATATATATATATATATATATACTTGATTTACCATAAGTCGACTTAATAATAATAATAATAATAATAATAATAATAATAATAATAATAATAATACTAACAATAATATTTAAATGGGATGAACATGCTTATTAATTCTTCACAAAATAACCTTAATAACAATAAAATAAAATAATAACAATTTCCCCGATGGGTGATCTTTACCACACACCCTTGGGTCAAAAATTATTCCAATATGGGAAAGCGCCATTAATAATAAAATATAAATTTGTACCTCTATTTTAATAATTAGAAACTATTTCTCAAATTCTAAAATAATATTAAGAACATTTGTAAACCCATAAAATAAATAATAATAAAATATTTCAAAATTTTCGGAAAGGGGAGCTACAAGGTTATCCGGTCACAAGTTGAGAGAGTTGGATTAGGTGACTTAGAGGTGCAACACATGACAGTGTGCTGGAAATGTGTCCTACTCGACGGCAGACTACAAGTCCAATTAGAGCGCCCAGATAACGGGACTGTCTGTAGCTGGAAAACCTCTTCATGAACTACTTGATCAATCTAGTCATCATCCTAGTCAGATTCAGTATAAATCCCTGACCGTGGAAAATCAGGAATTCATATCCTAGACATGATGCAAAACGAGACATGTAGCTTATACAAGCACAAACACCCACGGTATCGAGACTAGAGTTACGTAGCAAGTCAAGATAGCCGTCACAACAACATATCGAGATTATCATGCAGGTTTACTTTATCAAGTCAAGAGTGCGTCACAATGGTCCACCATCAAGAATTATCATGTCAGGTTACTTGTCAAGAGCGCACCACGACGGGTCACTATCAAGAATTATCATATTGCTTGATACTTGTCAAGAGTGCGTCTTAACAGACCACTATCGTGTTCTAACCTTACATTATCATGAATGCGAAAAACTTGCATAAAATAGCTAGTAACATATTCTTGAAGCCAAGAAAAAGATTTACAACTATCTTGTTTTGAGTTTTTCAAGATTTTAGCTACAAAACAGCTCAAAGAGGCAAAAATAGTCATTTGGAGTGACCTGTTGTAACGCCCCAGTCACAAAATACTTAGGACTAGGTACGTATCCATGCCAGCTGCATACATACGAAGTATACTCCAATATATGGAAACCTCGTATGAAAACATAAACTGTAAAATGCAGTAGAACCATAATAACTACATCTCATCCACTAGATAAATAAATGATATAAAAACAACTTTGAATTTGTCATGTATACAATCGTTGGGCTGAGACAAAGTCCACTACCAACTATCTCAAATAAAATGTACAAGAAGTGATCGATAAAATAATAAGACGAACCAAGTGCAATCATCTTCGAAAGAATGGAGAAGACTACGGCCTTGGCTAGAACACCTGTAAAATTACAGAAGCACACACCTGGAGAGATAACCAGGTCCTCAGAGGGACGTAACAAGATACAATAACATGCCATATGAATACTGAATATAAATATGGCACCAACAAAATAAGTGACAAGACAACAATAAGGTACTCTAACCATACTAAAGTGAACATGCAGTTAAGAACAAACCTTTTATCACATGAGCCCTGGCTGTAATGGGATCTGGTGTAGTCCCCACTTGGGCACCAGTGACCTAAGCGCATGACGTTCAAAAACGACAGTGGCCAACCTGAGAGGCTCATACCCGTATCTCCAGCGGAGCTTCCGGGTTACAAGGGAAGTGCAATCGAAGCCCATACGACAAGGAAATGTTCTCCCCACCCAATGTACCTATAATGTCGCATCCACGACCATGTAACACTACTAACCGTCGAGTCTTCTAATATACAACTATTGACAGTTAGACCTAACGCATGCGCACTGGAGATCAGCCAACACACAAGGACCTCTACATGCTACTCATCTCATACATCCTCCTGGTACAACTGTGTCAAGGTATATATGCAATACACTACAAACGGTAGTCTCTTAACTCTAAGTCCATATGCAACCAAAGGATAATAACAAAGTATATCTAATATCACTGAGCAGACAATAAATCAAGAATTGTAAAAACTGGAAATAAATAAACAGTGATATATAATAAAATACAGACTGAATATAAACAGTATAATTGCAAATTATCTTGCCTGGTGCAAAATGGCAAGTCCAGGAAATCACAATGTCAGCCAAGAAACGTCACAATCTCCAAACAACTCCGGACGCTGAAACAAACATCAAAAATGCACTCAGTGTAAAAGATATACCTAGGAAACGCCTGTCCAAAAGTCCAATTCTGGAACAGGGGCAAAATCGTAATTTTAGGTCAAAACGATATCCGTCGTTGGACCCACTTTGCACCGAAATGCGTGCCAATATCTACGTTCTCTAAAGTCGTCAAACTACATGTCTACAGATTTTTTTTGATGAGACGAACCCAACGGTATGTCCAATTTTGGATTCCGGTGGGCTATGCACAAAATCGCCCGTTGAGTGGGATTGTGGGCCCGCCAAAATAGCGTCCCGATCAACGGTCTCAGAATCGGACCAAACTTGGCATACAGGACCAGAAAAATATTTTGAGTCCAATGGCACAAGTTTCGTCACGATTTGATGAGTGTGCACAAAGTAATTGAGAAATTCCGAAAAGTACGATACGCAAAAATTCGACGGATACGGACCAAATTCGTTGCGCACACGCAACCAATTTGAATCCCGTCAATTCTCGTACGTCCACAAATTCGATACGGACCTTTTGGTACTCTCGGTTTGCGACGGGGTCGCCCGGTTTGTCGGAACGTACCTCGTACGGGGTTTTTAAGGTTTATATAAACTGATTTTTTAGAAATTTTAATTTAATTAAACATGAAATTTATTGCAGAATAAATAAATCTATTTGGAGGTGATGAAAGAGGGTCATGTGGGCTATCTACACGAATTTACGGATCTACAATCGGATTAGAATTGAAGGAGAAATCAATCGGGGAAGTGGGTTACCTTAAAGTGGGAATCTGTTGTTGTTGTCATCGTCGTGACGACCGGGAGGCGGAGATGCTGTCGCTCCGGCGAGGCTGGCATGCACGCCGAAAAGAGGTACGGGGACAGAGATGAGAGGAGGAAGGAAGGAAGGAGAGTGGAGGAGGAGAAATAATTAAGGATTAGGGTTTGGTTCATATATATACATAAGTATATGTATATACATAATATATAGGGTTCGGCAAATAAATGGGTTTCGGCCAAAGCACAGTAGCTTGCTACGAAAAAGAAAAGGGGGCGCACAAAGCTTATGGTTTGCGGCTGCTCTTGGCATGTAGGTTGTTTGTTGTTGGGACATATGTATATAAAGCATGTATATATATCTAAAGGCATATATACTAGGTCGGCCACTATATGTTAGCTACTGCTACTAAGTGCTTTAATGGGCGGCCAAGCTTGGCAAGCAAACTGCTATTGCTGCCTCCAAATAAGTAGTGGTCGGTTCCCCCTTTGTGGGGCCGACCACTATATGTATTTTTTTTTCAAATTATTTTCTTATCTAAACTCTTAAATACTTATACATGTCTATAAGTATATATGCATATATCCATAAAAATCTATTTAAATCTATTTAAATCCAAATATTAATTTAGATGTCACATATCCAAATATTTAATATATTTAAATATATCTACATATATATATAAATTTAATCCTTAATAAATTAACTCAAAACAATAATATTTAAATAGGAAAACATGTTTATTAAATTTTTACAAAATAACTATAATAATAATAAATTAATAAACTTGTCCCAATGGGTGAACCAATACCGTACACTCTTATCCGGGTCCAGAAAATCTAAAATCTTGTAACATATTATTTAATAATAAAAATACCAATAATTGTACATATAACTGAATAATTAGAAATTGTACATAAAATTCTAAAATAATTTAGGAAATATTTTCTATGTACATAAAATATGCCTACATGGCCACCTTGGTCGCACCACATGCCCACATGGGCTTAAATTTGGTTCGGGCCCCATTCGGACTGAATTGGACAAACCGGGTCATCCAAAAATCAATATAAAAAATAATATTTAATTAAAATAATTTAAATGAGTTAACGCACAACTTGGCCTGGTTTTTCTAGTTTGGTCATCCCCATGACAAGGCTTTCCCTAGCATGGCTAGTACACTAGTCAAGGCGTTCTGCTACAACTTTCGTGCTAAAAGTCATGGTCGTCTAGTGCTCCAAAACTCAACAATGGCTAACGTCACTTCTAATAATTAATAAAAAATATAAATTGCATAAAAATAAATTTTTAAGTCTCTTTTTTTTAAAAAATATTTAGAAAAAATTAGGGGTTTTACATCCTACCCAACTTACAAGAATTTCGTCCTCGAAATTTAGGATTAATAGGGTAGATAGGGTTGAGGGATAGGAAGAGTTCGTCAATACCAAAAATGCAATTAAATTTGAGGAGGCGATAAAACGTCGTTCAACACCACCGTGCAATAGAAAATTATGGAGTCGATATATACAAAAAATATATCATGGGTATGGAATTGAATAATGTTCGCTAGTGGAGGTAACAAAATTTCGAATATCCAATTTTAGAGAACAACAAGAAATTAAGTAGACCAAAGAGAATAAATTAGACAGTTAGAAAATATGATTCCTTAAGAAAGAACTAGATACTAATCGTCTTGGTCGAGGGTTTGATTTGGTGATGATTAGAATCACTCTCGTGCGTTCAAGAGGGGTTGGAAGGGCACAATAAAATTTCTAAGATTGGGGAGAAGAAGAGTTTAAGGTGAGGATATAGCCACATGAGTTGGTCGGTGGCTATCTAAATTCGTGTTGAATAACTGATAGGAAAACGAAAGGTGATATCTTGCATCTATCTGTCATGTACAATGTCTGGTCTTTCTAATATAAGTGAAAGACAAAACTGTAAGGAGTTCAAAGACAATGCTATCGAGTACGAAATACATGGTTCATAGGCGACAAAAATAATTCAAAAGGGAATTGCCAAGGCTGTCGTGGATGAGACTCTAAGGCAAGTTTAACTATGTCCTCATCCACGTAGAATAATACAAGAAAAGCGAACCAAAGTGCAATAGGTTGATCAGACCATCATGTACCGGTTCTGATTAGACAATATGTTAGTGGGTGCATCCAATAAAATATGTCATGATCAAGCTTGATAACGAAATAAGCTTGCAAAACTGAAGTTACATTAGCAGCATGGGATAGTCAAAATACGAGCAAGCGGGTACTGGTGAAGGAATTTTAAATAGTCCAAGATCTTTTAAAATCAAGGCTCGCCCGAAGTGTGGGCCTATACAGTTGTCCTAGTGTTTCTTCATTTATGGCTTGGTAGACTAGATAAGGTAGGGTCCTCTGAATTTAGAGTCTAAATGAACTTACCAATGTGGTTCACAAGGAAAAAGGTTTGTTAGGTGGTGTGGTATTCTACCCAACTTACAAGATTTAAGCTAGTAGTGTGATGGGACAATGGTTCAAGCAATCAAGATAAAGCACAAATTTAAGCATTTACGGAATTAAGTAGAATAAAATCAAATATCGGTCGAAAGAATTGAGTCGAGATGGAATTCCTATCCGTGGTCAAAAATATATCGGTATCATGGTAAAGGTTATAGTTTAGCCATTTTGATTAAAAGGTCATATCATGAAAATAATGTACAAGGAGACGTGTTTTAGTGAGACATGATATATAGACATGATATATCTACATGAAGGTGGACTTGTCTAGGTCTTACACATAAAATTTGTTGGAAGAAAAAGTCTAGTGTTGTGCTCAAATTATCCAAGTCACGGTAAGGGACGCCAAAAGATCAAAAATAGAATGTGGGAGTTTACGAGGTGATAATTAATGCACACAAAAATAAAGAAGATCAAGTTAAAGCATGAAATAAAATTAATTAAAGAATCCAGTAAAAATACTTTAGGAACACAATTCCGGAGAGAAGATAGTCTTCTAGATGAATACAGTTAAGGACCATTAGATCATTATTCAAATTGTAAATGGGTTAGAAGGTCGCAATTAAAAGATCTAGAATTGAAGGAAGGTCGAGTAAGCCGAGGTGGAAATACAGTCACATAGCTGGGTAGATGACTAACAACACTGGTGTATATACTACTATCATGGTCATGAGTGACATGGCAATTAGTGTGGAATACTCAGTACGGTTATCTTTGGGCCTACCATTAAAATTTACTCAAGTATCCTCCAAAAATTTCAAAATTAAACTTTCAAAAATAAACCACCAAAAATTGTATTCACTGCAAGTCGTTCAATTTCATCATAAAAATTTAAATAACTCTCATAAATCTCAAAGCGAAATTTTATCACGTTACTACTAACCTTTTCCAAAATTAACGTTTAAATTCAACTATTTAACTCAAGAGTTCATAATTTACGAATCCATAAAAATTTCACAATCAATCAAAAATTTAACACTCTAAAATTTTTAAATAACTCATAATAAAACTCTTAGCATATTAAAAGCAATCTCAAAAAATTAAGCTCAATGCTCTCATCAATTTTAACTTCTATTCATGCTAAGTTATTCCAACAAAATCATAACTTTTAAATGGTAACTTCCTTTAATCAATCAAAATAACTTTCCATCACATCCTTCGAAATTCTCCCAAAAATTTTAATATTAACAATCCCTCATTAAACTAAATTTTCAAATAACCTTATCAGTCAAAATCTTTTTTTTTTACCAAAAATCTAAATAGAGTTGTAAATCCTCAATCATAGGACACCATTTAAAATATAAAAAAATTCTCAAAAATTGTTTTCATAACTTTTAAATATTTTAAACCAAAATTTACCGTCATTACTTCCACTTAAAATTCAAATTTACTAAACACGAAAATCGCAAGTTGTTCAACTCAATTTAAATAATTCCTATGGCCATTTTTAAAAGCTAAGATCATTTTCAAACCAAATTTATAACTGTTCAAAGGTGTATAACTATAATACAATAAATCATAAACATCAAAACTCGAAAATCAAATAAATTTTATATTTATTCAAGGATGTATATCTATCACCCAAAACCCACAATTATCATAACTCGAAAAGCAAATCAATATTTTACTTATGCAAAGATGTATAGCTATAACTCAATAAATCATCAATTCTCAAAAAGCCAATCAATTTCTTAAACCAAGCATAAAATTCTATAAATCCTCTGGTGTTTGCTATTTAGAATCTCAATATTAAAACTTTCCTTGGTGATATCCTACTTTACAAATGACTAATCATTAAATCAAACTAAAAGCCTTTTTAACTCCATTAGAGTCTTGAATGTATTCAAATTACCAATATAATCATTCTAGCCATGTGCTTGACCTATGAGCATATACTGGTGTAGTCATCTTCCTAGTTGACACTAAACACGAAAATAAGAATCAATGGTAGAAAGCAATCAAGCAAGATGCAATTCAAGGAGGTCGATCGAGAGTTCGGAATTTGAAGCCAAGGGAAGAGGTCAAGCTGTATGGATGAGATTTCTAGATTCTAATCCTATATTACAGGCTCACATCGGGTACAATTACGTAACCGAAGTGACAAACTCGACCTGCATGGGCCACCACAAAAACATGTAACACTCCAGTCCCAAAATACTTAGGACAAGGTACGTATCCATGCCAGCTGCATACATACGAAATATACTCCAATATATGGAAACCTCGTATGAATACATAAACTGTAAAATGCAGTAGAACCATAATAACTACATTTCATCCACTAGATAAATAAATGATATAAAAACAACTTTGAATTTGTCATGTATACAATCGTTGGGCGGAGACAAAGTCCACTACCAACTATCTCAAATAAAATGTACAAGAAGTGATCGATAAAATAATGAGATGAACCAAGCACAATCGTCTTCAAAAGAATGGAGAAGACTACGGCCTTGGCTAGAACACCTGTAAAATCACAGAAGCACACACCTGGAGAGATAACCAGGTCCTCAGAGGGACGTAACATGATACAATAACATGTCATATGAATACTGAATATAAATATGCCACCAACAAAGTAAGTGACAAGACAACAATAAGGTACTCTAACCATACTAAAGTGAACATGCAGTTAAGAACAAACCTTTCGTCGCATGAGCCCTGGCTGTAATGGGATCTGGTATAGTCCCCACTTGGGCACCAGTGACCTAAGCGCATGACGTTCGAAAACGACAGAGGCCAACCTGAGAGGCTCATACCCGTATCTCCAGCGGAGCTTCCGGGTTACAAGGGAAGTGCAATCGAAGCCCATATGACAAGAAAATGTTCTCCCCACCCAATATACCTATAATGTCGCATCCACGACCATGTAACACTACTAAACGTCAAGTCTTCTAATATACAACTATTGACAGTTAGACCTAACGCATGCGCACTGGGGATCAGCCAACACACAAGGACCTCTACATGCTACTCATCTCACACATCCTCGTGGTACAACTGTGTCAAGGTATATATGCAATACACTACAAACTGTAGTCTCTTAACTCTAAGTCCATATGCAATCAAAGGATAATAACAAAGTATATCTAATATCACTGAGCAGACAATAAATCAAGAACTGTAAAAACTAGAAATAATTGAACAGTGATATATAATAAAATGCAGACTGAATATAAACAGTATAATGGCAAGGTATCTTGCCTGGTGGTACAAAATGGCAAGTCCAGAAAATCACAATGTCAGCGAAGAAATGTCACAATCTCCAAACAACTCCGGACGCTGAAACAAACATAAAAAATGCACTCGGTGTAAAAGATATACCTAGGAAACGCCTGTCCAAAAGTCCAATTCTGGAACAGGGGCAAAATCGTAATTTCAGGTCAAAACGATGTCCGCCGTTGGACCTGCTTTGTACCGAAATGTGTGCCAATATCTACGGTCTCTAAAGTCATCAAACTACATGTCTACAGATTTTTTTGATGAGACGAACCCAACGGTATGTCCAATTTTGGATTCCGGTGGGCTGTGCACAAAATCGCCCGTTGAGTGGGATTGTGGGCCCGCCAAAATAGCGTCACGACCAACGGTCTCAGAATTGGACCAAACTTGGGATACAGGACCAAAAAAATATTTTGAGTCCAATGGTACAAGTTTCGTCGCGATTTGATGAGTGTGCACAAAGTAATTGAGAAATTTTGAAAAGCCTGATACGCAAAAATTCGACGGATACGGACCAAATTCGTTGCGCACACGCAACCAATTTGAATCCCGTCAATTCTCGCACGTCCACAAATTTGATATGGACCTTTCGGTACTCTCGGTTTACGACGGGGTCGCCCGGTTTGTCGGGACGTACCTCGTACAGGGTTTTTAAGGTTTATAAAAACTGATTTTTCGGAAATTTTAATTTAATTAAACATGAAATTTATTGCAGAATAAATAAATCTATTTGAAGGTGATGAAAGAGGGTCATGTGGGCTATCTACATGAATTTACGGATCTACAATCGGATTAGAATTGAAGGAGAAATCAATCGGGGAAGTGGGTTACCTTAAAGTGGAAATCTGTTGTTGTTGTTGTCGTCGTAACGACCGGGAGGCGGAGATGCTGTCGCTCCGGCGAGGCTGGCACACACGCCGAGAAGAGGTACGGGGACAGAGATGAGAGGAGGAAGGAAGGAAGGAGAGTGGAGGAGGAGAAATAATTAAGGATTAGGGTTTGGTTCATATATATACATAAGTATATGTATATACATAATATATAGGGTTCGACAAATAAATGGGTTTCAGCCAAAGCACAGTAGCTTGCTACGAAAAAGAAAAGGGGGCGCACAAAGCTTATGGTTTGCGGCTGCTCTTGGCATGTAGGTTGTTTGTTGTTGGGACATATGTATATAAAGCATGTATATATATCTAAAGGCATATATATTAGGTCGGCCACTATATATTAGCTACTACTACTAAGTGCTTTAATGGATGGCCAAGCTTGGCAAGCAAGCTACTATTGCTGCCTCCAAATAAGTAGTGGTCGGTTCCCCCTTTGTGGGGCCGACCACTATATGTATTTTTTTTTCAAATTCTTTTCTTATCTAAACTCTAAAATACTTATACATGTCTATAAGTATATATGCATATATCCATAAAAATCTATTTAAATCTATTTAAATCCAAATATTAATTTAGATGTCACATATCCAAATATTTAATATATTTAAATATATCTACATATATATATAAATTTAATCCTTAATAAATTAACTCAAAACAATAATATTTAAATAGGAAAACATGTTTATTAAATTTTTACAAAATAACTATAATAATAATAAAATAATAAACTTGTCCCAATGGGTGAACCAATACCGTACACTCTTATCCGGGTCCAGAAAATCTAAAACTTGTAACATATTATTTAATTATAAAAATACCAATAATTGTACATATAACTAAATAATTAGAAATTGTATATAAAATTCTAAAATAATTTAGGAAATATTTCTACGTACATAAAATATGCCTACATGGCCACCTTGGTCGCACCACATGCCCACATGGGCTTAAATTTGGTTCGGGCCCTGTTCGGACTGAATTGGACAAACCGGGTCATCCAAAAATCAATATAAAAAATAATATTTAATTAAAATAATTTAAATGAGTTAACGTACAACTTGGCCTGGTTTTTCTAGTTTGGTTATCCCCATGGCAAGGCTTCCCCTAGCATGGCTAGTACACTAGTCAAGGCGTACTGCTACAACTTTCGTGCTAAAAGTCATGGTCGTCTAGCGCTCCAAAACTCAACAATGGCTAACGTCACTTCTAATAATTAATAAAAAAATATAAATTGCATAAAAATAAATTTTTAAGTCTCTTTTTTTTTAAAATATTCAGAAAAAATTAGGGTTTTACACATGTGCGCAAGTTGCGCGAGCAAAACTGCCCAAGGCGCACGTTGCGCGCAAGCACGGCGAACGTTGTGCGCAAGCACGGCACACGTTGCACGGCAAAAAATCGTGCGGGCGAATGGCCGCGCAAGTTGTGCGATGTGCGCGGGCAAAATCGTCCACGACGCACGTTGCGCGCAAGCACGGCGCGCGGGCACGCGGCAGAAAATCGTGCGACCGTGCGGCCGCACAAGTTGCAAGTTGCGCGAGGACAAACGTGTCCACGGCGTACGTTGCACGCAAGCACGGCGCGCGGGCGCGCGGCAGAAAATTGCGCTGCCGCGTAAGTTGCAAGTTGCGCGAGGACAAACGTGCCCATGGTGCACGTTGTGCGCAAGCACGACGCACGGAAGAAAAATGTGCGGGCTCACGGCACGCAAGTTGCGCATTGCGCGCGGACAAAATCGTCTACGGCACACGTTGTGCGCAAGCACGACGCACGGGCGTACGGCAGAAAAATACACGGACGTGCGGCGCACAAGTTGCGCATTACGCGCGGGCAAAATCGCCCACGGCACACGTTGCACGCAAGCACGGCGCACGGCAGCGAAGACACTGCGCGCGGCACTGTTCATCGTCCCGACAGCACCAAAAGGTGTGGGAAACCCATGAACATGAAAATGGCATAACTTTCTCATACGAAGTCGAAATCAAGCGATTCAAAAGCCAAAATTGGGTAGAATTCAATTTTCTACAACATTGAACCATTAGATCTCGAAAATAACCAAGTTTCAGAGATCAAAACTAAGAAAATATAAAAAATTACAAACTTAGATTGACAAGAATTCATCCATCAAACCTAAAAATGTCAAGTTCTAAAGAGGCTTAGAATCAAGTAAGGAAGAGAATAGAACAATAAAACTTGAGATCCATCATGAAGTAAGTTGCACTTGCCTAGGACTTGGTAGGTGGAAGGAGTAAATAAAGAAGATGAAGATGTAAATGTGAATAATGGAGGAGAGAGAAGGAGTTGGTTTTTATACAAAATCTTTCCATTTCAAACCAAGCCAAGCCAAGTCAAATCATGTTGAACCAAATTGAACCAATTAAGTCAAGATTTAAACCAAGGCTAAGCTAAGCAAGATAAGTCAAAATACATATAACGGGAAACGGGAGTGACAGTAGGACTGCCACAACCCTTTTCACACTCCGATCCCGCTAGGGTCGTCCGTTTTGCCTGGATCCCTGCGGGATCGTTCGTCCTCGCTAAGACATGATGTCGTGCAAGCCTAAGTTACCTTTGCACAAGGCCATATACCTGCACAAAACAACTAGTCAAGCAAAAACACACGCACGCACCCATTCATTACAGAAAACCAAATATTGGACACAGAGATTTGAAATGAAAATACTTCTTTTATTGATAAACTTGATAGGAATATAAGTACAAAGCTTTGCAAACTCAGATTGTCTTATCTTGGCTACATAATTCTCTTTAAAACTCTCTTTTGAAAATAGTCGTAGTGCCCATACATCATATCCCTTTATTATATGTTGAAATGTAAAGACACATTCAAAGGAAAAGAAACTTGCAACTTTGACTGGAAATGAAAAGAAGCTTCGAGGCAATCCACATCTCTACTGGGCTAGACGAGCTTCAGTGTCTCACTTGAAATCCCCCTGTCTCCTTTGCTTTCTGAAAAGGATGCCCACAACGTGGGTCAGCATACATCATGTACTGGCGAGCGACTTTTGGCCAAACTTATAAATCTTTGTACTAAATCAACATGTGGAGCTAACATTTTACTAGTGATCTTTCTACTTGTCTAGATTTTTTTAACAATTCATAAGAAATAAGACAGAAGAATATTGCATAACCAACTTACCCATCGCCGACAGTCATCCCTGCACAAGACAGGTTAGCATAATTTGTATATGATATAAAGGTATATTGTTTAACTCCGCATCTCTTGTTAGGTTGCAATGCACTCTGATTTCATAAATGCACCTAACTATATGCTGGTCCACGGGTCGTTTCCCGTAATTAGTCGCTGTTACACATGGGTTCAGCTCGTTGCTATTTGGACATTGATGCAACACTCGAGGTTTCTTGTACCTCAAAATGTTTAGACAATCTCCCCCAAGCCGAGCGATTCCAGGTGCCCCCAAAACAGCCCGAGAGATCTAATTTCCTTGTATACAAGTTGTCCAGGACCTATGTATACTCTGTAAGGCGACTGTTATGCAACACATGTATTTATGCTTTGCTTTGGTTTATGACAGAGCTTATAGCTCCTAGCTTTGGGACAATTCTCTTTGCTGTGGCAACGTATACAATCCGTCTGTACACATCTAAACATTTGAAGCATATTCATAGGCAACAGATATTATTCATATAGAAATAGATGAAGCGGCAACATATAATCCAGCATATGATTCAATTCATTATCTTCTCTTTATTTTTTGTTATTGTGGTATCGTTGATCGTAGGGACGAGGCAACAGAGTGGATTAGAGATCATTTTTATTAGGGTGTACAGATCAATGTTTGTTCGGTTGAAGCAACTCACCAAGATGAATCTTAGTTGAGAGAAGGAGGGACTTCACGCGCCGTTCACGAACAGTTCACACGTCCTACATTGGCACCAACAGTTGATTAGCATACTTCGGTCTCTTTCTCTCAAGATTTGGAATGAATGTGAAATGCGATGAAAGCGAACAATGAAAACCAATCATCGAAAACCAACACGAAAACGCATTCATCAAAACCAAGCAGCAAAAGAAAACATCCAATAAAACTCTTGGATTTATTTCAATAGAAGCCAATCCATCAATTGGAAAGGTTCATTGTATTTCATCCGTGATCAATCGATACCGGCAAAGGTTTTCCCAAATACTCAGTTCAAGACTGAGTCAGCAAGCCGTCGGTATTACATAGTGGACCGCGAGGAGCGGGGCACTACAACCCTGGCATTCCTAATGTTGTCACCACGACAGCAGTAGTCGAACGGCCAAAACGATACGATCCTTTGTCGTGTTCTAGGGTTAGGATTTCAAGAAATATGTGAGAATTATCGTATTCGAAAAATTCAATCATGAACCCTAAAGTGATTCTAAACCTAATTTATCAAAACTTTTTAGAGAAATAATAAAGATTCTTTGAATTTGAAAAGAATGTAGAAAAAATTAGGAAAAAACGTACTTAGACTCCGATGATGGTTTCGACTTGCGTGTCATCTCTTGGAATGGAGTGGTGGAGGAGAGAGTGGTGGAAGAATTTGGAATGGAGTGGTGGAGGAGAGGTGGAGAAGAGAATGGGATTTTAGGATTTTAGGTTTTTGGAAGAGAGGGGGAGGAAATAAGGAAATGAAATAAAAATGAGAGTTTGGTGTTGGAGTGGGTGGGGTTCCCAACCTATGTGGAGAATACCCCGGAGAGCGACGAGCGCCATCCGTGTGTCGAAGAAGCTCGGGAAGTGCATGGATCCTATTTTGGAACATATATGGTAAGGAAATATATGATTGGATTTTCATATTTACTTTGATCATATATTTATGATTGGACCCTTCATATAGTAGCTTTCCATATAATTGGACTTCCAATTATGACAAGCCAATTATGATTGGATTTTCATTAAATATATGATTGATGCATATTGGATGTTTCTATATATTGGCCTTCCATGTATGGATTACCAAGGGCTTATAAAAGGGTGATGCATGCTAGTTGTACACTCATCTCAAAAACAAGAGTGCCTTATAATCTTTGAGAGAGAGATAGGATTAAGGACTATTGTGAAGGAGAGATTGTTTCGAATAATTTTTCGACATCTCTTGTTCTTCGGAGTCCGCAATCAAAAAATTTCTTCTTTCAAGTGAGTTGTGGTGATCCGTGTTGGATCGGGATGAGCTTGTAGAGAGTGTATTCTCTTTATTCCATTAGTGGAGGTTCTTCAGGGTTGGACTCCGATCGTCCCGTAGTTTTTTCCCGTAAGGGTTTTCCACGTCAAAATATTTGTGTCTGCGATTGTGTTTGGCGTTTTTGGTTTGTGTGCTTTTGCTCGATTCTTTCACAGGACTTTCTGGTTTGGAGGAACGATTTCCGTGCTTCGTTCCCAAAAAAGTGGTATCAGAGCTTTGGGTTCAAAGAAGTGTTAGGAGTTGACAGTCTGTCACGACCCGCTTTCGAATAACCGGATACGAGTCGGACACGCCCAGTCTTCGTCGATAGACACGGCGAAGTAAGCTATACAATACTAAGGAAAACTAACCAGATATGCAAGAGTAAATGTGAACACAGCATCTATAACAAATCCCAAATCCAGATACATGTCTCAGAATTTATTATATTCCAACAAATGACAGAAAGTCTACTAGTCTCAATACAATAAAATAATATAGAAATACTAAGGTAAGCTCTAGGCCTCTTCAGCCTCTAAGTCCTGGGCCACATCAACTGGCTCATAGGTGTCTCCAGGCTCCTGCCCATAGTACGTATCACAAATAGCCTCCAGCTCATCTGCAACATATCCTAGGCAGGAGCGGAGCTAAGTATATCCTAGGAAATGAACATGAACATCATGGTATGAATCAAGAAACAGGAAATATATATAAAGTACAGGAAATGAGAACAAGATATAAAACTGAACAGAAAATACTGAAAGTAAACAGGGAACATGATATGAGTCCTGAACATGAAATACAACATGAACATAAAGTACAACTTGAGCATGAAATACAACCTGATCATGAAATACAACCTGATCATGAAATACAACCTGATCATGAAATACAACCTGAATCCTGACATGTGCAATATTGAAATACTTCTAGATTGTGTGATCGGCTTGGGTAGATGCAATGAACATGAAATGGTACGACTTTGGTCCCGCATGCACGATGCGGGGCCTAAGCTATTCACATGAATAGTAACAGGGTTTAATCACATATCTATAGTATTTTTCCTCTCAGACACAAGTAATCCATAAAACATGAAACCAAACAATACCATGATACATCGTGTCAACAAGGAGATACAAGGATGAATATACAAGACATGAGAAATGAACAAGTCCGAGGAGTATACTTGCCTTGCTCCGGGTGATCGAGAAAGGGTAGTAAAGCTGGGAATCCTCCTGTTATATGTTTACAATTTGATAAGTCAACAATGTAAAGTAATTATTTCTAATCTAGAAAATTACTTAACAAAAATCCTTAGCTTATACTAATTCTATTTAAGTCCTATTAATCTCTACATTTGTACAACTAAAGTAATATCTATATACAACCTAATATGTGAGACAATAATTCAATCTTCACTATCACTCAACTTGATGTGTCAAGGTCCTCTAAATGGTCAACATCTAATGGTACCTATTATTGTAACATGAGCTACCATGTTCCACTATAGAGCACAAAAAGGATTAGCCCTAAAGTAGGACTGAACCAAACCAACCTTAGTTTAAATATTAGTTATCAAATTTAGATGACTGAACAATGGTTCAGTCCACTGGCTAACCACAATTTAGTCCCCCATATGAAAACTGGTATTCAAATTCAGTTATAGCTCAATCCAGGGTTACTGGATAATACCCACTGATTCCCTGGACAGTCTAGTTCAAGTGTGGGATGTAACCTCTTTCCAGTCATAGTCTTTACAGTCCAGAAGATAAACTAATCAACCCTAAATCCCTAACCTGATATGGTTTCTCAGATGTAGGAAAATCAACCTAATAAGAAGTTTCCCTGTCTCAGTCCTTAACGGGACTGAAAAAGTTCAGTCCATAATGAACTGATATTCCCAATCAGTTTCATGGATAAGACTAAACTTCCAATCCAGTCTTGTTAAACACATAACCAACCTAGTCAATATTTGGTTAAACAATTAAACCTTAATCCATCATCGTTTGATGTATGACATATATGCACATCCTCAAAATATGTGTTCAGTACATGCTTCAATTGCAGTGTTAGTAAAATAACATCAAGTTTAGTAAAGTCTTCTCATGAGAACTCAACCAAGTCTCCTAGGTAATTCGATAACTTACCAAAGTCCACTCCTATAGACCTGCAATATAGGAACCTCATTGCTCTTCCTGCTGCCATTTCTATAGTGTATTACTTCAGCCATTTCAATATTACCTATCAAAACAACCCTTGCTACCACTCCATTCTGTACTGGATTCAGAAAAGAAGAAGAAACAAGAGCAATGATACCACCCTAGCCTATAGTTTAATAATCCATAATCCCAAGCACATGCATTTATCCTAAGTATTTGTGATCCTAAACTTGCAGATTTAGTAATACTTCAATTTAGATCAGTCCTAATATAAGAATTTAACTCAGTCTCTAAACAGGACTGCTAAGTGTCTGAAACAAAACAGTCACCAATATGACAAATCCTAATTCGATTTGAACCCTGGCTTCCATCCTACACCATTTCAGAAATTAACCCAGGACTTTTCTAGGCATTCTCATGATCATTCCTGTAACTAGTATACCAAAATCGAACCAATGCTGTCCAGGTTCAGTTCTAACCAATGAATCCTGGACAGTCAGTCCAAATACCTCCAGATAGATCAGTCTCTGGCATGATGACTGATGCACTCATCCTACAGTAACAGTTACTGTTATCATCCAATACACTTTCAGGCTCAAGGATAAATCTGTTTGGGCAAGGACTGATACAGATTCAGTCTTAAATAGGCAACTGATTCAACCCACCTGTCATGAGTTCCATCCATCTGTGCTGCCTCATATTAAGCTCCTTCTGAGTGAAAACATACTTTAGGCTTTTGTGGTCCGTGAAGATGTCACTCTCTCTCCATATAAGTAGTGTTTCTACGGTTTCAAGGCAAAAATGACTACTGCAAGCTCCAAGTCATGTGTAGGGTAATTCTTCTCATAAGGCCTCAACTGTCTAGAAGCATAAGCAATGACCCTCTTGTTCTGCTCAAGCACACATTCCAAGCCTTTTCCTGAAGCATCGCTGTAGATGACAAATCCTCTTGATCCAGATGGCAAAGCTAGAACTGGTGCTGTCGTGAGTCTTCTTCAAATGCTAACTGGCAGGCGTTGCTCCAGATGAACTCCTCGTTCTTCCGCATAAGCTTCGTCATAGGCTCCGTTATCCTGGCAAAATCCTTCATGAACTTCCTGTAGTATCCTGCTAGCCCCAGAAAACTACGAATCTCAGCTACTGACTTGGGAGGTGCCCATGCTTCCACTGCTTCAATCTTCTTGGGATCCATAGAAATCTCCTCTCCAGTCACCACATGCCCCAAAAACTCCATCCGGTCTAAAAAACTCATATTTCGAGAGTTTTTCGTACAGCTTCTCCTTTCGCAGTATCTCCAACACGATCCGTAGGTGCTCTACATGCTCCTCCTCGGTCTTCGAATATATCAAGATTTCGTCAATGAAGACTACGACAAACTTGTCCAGATACTTATGAAAAACTTTATTCATCAAGTTCATAAACACTACTGGGGCACTTGTGAGTCCGAACGGCATCACCAAGAACTCATACTGGCTGTATCGGGTGTTGAAAGCTGTCTTCGGAATATCCTGCTCCCGATCCTTTATCTGATGATATCCCGACCGAAGGTCAATCTTGGAAAAGACCTTCGCCCCACTCAGTTGATCAAACAGCTCATCAATCCGCGACAACGGGTATCTATTCTTGATGGTGATATTGTTGAGTGCACGGTAATCAATGCACATCCCCATCCTTCTTGGGCACGAAGAGTACCGGTGCTCCCCAGGGTGAAGCACTGGACCGAATGAAACTCTTGCCTTCCAACTCATCAATCTGAGCCTTCAACTCGACAGCTTCCTTCGGGTTGATCTTGTAGCAATGCTGGGACTTCGGCGCTGATCCGGGCACTAGGTCGATGCTGAACTACACATCTTGATCTGGCGGCAATCCTGGCAACTTCTCGGGGAAGACGTCGAAAAACTCTACAATCAGCGGATGCGGCAACTCTTGGTCTTCTGCAACTATTCCGAAGTAGACTCCCTCTGGCCTCTCTATAACTCGTCTGCTGATCTCAAACGGTAAAACTCCTGGCAGGCTGAAAGTCACCTTCCCCTCATGGCAGTCTATTACGGCAAACTGCTCGCTCATCCAGTCGATGCCGAGGACTACGTCGAATCCGGGCAAAGGCATCACTAGAAGTCGAGCCCTAAGCTCTCGTCCAGCTACAGTGATAGGACAATCCACCATCTCACCGATTGGCACTACCCCTTCTTCTGTCATAATCCGATAGTTCCTCCTAGTGGGCTTGGGTGTGAAGCCGTGTTTATGTAGAAACTCATATGATACAAAGCTATGTGTGGCTTCAGAGTCAAATAAGGCAATGGCAGGAAATGAATAAATGACAATAGAACCTGTGATGACATCTGGAGCTGCCTCCTCCTCCTCAACATTGGCCATGACGTAAGCACGTCCCTGCTATGGTCCTCCCCTCTGCTGCTACTGGTGCTGTGCAAACCTCTGCTGCTGGGGTGGTAGAGCTCCTCCTCTCTTGGGTGCAGCAGGCAATGCTCTGGATGGTACGGGCGGTGGTCCTCCAGCTCCTCGAGGTCCTCCTGCTAGTCTAGCTGTAGCCTGCTGGCAGTCTCTCATCTGATGTGCATCTGACCCACAGAAGAGGCAAAGTCCAAGCCTCTTGCGACAGACCTCCACGCGGTGTCCTGGCCGATGACAATATGTGCAAGTGGCTCTCTGCTGCCTCTGATGCTGAACTGCTGGAACTCTGGCAGGACGGTGCTGAACTGCTGCTTGCTGATGTGGCCTCGCCTGAGTCTGTATCTGCACCCTCTTCGTCGGTGCCTGGTAACTGCTGCTGCCGATGTTCCTATCCCTCTTGGGCCTCGGGTCCATCTTCTTCTTAAATGCCTGGGCAATCTTGAGGATGCTCGAGTAGGTAGTCGCCTGGCTAATAGCTACTGCGTACAGCAGCTCCCTGGTTAGGCCCTTCTTGAATCTCCAGGCCCTCTCCTCTGGCGTGCCGACTAGGTTCTCTATGAACCTGCTGAGTCGGGTAAACTCTGAAGTATACTCTGCTATTGACATCGTCCCCTGCTGTAAGGCCTCGAACTGTATCCGAAGTTCGTCTCTCTCGATGTCTGGGAAAATTTTCTCTTTGAATAGTGTTTTAAAATCTGCCCAGAGAACCTGCTGTGCTGCCAACTGGGGCTCCTCGTATACCAGGCTCTTGCAAGGTTGAACAATCGCATGCTCGCTACCTCTACCTTCAAGTCATCCGGGATCTGCGCCATCTTCAAGGTCCTCTCCGCATTCTCCAGCTATTTGTCTGCATAGATGATACCCTCATTGCCCCAAAAGTCCATCTGGCAGAGATTCTGGTATTCCTTGGTCGTCCCTGGTCTCGGTGCTCGTGGTGCTGGAGGTGCTACTGGTGCCGGTGCTGCCGTCTCTTGAGTCTTAAGTGCGTCGACGACGGTCGCTCTGAACTGTGCTGCCTGGTGATTCTGGGCCTCCATAAACTGCTGGAACATCGCCATCACCTGGGCGCCGTCAAACATCATCGTCGAGGGCAGCGGTGGAAAGATAAGAGTCGCTGGCGGAAGCTGATCTGCCGAAACGTCTGGTACAGGCTGATCTGAACTGCTTGCAACTTCGGGCTGATCCACGGTCTTCCTCGTAGTGACCATCCTGAATAGAAAAAAAACTTCGTTGATTGACAAACCCTAAAACCTAATAATCAATGTTTTTATAATATCAATGTACCTGAAAAACCTAATATACCCTTATTTTCTAATTTTTTATGCTGTGATCAAGTTTCCCTAGTGTAATCAACTCCCCCAATAGTACGCTAATACCTAGGTACCATTAGGATAGACCTGCATGGGCCACCACTAAAAACATGTCATGACCCGCTCCCGAATAACCGGATACGAGTCGAACACACCCAGCCTTCGTCGATAGACACGACGAAGTAAGCTGTACAATACTAAGAAAAACTAACCAGATATACAAGAGTAAATGGGAACACAACATCTATAACGAATCCCAAATCCAGATACATGTCTCAAAATTTATTACATTCTAGCAAATGACAGAAAGTCTACTAGTCTCAATAGAAGGAAATAATATGGAAATACTAAGGTAAGCTCTGGCCTCTGCAGCCTCTAAGTCCTGGGCCACATCAACTGGCTCATAGGTGCCTCTAGGCTCCTGCCCATAGTACGTATCACAAATAGCCTCCAGCTCACCTGAAACATATCCTAGTCAGGAGCGGAGCTAAGTATATCCAAGGAAATGAACATGAACATCATGGTATGAATCAAGAAACAGGAAATATATATAAAGTACAGAAAATGAGAACAAGACATGAAACTGAACAGGAAATACTGAAAGTAAACAAGGAACATGATATGAGTCCTGAACATAAAATACAACCTAAACATGAAGTACAACCTGAACATGAAATACATCATGAAATACAACCTGAATCCTGAAATACAACCTGAATCCTGACATGTGTAATATTGAAATACTTCTAGATTGTGTGATCGACTTGGGTAGATGCAATGAACATGAAATGGTACGACTTTGGTCCCGCGTGCACGATGCGGGGCCTAAGCTATTCACATGAATAGTAACAGGGTTTGATCACATATCTATAGTATTTTCCCTCCCAGACACAAGTAATCCATGAAACATGAAACCAGACAATACCGTGATACATCGTGTCAACAAGGAGATACAAGGATGAATATACAAGACATGAAAAATAAACAAGTCCGAGGAGTATACTTGCCTTGCTTTGGGTGATCGAGAAAGGGTAGTAAAGCTGAAATCCTCCTGTTATATGGTTACAGTTTGATAAGTCAACAATATTTCTAATCTTGAAAATACTTAACAAAAATCCTTAGCTTATACTAATTCTATTTAAGTCATATTAATCTCTACATTTGTACAACTAATGTAATATCTATATATAACCTAATATGTGAGACAATAATTCAATCTTCATTATCACTCAACTTGATGTGTCAAGGTCCTCTAAATGGTCAACATCTAATGGTACCTATTATTGTAACATGAACTACCATGTTCCACTATAGAGCACAAAAAGGATTAGCCCTAAAGTAGGACTGAACCAAACCAACCTTAGTTTAAAGATTAGTTATCAAATTTAGATGACTGAACAATGGTTCAGTCCACTGGCTAACTACAGTTTAGTCCCCCATATGAAAACTGGTATTCAAATTCAGTTATAGCTCAATCCAGGGTTACTGGATAATACCCACTGATTTCCTGGACAGTCTAGTTCAAGTGTGGGCTGTAACCTCTTCCCAGTCATAGTCTTTACAGTCCTAAAGATAAACTAATCAACCCTAAATCCCTAATCTGATATGGTTTCTCGGATGTAGGGAAACCAACCTAATAAGAAGTTTTCCTGTCTCAGTCCTTAACAGGACTGAAAAAGTTCAGTCCATAATGAACTGATATTCCTAATCAGTTTCATGGATAAAACTAAACTTCCAATCCAGTCTTGTTAAGCACATAACCAACCTAGTCAATATTTGGCTAAACAATTAAACCTTAATCCATTATCGTTTGATGCATGACATATATGCACATCCTCAAAATATGTGTTCAGTCCACGCTTCAATTGCAGTGTTAGCAAAACAACATCAAGTTTAGTAAAGTCTTCTCGTGAGAACTCAACCAAGTCTCCTAGGTAATTCGATAACTTACCAAAGTCCATCCTATAGACCTACAATATAGGAACCTCATTGCTCTTCCTGCTGCCATTTCTATAGTGTATTACTTCAGCCATTTCAATATTACCTATCAAAACAACCCTTGCTACCACTCCATTCTGTACTGGATTTAGAAAAGAAGACGAAACAAGAGCAATGATACCACCCTAGCCTATAGTTTAATAATCCATAATCCCAAGCACATGCATTTATCCTAAGTATTTGTAATCCTGAACTTGCTGATTTAGTAATACTTCAATTTGGATCACTCCTAACATAAGAATTTAACTCAGTCTCTAAATAGGACTGCTAAGTGTCTGAAACAAAACAGTCCCCAATATGACAAATCCTAATTCGATTTGAACCCTGGCTTCCAGCCTACACCATTTCAGAAATTAACCCAGGACTTCTCTAGGCATTCTCATGATCATTCCTGTAACTAGTATGCCAAAATCGAACCAATGCTGTCCAGGTTCAGTACTAACCAATGAATCCTGGACAGTCAGTCCAAATACCCCAAGATAGATCAGTCTCTGGTATGATGACTGATACACTCATCCTACAGTAACAGTTACTGTTATCATCCAATACACTTTCAGGCTCAAGGATAAATCTGTTTGGACAAGGACTGATACAGATTCAGTCTTAAATAGGCAACTGATTCAACCCACCTGTCATATATGAAGTGATCAAATAGAATTTAAACCCAGGCATCATACGAACCTACCACAACTTAGTATAGTTCAACTAAACATAACCTGTAGTTGCCATAGTAAGTCTTTGTAAAGTTAAACGTAACTTAGGAGGTTACACCCATTGCTTTCAGAAAACTCCCTACTATTCCTAAGGCAAAATACCTGCAACTTGGAACCTCAACTATACAAAATAGGTAAACAACATTAGGCTTAACAGATAGCTAAATAGACTGGGTTTCCTATACATTCTAAACCAAAAATTGAGCACAACCCTACTGTCAAATAAGATATAAAAAAATAGTTCGTCAGGATTTCATGTCAAAAACCCAGTGATACACATTCATGGCTGCTAATGCTCACTGCAGGAATTTACTGGGAATAATAGATTTGATTTGATGTCAAAATATACTCGTCAAAACTTGCATCAGATATCAACTGAAATTAATCAATTGTCAATATCAGTCCTAATTGAACTATCATAGGATTCTGGTTTTAGCAATTTGAATCAACAGTATTCAATTCCTGATCTAATCCTACGGTTATGATATCAATTATTCCTTCCAAATATGTGAGATAAAACTCACATATGAACTAACCAATGAATCAATCATTCGATTAAACTCAAACGAGGACTATTGAGCAGAGTAAGAGTTTACCAGACGAAAGAGATCCAATTTGCTGCTGGCTTCAGGATTCAAGAGCAACACGAGTTGCACTCGGATTTGGATTCAGCCTTCGAAACAAGATCCAAAGGATACGATGTGAAACAGGGAATAATTATAAATAAACAAAAGGATCTTAGATTAGGAGTTCGAAGAATCCGACACATACTCTGAATCCAACTAAATTACAATATTCTCAATTTGTCTACACCCGATCTAACATCCTGAAGAAATATACGAAATGATTCAGAACTCTCAAGATCAAACCAACCTCCTAAAACATTGATCAAAAGGAGAAAATTATACTACACCTCCAGCTCGAATTGATGATTTGAAGAAAAATTGGTAGAACCAAGATCCTCGACTGTTTCCTTGGTTGCAGTCGTGTAGATCGGTCGATACGAAATTCTGGATCTAACAATTTAAGAATCAAATTGGTCAAAATGAATTGGCATTCCAATCAAAACAACTACGAATGATGAATTACTCACCAGATTCTAATAATCGATGGGAATGTCAGAGATCGACTAGAGTTCATCCTTCTCCTGACCATCGAGGATGAGTGACCTAGATTGAAGGCACGAAGCACTATTCAAATCAATTCAACCGAAGACATAAATCCAAACGAAAATAAATTCGATTCTCACCTAATCGTGATTGATGCTCGAAATGAGAACTGCAGCTCTGGGAAGAAGAAGACTAGCTCGAAAAGAAGAAAATGGCTGAGAAATGATGAGATCTACTGGTCCTTAAATAGGTGGTAATGGAGAGAAATTGGAGGGAAAACGAAATGGAAAATTGTTAGAGCACATGGCTCCTAACAGAGTTGGTTAGAGAAGGAATTTCAAATTTACTTCTCCATTTCCAGAAGGAATGGCCGAGCCTAAAAATGAGCTTATTCCCAAATCAGAAGGGAAAATGGATTTAAAAGAAAGGGGTTTGATCCATGGGCTATTACCAAAAGCCCACTAGTTAAATTTCAATAAAAGCCCCAATCAAATTGGGCTTAAAGAAAATAATAATAATAATAATAATAATAATAACAATAATAATAATAATAGCTTAGAAAGAAAAATCAGGAAAATTATTTAAGGATTTATAAAATAATAAAAAAATTCAGAAGTGGAGTTACAAATCTCCCCTCCTAAAAAAAGTTCGTCCTCGAAATTCAGAAACATTCCAAAATTGATTCGCAAAACACCACGACGTATTATTGAGAAAAAAGAAATATGGAAAATTCAAAATGCTAAAATACAATCAAGTGAACAATCTAGGGTAGCTCTCTCGCATCTCGTCCTCACACTCCCATGTGGACTCTCCCGGAGAGTGGTGTCTCCACATGACGCGGACAAATGGAATAGTCTGGTTCCGCAGGCGCTTCTCCCTCCGATCAAGAATCTCTACTGGCTGCTCCTCGTAGGTCAAACTCGGACCCACCTCTAGCTCTAAATAATCTACCACATGGCTCGGGTCCGAAATATAGCATCGAAGCTGGGACACGTGGAAGACATCATGCACTCCCTCCAAGCTAGCTGGAAGTGCTAGTCGATACGCCACCTCGCCAATCCGTACCGTCACATCGAAAGGTCCGATGTACCTCGGACTGAGCTTCCTGCCTCTGCCGAAACAAATGACACCTCTGGTAGACGAGATCTTCAGGACACTCTATCTCCAACTGCGAACTCCAGTGGCCGTCTACTGCTGTCAGCCTAATGCTTTTGCCGATCCTGTGTAACTCTGAGACGCTCCCTGATCAACATGATCTTCTCAGCTGAGTCTACCACCATCTCTGGCCCAAGCAAAGCCCTCTCGCCAACGTCGTCCCAAGATAAAGGTGTGCGACATCTCCGCCCATACAGTACCTTGAACGGGGTCATCTCGATGCTAGCCTGATAACTGTTGTTATAGGCAAACTCTACTAGATGCAAATGATCCTCCCACAAATTGCCGAAGTCGTATGTGCAAACTAGTAGCATGTCCTCCAGCGTTTGAATGGTCCTCTCGGACTGCCCGTCCGTCTGTGGATGATAGGCGGTGCTGAACTTCAACTGTGATCCCAAGCTCAGCTGTAGACTCCTCCAGAAATATGATGTGAAGCAGTTGTCTCTGTCTGAAATGATGCTCACCTGCACCCCGTGAATCCTCACGATCTGACGCATGTAGAGGTCTGCAAGCTTCTCGGTCGACAGTCCAACCTTGAAAGGAATAAAATGAGTAGACTTCGTCAGTCTGTCCACGATAACCCAAATAGCGTCCTTGCTACTGGGCGTACGCGATAATCCAGAGACGAAGTCTATGGTGATATGCTTCCACTTCTATTCCGAAATAGATAAAGGCTGGAGTAGTCCCGCTGGTCTCTGGCACTCCGCCTTGACTTGCTGGCACACAAGACATCTGGAAACAAATCAGGCAACCTCTCTCTTCATCACATACCATCAAACATACTCTCGCAGATCCTTGTACATCTTGGTAGATCCAGGATGAATAGAATACTGTGACTGGTGGGCTTCCTGCATCACCTCCTCTCGCAAATCCTTGGGCACACACAACTGGGTTCCGTGCCTCAGGGATCCATCCTCTGCAATGGTGAAGTCGTCGAGCAATCCTGCCTCTGCCTGGCCTCTGAGACATCGGAGTCCCTCATCAAGAAACTGGGTCTCCTTGATCTTCTCTATCAGTCCTGAGTGTATCTGCATATGCATCAGTTGTCCTCCAACTCCCGGAAGAACAATCTCAATCCCAAGGCTCTCAAGATCCTCCAGAAGATGCCGGTCCATAGTGAGATACATAGAAACAGGATATCGACTGAGAGCATCTGCTACCACATTCGCCTTCCCAGGGAGGTACTGCAGATTGATGTCGAAATCCTTCATGAGTTCCAGCCATCTGTGCTGCCTCATATTCAACTCCTTCTGAGTGAAAATATACTTCAAGTTTTTATGGTTCGTGAAGATGTCCACTCTCTCTCCATATAAGTAGTGCTTCCACAGTTTCAAGGCAAAAATGACTGCTGCAAGCTCCAAGTCATGTGTAGGGTAATTCTTCTCATGAGGCCTCAACTGTCTAGAAGCATAAGCAATGACCCTCTTGTTCTGCTCAAGTACACATCCCAAGCCTTTCCCTGAAGCATCGCTATAGATGACAAATCCTTCCGATCCAGATGGCAAAGCTAGAACTGGTGCTGTCGTGAGTCTTCTCTTCAATTCTTCAAATGCTGACTGGTAGGCGTTGCTCCAGATGAACTCCCCGTCCTTCCGCGTAAGCTTCATCATAGGCTCCTCTATCCTGGCAAAATCCTTCACAAACTTCCTGTAGTATCCTGCTAGCCCCAGGAAACTACGAATCTCAGCTACTGACTTGGGAGGTGTCCATGCTTCCACTGCTTCAATCTTCTTGGGATCCACAGAAATCCCCTCTCCAGTCACCACATGCCCCAAAAACTCCACCCGGTCCAAGAAAAACTCATATTTCGAGAGTTTCCCGTACAGCTTCTTCTTCCGCAGTATCTCCAATACGATTCGCAGGTGCTCCACATACTCCTCCTCGGTCTTCGAATATATCAAGATGTCGTCAATGAAGACTACGACAAATTTGTCCACATACTTGTAAAAAAACTTTATTCATCAAGTTCATAAACACTGCTGGGGCATTGGTGAGTCCGAACGGCATCACCAAGAACTCATATTGGCCGTATCGGGTGTTGAAAGATGTCTTTGGAATATCCTGCTCCCGAACCTTCATCTGATGATATTCCGACCGAAGGTCAATCTTGGAAAAGACCTTCGCCCTACTCAGCAGATCAAACAGCTCATCAATCCGCGGCAACGGATATCTATTCTTGATGGTGATATTGTTGAGTGCACAGTAATCGATGCACATCCTCACCGTCCCATCCTTCTTGGGCACGAAGAGTACCGGTGCTCCCTAGGGTGAAGCACTGGATCGAATGAAACCTTTGCCTTCCAACTCATTAATCTGAGCCTTCAACTCTGCAGCTTTCGTCGGGTTGATCTTGTAGCAATGTTGGGACTTCGGCACTGATCTGGGCACTAGGTCGATGCTGAACTACACATCTCGATCTGGCGGCAATCCTGGCAACTCCTCGGGAAAGACGTCGAAAAACTATACAATCAGCGGATGCGGCAACTCCTGGTCTTCTGCAACTATTTCGAAGTAGACTCCCTCTGGCTTCTCTGTAACTCGTCTGCTGATCTCAAACGGTAGAACTCCTGGCGGGCTGAAAGTCACCTTCCCCTCATGACAGTCTATTACGACAAACTGCTCGCTCATCCAGTCTATGCCGAGGACTACGTCGAATCCGGGCAAAGGCATCACTAGAAGTCGAGCCCTAAGCTATCGTCCAGCTACGGTGATAGGGCAATCCACCATCTCACTGACTGGCACTACCCCTCCTCCTATCATAATCCGACAGTTCCTCCTAGTGGGCTTTGGTGTGAAGCCGTGTCTATGTAGAAACTCATATGATACAAAGCTATGTGTGGCTCAAGAGTCAAATAAGGCAATGGCAGGAAATGAATAAATGACAATAGAACCTGTGATGACATCTGGAGTTGCCTTCCCCTCCTCAACTGCGGCCATAACGTAAGCACGTCCCCGCTGTGGTCCTCCCCTCTGCTGCTGTTGGTGCTGTGCAAACCTCTGCTGCTGGGGTGGTAGAGCTCCTCCTCTCTGGGGTACAGCAGGCAATGCTTTTGATGGTACGGGCGGTGGTCCTCCAGCTCCTCGAGGTCCTCCTGCTAGTCTAGCTGTAGCCTGCTGGCAGTCTCTCATCTGATGTGCATCTGACCCGCAGAAGAGGCAAAGTCCAAGCCTCTTGCGACAGACCTCCACGCGGTGTCCTGGCCGATGACAATATGTGCAAGTGGCTCTCTGCTGCCTCTGATGCTGAACTGCTGGAACTCTGGCAGGACGGTGCTGAACTGCTGCTTGCTGATGTGGCCTCGCCTGAGTCTACATCTGTACCCTCTTCGCTGATGCCTGGTAACTGCTGCTGCCGATGTCCCTATCCCTCTTGGGCCTCGGGTCCATCTTCTTCTCAACTGCCTGGGCGATCTTGAGGATGCTCGAGTAGGTAGTCGCCTGGCTAATAGCTACTGCGTGCCGCAGCTTCCTGGTCAGGCCCTTCTTGAATCTCTAGGCCCTCTCCTCTGGCATGCCGACTAGGTTCTCTGCGAACCTGCTGAGTCGGGTAAACTCTGAAGTATACTCTGCTACTGACATCGTCCCCTGCTGTAAGGCCTCGAACTGCATCTGAAGGTCGTCTCTCTCGATGTCTGGGAAAAATTTCTCTTTGAACAATGTTTTGAAATCTGCCCAGAGAACCTGCTGTACTGCCAACTGGGGCTCCTCGTGGTACCAGGCTCTGGCAAGGTCGAACAGTCGCATGCTCGCTACCTCTACCTTCAAGTCATCCGGGATCTGCGCCATCTTCAAGGTCCTCTCCGCATTCTCCAGCCAGCCATTCGTCTGTATATGATACCCTCATTGCCAAAAGTCCATCGGGCAAAGATTCTGGTATTCCTTGGCCGTCCCTGGTCTCGGTGCTCGTGGTACTGGAGGTGCTACTGGTGCCGGTGCTGCCGTTTCTCGAGTCCTGAGTGCTTCGACGACGGTCGCTCTGAACTGTGCTGCATGGTGATTCTGGGCCTCCATAAACTGCTAGAACATCGCCATCACCTAGGCGCCGTCAAACATCATCGTCGAGGGCAGCGGTAGAAAGATAGGAGGCACTGGCGAAAGCTGATCTGCCGGAACGTCTGGTGCGGGCTGATCTGAACTGCTTGCAACTCCGGGCTGATCCGCGGTCTTCCTCGTAGTGACCATCCTGAAATAGAAAGAAAACTTCGTTGATTGACAAACCCTAAAACCTAATAATCAATGTTTTTATAATATCAATGCACCTGAAAAACCTGATATACCCTTATTTTCCGATTTTCCTATGTTGTGATCAAGTTTCCCTAGTGTAATCAAGTCCCCCAATAGTAAGCTAATACCTAGGTACCATTAGGATAGACATGCATGGGCCACCACTAAAAACATGTCACGACCCGCTCCCGAATAACCGGATAAGAGTCGAACACGCCCAGCCTTCGTCGATAGACACGACGAAGTAAGCTGTACAATACTAAGGAAAACTAACCAGATATACAAGAGTAAATGTGAACACAACATCTATAACGAATCCCAAATCCAGATACATGTCTCAGAATTTATTACATTCCAGCAAATGATTGAAAGTCTACTAGTCTCAATACAAGGAAATAATATGGAAATACTAAGGTAAGCTCTAGGCCTCTGCAGCCTCTAAGTCCTGGGCCACATCAACTGGCTCATAGGTGCCTCCAGGCTCCTGCTCATAGTACGTATCACAAATAGCCTCCAGCTCACCTGCAACATATCCTAGTCAGGAGCGGAGCTAAGTATATCCAAGGAAATGAACATGAACATCATGGTATGAATCAAGCAGGAAATATATATAAAGTACAGAAAATGAGAACAAGACATGAAACTGAACAGGAAATACTGAAAGTAAACAGGGAACATGATATGAGTCCTGAACATGAAATACAACCTGAACATGAAGTACAACCTGAACATGAAATACAACCTGATCATGAAATACAACTTGATCATAAAATACAACCTAAATCCTGAAATACAACCTGAATCCTGACATGTGTAATATTGAAATACTTCTAGATTGTGTGATCGACTTGGGTAGATGCAATGAACATGAAATGGTACGACTTTGGTCCCGTGTGCACGATGCAGGGCCTAAGCTATTCACATGAATAGTAACAGGGTTTGATCACATATCTATAGTATTTCCCCTCCCAGACACAAGTAATCCATGAAACATGAAACCAGACAATACCGTGATACATCGTGTCAACAAGGAGATACAAGGATGAATATACAAGACATGAGAAATGAACAAGTCCGAAGAGTATACTTGCCTTGCTTCGGGTGATCGAGAAAGGGTAGTAAAGCTGGGAATCCTCCTGTTATAGGGTTACAATTTGATAAGTCAACAATATAAAGTAATTATTTCTAATTTAGAAAATTACTTAACAAAAATCCTTAGCTTATACTAATTCTATTTAAGTCCTATTAATCTCTACATTTGTACAACTAAAGTAATATCTATATACAACCTAATATGTGAGACAATAATTCAATCTTCATTATCACTCAACTTGATGTGTCAAGGTCCTCTAAATAGTCAACATCTAATGGTACATATTATTGTAACATGAACTACCATGTTCCACTATAGAGCACAAAAAGGATTAGCCCTAAAGTAGGACTGAACCAAACCAACCTTAGTTTAAAGATTAGTTATCAAATTTAGATGACTGAACAATGGTTCAGTCCACTGGCTAACCACAGTTTAGTCCCCCATATGAAAACTGGTATTCAAATTCAGTTATAGCTCAATCCAGGGTTACTAGATAATACCCACTGATTCCCTGGACAGTCTAGTTCAAGTGTGGACTGTAACCTCTTCCCAGTCATAGTCTTTATAGTCCTAAAGATAAACTAATCAACCCTAAATCCCTAACCTGATATAGTTTCTCAGATGTAGGGAAATCAACCTAATAAGAAGTTTCCCTATCTCAGTCCTTAACAGGACTGAGAAAGTTTAGTCCATAATGAACTGATATTCCCAATCAGTTTCATGGATAAGACTGAACTTCCAATCCAGTCTTGTTAAGCACATAACCAACCTAGTCAATATTTGGCTAAACAATTAAACCTTAATCCATCATCATTTGATGTATGACATATATGCACATCCTCAAAATATGTGTTCAGTCCATGCTTCAATTGCAGTGTTAGTAAAACAACTTCAAGTTTAGTAAAGTCTTCTCATGAGAACTCAACCAAGTCTCCTAGGTAATTCGATAACTTACCAAAGTCCACTCCTATAGACCTACAATATAGGAACCTCATTGCTCTTCCTGCTGCCATTTCTATAGTGTATTACTTCAGCCATTTCAATATTACCTATCAAAACAACCCTTGCTACCACTCCATTCTGTACTGGATTCAGAAAAGAAGAAGAAACAAGAGCAATGATACCACCCTAGCCTATAGTTTAATAATCCATAATCCCAAGCACATGCATTTATCCTAAGTATTTGTAATCCTAAACTTGCTGATTTAGTAATAGTTCAATTTGGATTAGTCCTAACATAAGAATTTAACTCAGTCTCTAAATAGGACTGCTAAGTGTCTGAAACAAAATAGTCCCCAATATGACAAATCCTAATTCGATTTGAACCCTGGCTTCCAGCCTACACCATTTCAGAAATTAACCCAGGACTTCTCTAGGCATTCTCATGATCATTCCTGTAACTAGTATGCCAAAATCGATCCAATGCTGTCCAGGTTCAGTTCTAACCAATGAATCCTGGACAGTCAGTCCAAATACCCCCAGATAGACCTGTCTCTGGTATGATGACTGATACACTCATCCTACAGTAACAGTTACTGTTATCATCCAATACACTCTCAGGCTCAAGGATAAATCTGTTTGGGCAAGGACTGATACAGATTCAGTCTTAAATAGGCAACTGATTCAACCCACCTGTCATATATGAAGTGATCAAATAGAATTTAAACCCATGCATCATACGAACCTACCATAATTTAGTATAGTTCAACTAAACATAACCTGTAGTTACCTTAGTAAGTCTTTGTAAAGTTAAACGTAACTCAGGAGGTTACACTCATTGTTTTCAGGAAACTCCCTGCTGTTCCTAAGGCAAAATACCTGCAACTTGGAACCTCAACTATACAAAATAGGTAAACAACATTAGGCTTAACAGAGAGCTAAATAGACTGGGTTTCCTACACATTCTACAACAAAAATTGAGCACAACCCTACTGTCAAACAAGATGAAAAATAGTTCATCAGGATTTTATGTCAAAAACCCAGTGATACACATTCATGGCTGCTAATGCTCACTGCAGGAATTTACTGGGAATAATAGATTTGATTTGATGTCAAAATATACTCAGTCAAAACTTGCATCAGATATCAACTGAAATTAATCGATTGTCAATATCAGTCCTAATTGAACTATATATAGGATTCTGGTTTTAGCAATTCGAATCAACAGTATTCAATTCCTGATCTAATCCTACGGTTAGGATATCAATTATTCCTTCCAAATATGTGAGATAAAACTCACATATGAACTAACCAATGAATCAATCATTCGATTAAACTCAAACGAGGACTATTGAGCAGAGTAAGAGTTTACCTGACGAAAGAGATCCAATTTGCTGCTGGCTTCAGGATTCAAGGACAACACGAGCTGCACTCGGATTTGGATTCAGCCTTCGAAACAAGATCCAAAGGATACGATGTGAAACAGGGAATAATTATAAATAAACAAAAGGATCTTAGATTAGGAGTTCGAAGAATCCGACACATACTCTGAATCCAACTAAATTACATTGTTCTCAATTTGTCTACACCCGATCTAACATCCTGAAGAAATATACGAAATGATTCAGAACTCTCAAGATCAAACCAACCTCCTAAAACATTGATCAAAAGGAGAAAATTATACTACACCTCCAGCTCGAATTGATGATTTGAAGAAAAATTGGTAAAACCAGGATCCTCGACTGTTTCCTTGGTTGCAGTCGTGTAGGTCGGTCAATACGAAATTCTGGATCTAACAATTTAAGAATAAAATTGGTCAAAATGAATTGGCATTCCAATCAAAACAACTACGAATGATGAATTACTCACCAGATTCTAATAATCGATGGGAATGTCAGAGATCGACTAGAGTTCATCCTTCTCCTGACCATCGAGGATAAGTGACCTAGATTGAAGGCACGAAGCACTATTCAAATCAATTCAACCGAAGACATAAATCCAAACAAAAATAAATTCGATTCTCACCTAATCGTGATTGATGCTCGAAAGGAGAACTGCAGGTCTGGGAATAAGAAGACTAGCTTGAAAAGAAGAAAATGGCTGAGAAATGATGAGATCTACTGGTCCTTAAATAGGTGGTAATGGAGAGAAATTGGAGGGAAAACAAAATAGAAAATTGTTAGAGCACATGGCTCCTAACAGAGTTGGTTAGAGAAAGAATTTCAAATTTCCTTCTCCATTTCCAGAAGGAATGGACGAGCCTAAAAATGAGCTTATTCCCAAATCAGAAGGGAAAATGGATTTAAAAGAAAGGGGTTTGATCCATGGGCTATTACCAAAAGCCCACTAGTTAAATTTGAATAAAAGCCCCAATCAAATTAGGCTTAAAGAAAATAATAATAATAATAACAATAATAATAATAATGGCTTAGAAAGAAAAATCAGGAAAATTATTTAAGGATTTATAAAATAATAAAATTTTTGAGAAGTGGAGTTACACAGTCAAACCAGGAAGCAGAGATGGACGCGAAGCCGGTACGCATGGTGAACCTGAACGGTACCAACTACCATTATTGGCGGAGCAAGATGAAGGATTTGCTGTTCGTCAAGAAGCTGCATCTTCCAGTATTTGTATCCGAGAAGCCCAGTGATAAATCCGATGAGGACTGGAACTTCGAGCATATACAGGTGTGTGGGTACATGCGGCAGTTCGTTGACGAGAATGTGTACAATCACGCTGCCAATATTGAGCATGCGAAGACGTTGTGGGAGAAGCTGGAATCTTTGTAAGCAAAAAAGACCGGGGTAAACAAACTGTTCCTGATCCAGATAATGATGGGTCTGCGGTACAAGGATGGTGCATCCATTACGGATCACTTGAGTGAGTTCCAGGGCATGGTGGACCAGCTATCCTCGATGGGAGTCAAGTTCGACGACGAGGTTCAAGGACTTTGGTTGTTATGTACATTGCCAGACTCGTGGGAGACCGTACGAGTATCTATGATCGCTTCTGCTCCAGAAGGCGTGGTCAGTCTGGAGTTTGCCAAGAGCGGGGTGCTGAATGAAGAGATACGGAGACGTTCTCAGGACACTTCATCCACATCCCACCACCCAGAGGCATTGGTTTCAGAGAGCCACGGAAGGGGCAAAAGCAGGGGTCCAGGTGGCGGCAGAGACAAGAGCAGGGGAAGTCCAAGGGTCGGTATGAGGACTCGGAGTGTTACCATTGTGGCAAGAAGGGCCACATCAAGTGAAACTATTTTGCTTGAAAGAGAGAAAAGAAGGGCGACAAGGGGAAGCAAGATGAGAACACTACATGGCGGCTTCGATACATGGAGGCGATATGATCGTCGTAGGTGATGAGGTTATCACAAACCTCGCCTGCGATGACAATTCTTGGCTGGTGGACTCAGGTGCTTCAGCGCATGTATCTCACAACAGGGCACTATTTGTCACTTACACGACAGGTGACTGTGGAGTGTTGAAGATGGGCAATGGAGATGTGTCGAAGGCGGTTGCCGTTGGAGATGTGCATTTGAGAACGAAGAAAGGTGCAGTTCTTGTTCTCAAAGATGTTCGTCATGTCCCTGACATCCGTTTCAACCTGGTGTCGGTTGGAAGGCTAGATGACGAGGGATTCTTCAGTCTCTTTGAAAATAGTCAGTGGAAGCTTTCCAGAGGTTCGATGGTGATTGCCAGAGGAAGCAAGAAGTCCGGTCACTACTATATGGAGGGGAGCGCACAGGGAGCACAGGAGGTGAATGCCGTCAGTGATGCGTCTACCGAGTTGTGGCACAGGCAGATCGGCCATATCAGCGAGTAGGGGATGAGCTACTTGGTGAACAGAAAGATGATTCCAGGGCTCAAGTCTACAAAGTTGGAGAAGTGCACGCACTGCTTAGCTGGGAAGCAAAATAGGGTGTCTTTCCAAAGTCACCCAAGTTCAAGGAAGCCGGCGTTGCTCGAGTTGATTCACTCGGATGTCTGCGATCCTATGAAGGTAAAATCTATTTGTGGTGCTTCTTACTTTATAACTTTTATTGATGACTGTTCCAGGAAGGTTTGGGTCTATGCCTTAAAGACCAAGGATCAGGTGCTGCCTACTTTCAAAGAGTTTCAGGCCTCTGTTGAAAGAGAGACGGGCAAGAAGTTATTGTGTGTTCGGTCCGACAACAGTGGCGAATACATTGGTCCCTTTAATACTTATTACAGAGAGCAAGGGATACGACACCAGAAAACTCTGCCCAAGACACCTCAGCTCAATGGTGTAGCAGAGCGCATGAACAGGACACTGATGGAGAGGGTACGGTATTTGCTGTCAGAAGCAAACTTGTCAGGCAGTTATTGGGGTGAAGCTCTTCTCACAGCTGCTTATGTTATTAATTTATCTCCTAGTGCTCCTTTGCAGGGTGATGTGCCTGACAAAGAATGGTACGGTAAAGAGCCGTCATACAATCACCTGCGAGTGTTTGGTTGTAAGGCTTTCATGCATGTACCGAAGGACGAGAGGTCCAAACTTGAGCCGAAGACGAGGCGATGCGTCTTTGTCGGCTACGATCGGGATGAGTTTGGCTATAGACTCTACGACCCGGTGGGAAAAAAGCTCTACAGAAGCAGGGACGTAGTATTCGTCGAGGATCAGACCATGACCAGCACTCAGGATTCCGAGATGCCTTCTGAGGCTGAGGAATTGCCTGAGTTAGAGTCATTTCGCTTCGAGCAGTTTCCAGAGGACATCGCAGAGGATCCAATTATGAGGGAGCCAATACATGGAGTTGCTCCCAACATTGATCATCAGCCTGCTGATGGTGATCAGGGTATTCCTCAGGAGGATGAGCATGCCGGAGAGGCAATTCCTGAAAAGGAGAAGGCTGTTGGTATACAGCCAGCACCAATGGCTCCACTGAGAAGGAGCGACAGAGAGCGTCGACCATCTATAAGATACTCACCGGGTGAGTATGCACTATTGACTGACGGAGGTGAGCCCAAAAGTTTTGTAGAGGCTATAGAAGACGAACACAGACAGGAGTGGATTGAGGCTATACAGGAGGAGATGAGTTTCTTATACGCCAATTCCACTTATGAGCTGGTACGGTTGCCAAAGGGCAAGAAGGCTTTGAAGAATTGATGGATGTTTAGAGTGAAGCAGACGGATGATACTACTCGCCCTCGATACAAAGCGAGGCTGGTAGTTAAAGGCTACGGTCAACGAAAAGGCATGAATTATGATAAGATCTTTTCGCCTGTCGTCAAGCATTCGTCTATTCGGGTGGTGCTAGCATTGGCAGCCAGTCTCGACTTGGAGGTCGAGCAGATGGACGTGAAGACGACATTCCTCTACGGTGATCTTGAGGAGGAGTTATACATGGAGCAGCCAGAGGGATTCTGTGAGAAGGGCAAGTCACATTTGGTCTGCCGGTTGAGGAAGAGCTTGTATGGTCTAAAGCAGGCTCCGAGGCAGTGGTACAGGAAATTCGAGTCGTTTATGGGGGAGCATGGCTATGCACGAACGACGTCGGATCACTGTGTATTTGTGAGGTATTTTGCCGATATTGATTTTATTATTTTATTGCTCTATGTAGATGACATGTTATTAGTGGGTCAGAATGCCACTAGGATAGCAGAGTTGAAGCGCCAACTGGGCGTGGCCTTCTCTATGAAGGATTTGGGCGCAGCCAAGACTATTCCTGGGATGGAGATCAGCCGAGAGAGAGAGAGTCCAAGTTGCTACACTTTTCCCAAAAGAAGTACATTCACCAGGTACTTCAGCGTTTCGATATGGACGGGTCGAAGAAAGTGAGTTGCCCCCTTGCGGCCCACTTTAAGTTCACTGAGGAGCAGTGTCTATCTACCGAGGACGAGAAAGAAGATATGGAGCGGGTTCCATATGCTTCAGCTGTAGGGAGCCTTATGTATGCTATGGTGTGTACGAGGTCAGACATCGCTCATGCAGTTGGCACAGTTAGCAGGTATCTTTCAAATTCTGGAAGGATACATTGGAGTGCGGTCAAGTGAATTCTACGATACCTTCAGGACACTACCGATTGGAGACTTTCTTTTGGTGGTGACGAGCCGAAGCTGATTGGGTATACCGACGCTGATATGGCTGGAGATGTAGACACGAGACGATCGACTTTGGGCTATGTGATGATGTTTGTTGCAGGAGCAGTATCGTGGCAGTCGCGGTTGCAGAAGTGTGTTGCCTTGTCGACGACAGAGGCAGAGTACATTGTGACGACGGAGGCTTGCAAGGAGTTACTGTGGTTGAAAAAGCTGTTGCAGGAAATGAGGCTGAAGCAAGAGCAGTATACTTTGCTTTGCGATAGCCAGAGTACTATTCACCTTGTGAAGAATCAGACTTTTCATAGCCGGTCCAAGCACATCGAGACTCGGTATCATTGGATACGGTATATGGTTGAGAAGAAGGACGCGATGCTTGAGAAGGTCCATACTGATGACAATGGAGCGGACATGCTCACGAAGGTTCTACCAAGGTAGAAGTTTGAGTACTGCAGGCGGATCATCGGGATGACGAGTTCCTCCACCTAGTTATGAAGGAGAAGATTTGTTGGAGTGGATGGGGTTCCCAACCTATGTGGAGAATACTCCAGAGAGCGACGAGCGTCATCCGTGTGTCGGAGAAGCTCGGGGAGTGCATGTATCCTATTTTGGAACATATATGGTAAGAAAATATATCATTGGATTTTCATATTTACTTTGATCATATATTTATGATTGGACCCTTCATATAGTAGATTTTCATATAATTGGACTTCCAATTATGGCAAGCCAATTATGATTGGATTTCCATTAAATATATGATTGATGCATATTGGAAGTTTTTATATATATTGGTCTTCTATGTATGGATTACCAATGGCTTATAAAAGGGTGATGCATGCTAGTTGTAAACTCATCTCAAAAATAAGAGTTCTTTACAATCTTTGAGAGAGAGAGAGGATTAAGGACTATTGTGAAGGAGAGATTGCTTCGAATAATTTTTCGGCACAATCAAAAAATTTCTTCTTTCAAGTGAGTTGTGGCGATCCGTGTTGGATCGGGAGGAGCTTGTAGAGGGTGTATTCTCTTTATTCCATTAGTGGAGGTTCTTCAGGGTTGGACTCCGATCGTTCCGTGGTTTTTTCCCGCAAGGATTTTTCACGTCAAAAATCTTTGTGTCTGCGATTGTGTTTAGCGTTTTTGGTTTGTGTGCTTTTGCTCGGTTCTCTCGTAGGACTTTCTGGTTTGGGGGAACGGTTTCCGCATTTCGTTCCCAACATTTGGGGGGTTGGGCTAGCCCCAAGCAACTTGTGGGCAGCCCGCAACAAAAGTTTTACCTTCTTGGGCTGCCCCCAAGTAAGGGCTAGCCCCAAGTAAAAGTGGTAGTGCCCTTAGAAAAATCTTTACATTTTAGGAGTGCTAATAGCAGCACTCCAACTTATTAGGGAAAAACAAGAATTGGCATTGTTGTTGTACGCTAGCACAATTTATTTAGAATTAGCTAAATTTTGAAGCATTAGATAAACATATATCAACTTGCTTGCGACTTTTTCAAGCGTATAATTGATGGTAGGACTTGGTCACTCCCTCTGTATTCCTACAAGTGGCCTATGCTTTCTCTCATCCATTAACATTATCCATAAAAATGCATGTGCATGGGCCAGACTAGCTACAATTGAGACTCATAACCATATAGTTTTTTTTAGGTGTCCTTTTCTCCGTGTTGGCGAACAACGTCTAGGAGGAAATTCAAACCGTATCCATTTCCATAGAACCCCCCCAGTGTACCCAATGGACTACACCCTCACGGACTATAATGAAATGTTTGTCAATTGCTTGAATAGTTGATATCTTCACTGTCACATAAAAACATTATTATTAGTAAAAACTATATCATATGGGAAATCAATTTATTGTATGTTTTACTTATTCGTGCTACATTTTATTGATTTTCAAAGTTCTTCCAAAATGTTGTTATAATAATTGACATTTGATTTTCAAAAGAACTAGCTTATAAAAAAGTTACATTAAGGTCATTATCCATACCCAATAGAAATAAATAACTACATATATTTTTCTTGTAAAAATTAAAGTTGCAATCTACAAAGCATTATACGATGACTTACAAACTATTATTCCCTAGGATAGAAAAAATTTATATATAAATTCCTTCAATGTATTGAATTTTAAATAAAGGTTCTCAAAAAAAGATCATTGCTTGCATACTCTCAAATCTCCATGTGGAGTTCTATATCATAGAACAAAAAAGATTTGATTTCTTCTCAAATAACAATAAATTTTTAAATTTTTATAGAAATAAATAGTTCTAAATATATCATTATTTTGAAGCTAATAAGTTTTCAGTTTTTGAAGGATTTAAGTATTATAAATTTCTTAAGATAAATCAAAAGTTTATATTGTTTTGCTTGACTTGCAATGATTTAAACTAAATTCTTAAATGAGTTTATCTCTCTACACATTAGATGTTTAACATGACTTAGGTATCACCTTGCAGGGTCAGCCCTGAGGAGGAACATCTTGTGCGACCGCGCATGGCCTCCCACATATATAGGACATCCAAATTTGTTTAAAATATAGTATATATTTGCCCATATATATTTAAAAAAATTTACAAATATAAATTTGAAATTAGCACAAGTTTATATGAAAAAAAATTGTTACAAAAATTTTGAAATCAGCAAATATGATGCAAATTGTTCTAGATCCCAAAACACACTCCCAATCAGGTTGAGGCGTTCACTTTACATATATAAATAATTCAAGGGGGTATGGTATAACCAACTGAGTATTTGATCGGTTATCGATTTGTGAATAATGAAGTATGTCCTTGCATGTTCATCGAAAACTTACATTCTAAATTCGTGATTGTAGTAGTGTACACATATGACATGAATCTTACCGGAACTTTAAGAGCTTGCGATAACTAACTCGCATCTAAAGTCAAAATTTGAGATGAAGGGTCTTGGGGAAACTCAACTCTATTATGACTGCAGTTTGAGCATTGTACAGATGATGTTTTGATTCACCAATCGAGTTACACCGAGAAGGTGTTATATCAGTTTAACATGGAAAACAAAGCAAAATTATCAAGCATACCCATGATCATCTATTCTCTATATGCTAATTGAGATCCAATATGTTCTAAGAAAGACGATGAAGAGGTATTGGAACCCGATGTTCCAAATATAAGTGCACTAGGCTCATTATTGTACTTAGCTCAATTTACTAGACCGGACATCTCATTTTATGTGAATCTCTTGGCTAGATTTAGCCGCTCCAACACACCGTCATGGGAGTGGCATTAAAGAAAAGTTGCTTTACCTAAAGGGGTCTATAGACATGGGCTTATTTTATTCCTGTGCGTAGGAATAGATCAAACTCCCTTGATACTTAGAATGATACTCGTCTTGTCTGCTATGTCGATGTCTATTATTTATTGACCGTATAAGGCAAGATCCCTAAGTAGTTAGTATTTACCATTTGATACAACAATATTTTGAAAGTATATAAATTAGACAATACTCACCACTTTAGATCATGTCGATCTCATCGCACTTCATGATGCCACTCGGGAGTGCATATGATTGCAAGGCGTTATTGTGCATATTTGGACTACGAGCAAATTCTCTTATATTATATATAAAAGACAACACCATATGCATCGATTATATGAAGAAGGGCTACATCAAGGAAGATAACATCAATCACATTGTACCGAAGTTTTTTCCTCTCGCATGAGCAACAACATTAAAAGATTGCAGTCAAGCAGATCCGATCCCATGACAACTTAGCTGACATCTTCACAAAGCCCTGTCGAAGTCCACTTTCCATAAGATCGTTCATGGCACGAAACTGTCAAGGCTCTCTGTATTGCAACGCTTGTAGTTTAGGATAATGTTGAAATCAGAGAAAATATCCACAAATATACTCACTTGACCTTAATATACATTTTTTCTAACTTATGCACATTTTCCCACCGGTACCCTAGCTAAGAAGGTTTTAATGAGGCACGTGCATCAGTATGGTCATACCTCTAACTATTTCACATCCTAAAGACATCTCGAGATCGGTTCACTTTTTTCTCCTTTGGTTACATTTTTTTCCTATTAGATCATTCGAATTAAGATTTTGGTGAAGTTTATCCACATATTATATCTCCATTTACTCATGTTAATATTTACTTGAAGATTGGTGTTAAATCATCCCTGAAAAGCTGATGTTGATCATCCCTGAAGACTGATGCTGATCATCCTTGAAAATTGATGTTGATTATTTTTGAATATTGATTATTGAGTCGTGCACACTCGAGGGGAGAGTTGCAGTTAGTTGTAACTAACTATTGGATGATTGTGCCAGCCAATAATATAGATACTTATCTCTTTGTGATCTCATAAAGATACTATTGTATCCAATTGTTGAATCATCAAGCTATTATAAATAAAAGCCTATGGATAACCCTTGAAGGGGTTCAACCATTATCCATCTCTCTCAAAATTACTTAGGTTAAGAAATTGTCTACAATAATTTTTTTAATTTGAGAATATATTGTACTGTTAAGATAATGTGGGCCTTGTCCACTAGTTGGGAGGGTTGATGAGCTCTAAACTAGTGATTGGGAACTTTGTTTCTTCCTCCTTCAATCACGCTCTTAGGGCTTGTTTGGTAACAAGAATTTGGATTTGGATTTGGATTTGGATTTGGATTTGGAAATCCAAATCCAAAATTTAAATTCAAATCATGAATTTTCAAATCCAAATCCAAATTCAAATCCAACTACAACCAAACATAGGATTTCGTAAACTATAATTATAATTAATAATTATGTTAATAATATATTAATTAATAAAATAATAAATGAATAATTAATTATTATAATTATAATTATAGTTATGATTATTAATTATATTATTATTACTATTATTATTATTATTATAGTTATGATTAATAATTATTAATTAAGACTATAATGATGATTAATAAATTTTTAATTAAATTTTTAATAATATATTAAATACTAAATTATTAAATAATAAATTATTAGTTTTGATGATAATTATTATAAATATATTATTTATTAATATTATAATAAAATAGTAATTAATATTTATAATTAAGATTATAATTAAGACTAATAAATTATTAATTACGATTATAACTAAATATTTATTAATAAACTATTAATTAAATTATAGTTATGATTAATAAATTATTATAATTATGATTAATAAAGGTGTAATTTATTAATTAAGATTACCGTAAAATATAAAATTAAATCATAAATTAATAAAATATTAATCAAGATTATAACTATGATTAATAAATTAATAAATTATTAATTGAGATTGTGATGAAATATTAATTAATAAAGTTAATAATTAATTATTTAAGTGATGAACGTATTTATATTAATTAAGAATAAAATTATATCTAAAATAATAACTAATTATTACTTAAATTTTAATTATTTTTTTATTTTTTAATTATTATTTAGTATTAATTAAATATTTAATAGCACAATAAAATTATTTTTCAAAAAAATCCAACTTTCTTCCAAATCCAAAATTTGGATTTGGTACCCACTTTCCATATCCAAATCCAACTCCAACCAAACATAGAATTTCATGGATTTGACTCCAAATCCATAAAATTCTAAATTTCAACTCCAAATATTGTTTACCAAACGGGCCCTTAAGGATTATTTTAGTAACTTTTGTTTCCATTTGGAATCAAACGTTATTCCTTTCATCAATATATTGACCTAAATGATATGTGAGATACGTTTGTTCCCATCATTTGTCATTTTTATCATACAAAATGACTAAACATCAAATGTTAAAAGCTCATGAGAGTATCATTTGACGTACTGTCATTAAAATAGAATATATGTCATTTCGAATTGGAACCAAAAAAAGTTCTAAATCAAGAGACGTGCTTTCACAATTGAATTTTGTCGACAATACAAATATGTCAATATTGAAAATAACACCAAGTAGCCATGGCATCACTCTATGTCTTATACTTATATGGTTATATGACTAATTAGGCAGAATATTATTATGACATGTGTCTTTTAAGAGAAAAGTTAATGGATATGAAGTTAAAAAAAAAGTTCGTATATCAAGGAGCATAAATATTTTGAAACATATAATATAAAAAGGTGGATTGTGCTATTCCTGGAAAGCAAATGGCAAAAGTATCTCAAAAAATATATGAGGATTTGGTAAATATTTAATACAAATATTTTCTTTTAAGCATGTAATAGGGTAGAAAGAAAACAAAAATATTTTAAATAAACTAATAGGGTAGAAAGAGTGTTAAATGAGATAAAAGATACGACGATTCATTAGAAGTTCCTAGAGTTGAAGCTTGCCTTCTAAGCGTCCTATTGTGGATGTTATCTTTGATGCCAGTAGTTTTTGTCATACATCTAGACATCGGAAGATCAAACTTGTAATTAATGAAAGATAAAGTGGGTAGGACATTGGAGGAGTAAATGTGTAGTCAATGAAAGATAAGGCAGGCTCTGAATATCAAGGAAATAGTACAAATGTATGAGAGAATATTTGACTTGAAGGCAAACTATATGTTTGTTCCTTCACCAATCTTTCAAGAAATATTATAATAATTGATTGATGCATATAATAGAATTGAGAGTCGAATTAACACAAGTATGCTTACTCGTGGTATTTTGATTAATGTAACGAATGAATCTAAGGATTGAATTTTCCCACATACGTCGACCCATGGAAGAGTTATGCGATGATTATATTATAGTTTAGTTATTTTGATAACAATGATTCAAATCATATTTGAATTGTAAGTTTGTAACACCATGATTGAAGTATTGGTGGGCTTTACCTTGTCGATTCACAATCTTTGTCTAGTAGAGGGGCTTAGTAATAATAGCACAAGCAATTCTCTTCAAAACTCAACAAATGAAGGATAATTGGGCCTAATTGAAAATCATGTTCCAACATTTTTCAACTCATCAATTAAGCATAATTCTCTTTCAACAAAAAAAAAAAAAAAAAACCAATTAACCCATAAATGGATATAAGCGAGTTATTCTAACGGTTTGGACCCGACCCGGCCCGGCCAACCGGAATTAACAAACTAAACAATCGCAACCGTTAATTTGCCTTCTCATCCATCATTCTACACGGCCAAGATGAGCCCCAAATGGCAAACAATGTATAAAGAGAGGGGGAGGTTTTCTTTGAGAGAGCAGCAGCAGCACTTCCCACTCGGGTTCAATTAGGGTTAGGGTTTCGGCTGCTCCCGACCACTTCTATCAACAAAAATGGTACGCCTCTATAGTTACGAAAAACCCTAATCTTGAATGTTTCTGTCATGATCCACTTATTATTTGGTGGTAGAATTTATGGTGGGAAGCAAAGTGGCTAATTTTATGATAGTAGTGTCGTTGCATATGATTTCTCAAGGCATCTGTGTAGTTATGATTTGTCTAAAAATGTGTCATTTGAAGTTTATATAGCACAAAGTGCGTTAAATAGTGGGGTGGGAAAAAAATGTTTTTTTTTGGGATAGATTTGGGGTTAATTTCGAGGAGAGTGTTATGTTTATGGGATTTGTCATTGTGAAATATGAGGTCACAGTATGTGCTAAACTTGGAAGACCTGATTTAGAAGCATTGGCAAGGAAAATTGTTAAATTTGAGGATTTTTGGCGTCGAATCTAGCTCAAAATTAAGTTGGATCGAGTAGAACTTGAACATGGAACGACTGACTTGGCGTGAGAAAGACCAGAACTGATCCTATCCATTATGAGTATTATATACGTGGTTAAACCAAGTTTTAAGTATCATCCCCAAACTGCCGAAAGTGAGACTCATAGGAAGTGTTTTGAGGTCCTGATATTGCCAACCTTGGGTTAACCGTTTTCGAGGATGCTTAAAAGGTGCGTAAATAGTTACTTGAAACGGCCTAGCCCACGACCCATTGAACCACGTTCCAGTATGAGCTTATCGGTTTGTGGTACATTACTACATTTGCAATCCGGATTTGCTAGGGTACATGGTTGGGTCTTCAAATTTGGCTATCTGATCTTTCGTTGGAATTTTATTCTAAACTTGCTTTTGCAAAAGACTTTTTCAACAATGCTTTTTATTAGCTTGTAGGAAGTTTTTGAGTCTTCGTATTTTGTTCTGTTTTATGGCTTAATTATATGCTCAGACCAATATTGTTGTACAAATTCTTTTTTGACATGCTTATTTCTAGTTGATGATGTGTAATTATGGAAAAAAAAATCAATGTTTATTTCTTTTATTGGATGAAATGAAGTAATAGTTCTGAATTTTGTTAATTTTTATAATTTTTTCCCCATACGATAGACGCATTTATTGAATTGAATTTGAATTAATTAACTAAATTTACCCAAGTGGTATGTAGGAGTGTTTGCGAACTGAATTGGTGAACGAACATGGAGCCTACCCCGTACCTAAAAGAAAGACAGTTGGTGTACCCCATTGTCAAACACGTACCATGACCCATGACATCCTCTTTCCATGTAACTATGTGTGTATGTCCTAAATGCGTAACTGTCATAAAGTGGTAAGGTAAGTGTAAGATTCACTTGATCTAATAAGACTTATGTTATAGAAATATTCAAATGAAAATTTAGATATGACCACATAGTAATCCAATAACGGGAAAAGAGTTATGCACACTAAAACGTGTATGATTTGTGAGAGTATGAATTTAGCCACTTTTTGATGTATCCAAAACAAGCTTATCTACAGGCGAGCAGCTTTAACTTGGAGCAATTCAACAAACAGTTTCCATGATTACGCATTTGCAATTTGTAACAAATGTCCGAGTTAAATGATCAGATTGATACTAGCTTGCAGCTCGATGTTTATACCTTAATGTTTCTGTGAGAATTGTAGTATAGACTACCCTATAAGTTTTGCTAATTGAATTTATTGGTTTAATGATCTTTAGGTGTGTAAACATGGTAATCCACAATCAAGTTGAGGTTTGTTGGTTTCTATGAAGAGTTTGATAGTGGACAGTGGCTAATGATTGTTACATGGGAAATATTTAATGGTTTCATAAGTTTCTAGCTATTATTAACTAATTAAAGCATATGATATGTCTACAATGAATCTGTAAGATCCTGTATCCATAATTTGTTCACACAATAGCCATAAATTTATTTAGGCTTATTCCTCAAAAGGGAAAAGAAACATATTTATGAACCATTCATATATGGTCAATTAGCAATTCTGTTACTACTGGTTCTGGTTCTACATGCTTGTTCTTTGGCACTTTTACTGGAAGTTTTATACTGTTATATGTTTTTATGATGTGTGCGTGTAAGTAGAAGTGTGCAAATCTACAGCTAAATTAGTTGTGCACGTGCACTTAAAATGGAAGAAAATCATCTTAATAAATTGTACTGTATCCTAAATTACCCTCTACTTATCATATGAATTAAATCACTCTATCACTCCTAATATAGCCCTCTTCCTCATTGGCATCTACCATAGGATATCCTCTTCCTCATCTGCACATATAAGTACCCTCATCACTCTCATGTGATTCTCTTTACCAACTGGTCCACCCTATAACCAAAGCAAACTGCGGAAGACTCTTGCACACTTCCAAAACCTTCATTATTAGCCATCAAATCAGAGGACTGTAGGCTCATATTGCTTCATAGGTGTCAAGAACCTAACTGTTGCGCATGAAGAGTTTCATCTTAAATGCTTCGACCATCTTCGATCTCCCCCCTATTGACAAGAGTCTACGGCCTCGAACTGTTGATCACCTCCGATCTCTCCCTATTGACAAGAGTCTACGGCCTCAAACTGTTGATCACCCTTGGTCTCATTTAAATCACAGCCGACACTCGCTTTGGTATCGTCTTAGCAAATCGTCGAACATATGGTCCACAAGAACTCTATTATATATCCATAATATTTCCTGAATATAAGCATATTACTTAACAAAGGTACTGGAGTTCGCTTTAGAGAAGATATATATTATAAGAGAAACATGTATTATTAATGTGTTTTCTTATTCTTCCAGTTAGCTTCAACTGAGATATTTAGATGGGATGATGTATGTATAGCAACAGGTTTAATGTTTTAGGATGATGATAATATAGGTTTGATAGATAGTCGCAAAAATGAAGGAAAATAGGAGTATAATTTTATGAGATTAACACAATAAAATCCTAATAGAGGGATATATTAATTCGGATGATTATCTTCCATTTTAAGTTCACATGCACAACTAATTTAGCTGTAGATGTGCACAGTTCCACTCTCTCTCTCTCGAAATTTCAATACCATATTTTATGCTCTATTTAACACAGCTGTAGGTATCCTCAAATAATGAGAGCATATTAGAGTGAGGGAAAAGGAACATTTGCATATAAATTCTACTGCCACCTAGCTTTTCCAGCCATACTAATTCTGTCTCCTATAACTAATTGACTTAGAAGAGAAACTTCCCTTAAAATTATGTCACGATACATGCTTAAGTAATAAATTATGATTTAAGCATGTATCATGTATACCCTTTTGACTTTATGTATTTGTTGGGTGTTCTGTTTGGATAGCTTATATGATGATTGAAAACCCGTTTCCAAAAAAACTCTACACGTCAATTCTTTTTATTGTACTAATCTTCACAAATTCAAACATTTCTTGACATAAGATCGTGGTTTGCTTGACACATCATATTTTGGTTTCAGACTAAGAGAACAAAGAAGGCTGGAATTGTCGGGAAGTATGGTAAGTCCTGGGATTACCTTTTTATAGCTCCTAGTTTGTAAAGCCTAGTATGTAAATGTGTTGAGAGTACTGAAAAGTTTAACATTGCAGGCACCCGATATGGTGCCAGTTTGAGAAAGCAGATCAAGAAGATGGAGGTAAGCCAGCACGCGAAGTACTTCTGCGAGTTCTGTGGCAAGGTACATCTGTCAAACAAAAAGTTATAATCTGTTGTTAAACTCTTTTTTATTACATATGAATGGTAAAAGTAAGGGCAACTTATGATTTCAGTATGCTGTGAAGAGGAAAGCTGTGGGCATCTGGGGTTGCAAGGACTGTGGCAAGGTTAAAGCTGGCGGGGCCTACACGTTGAAGTATGAATTCCCTTGCATTTTGTTCATTTTTCTTGAAAGTGGTTAGACTAAAGCTAGTGCTTATATGCTGCTTAATAAACAGCAGCAAAAGTTGTTTGGTTACCCAGCTTTTTGAAAATCAGTAGCAATGCCAAACCCAGCCTAAAGGCCACAACATCCTTCCGCTTAACATTGTCTACATTCTTGTTTTTTTTTTTTTCTGCTTTTTGTTAAAATCAGAACTATAAAAAGCTTTGGAAATAGGTTTCATAAAATATTCACATAAAGGGCGTCCCAGTCACCATGATGTATTCACGTCATATTAGTAAATATATGTCCATCATAATGCATAAACATTTAACTGAAGTGTCATAGTATTGCAATTATGTTTGTTTCGTTGGTTTGTGTCCTTTGCAGTCTACCGTTCATAGTTTTTCTTGTACATTTGCTTCAACTTGTTTGCTGGTTGCAACTGACGTTATCTTGCTAAATTTCAGTTCATTCTCTTCTGACCTGTTTTGGTTATCGGAAAGGGTACTACTTGCATTTCGAATAGCAAACCCAGTTCCATATAAGAGTATTCCATTTCCAGGATCAGTGTCATTGGAACTTAATGAATGTTGTTGTCATGGGACCAGCATCTGCTGTCCAACCAAACAATGTGGATTCCACAGAGTTTCATACAGCATAAGTTGGAATTGCCAGAATCTGTCATTAATTTCAAAATACATGGGATTTTACTTGATTCTATATGCTCAATTAAAGACGCATTATCAAATTGTTATAGAATGACTAATTATTTTTGCCAGTTTCGATGTTGATTCTTTATTTACGCAAAATTTGCAACTACTATCCAAAACGTTCAATACTTTGTTTTCTTTTCAGCACTGCTAGTGCAGTCACAGTACGCAGCACCATCAGGAGGCTGAGGGAGCAGACCGAGAGTTAAAATTTACACTTAGTATTCCTTTGCTTTGTTGGTGTTTCTGTTGTAAGGATCAAAGATGTTCTCGTCTGACAATTTTAAGGCGCTCTAATATTCTGTAGTAACAGTGAGGATATTTCCTTGTATAACTTTGCACTTTGGTATTCCATTATCGAGGATTAACTTAAGAGTCCTCTAAGGGCTTAAAGTTAATATTTTTGTGGCTTTGGTTTGCATAATTAGTTGCTGTACACATATGGTACCTCGAGTTTATATTGAGGATTGACCAGGTACTTTCTTTAGTGGTTTGTCCTGGAGCATTTACGTCCAGATTTTGCATTTCACGGATCAAATTGTTGCTCAACTAATGCAGGGTTGAGCTATGGCTCACCCAATAGTCGTCCAGGCTGACCGACTATATACCTGCAGGTTTACTGTACATATCTGAACAAAGGATCTCACTCCATGAGCATCAGTTCTGAAAATTATGGATTAACCACAAGTAGGTAAAAGTGTAGCTTCTGGTGTCGCAGTGAGATTGCATTCCTCTTGGTTGGAGGTTCTTTCCGTTTGCCATGAAGACTAATTATAGGGAGAGAGGCTTTGCTAAAAGTGTAGTTTGCTTCATTTGCTACAAGGAGATGCTATACTAATGGAACTTATCAATGGATTGTCTTGTTAGGGATAAATTGTGATCAAGGTGCAATAATGGCCTAATGCAAATGATCTGCCAAAATTTCTTCAGGATAAGTTGCATTTTGTTGAACAAAATGAGATGGTAATAAGAGTAATTACAGCCTTATAGTTCCATCTCTATTGTGGTTGGTGGAACACTGTCAGCTAGCTCCTTGTTACAGCATTGTCAGGACTGTTAGTGATACGTTTGAGCAACGGTAGTAGCAAACGGAAATGTCATGTAGGGTTGATTCGTGTTTGGATAGTGCTGAACCCGTAACTCATACTATATGTGCTCGAGGAAGAAATACAGAGTCTGGACAGAATTTGTACCTAGTCTAAAGGGTGCGAAACAGTTACAAATGAAGCTTTAATATCTGCGAGTATAGCTACATTGCAACCGTAGGTTGAAAAACGTTCATGGTGGTCTAGCCTTGGGTTAAAGAGAGCTTGGCAGTGGAGACTGGAGAGAGTTACTCGAATGAACGTAGTAGGAAAAAAAAGTAAGAATAAATGAAAATTGTATTAAAAAAACAAATGATTAGACTAATAGTCTTACTATATTTTTTTGTTGGTGTTTTATTCTATGTGTTGTGTGTGTTCACAACATTCTATTGTTAAAAGATAGTCCCACATCGGAAAATCACACCAATATGTATCTCTATATATTACTTATGAAGGAATAGAGAGATGCACATGGGTTGAGGCCCAATGGAGGGTGCCATGTGGGGGATTTTACATAGAGGTGAGAATAAGAAACCAACTTTTGGCCAAAATGAAAATAGATTGGAGCTAAGCCCCGAAGGGGCTTAGCGACTCGGGCTCGGGCTCGGGCTTGGGCTTTTGAGGCTTAATGTGGCTTTTTGATGGCACTTTGCACTTAGCTCGTCGCTAGGCGCATTGTGCGCTTTAGTTGCGCTCGTGCGCGAGCCTCTGCGCGGCGTACGGGTCGAGTGGGCCGTTCAAATTATGTAACGTCCGCGGGTCTTGTGGGCTCAGATCCGAAAATGGCTCAGATCCAGAAAATCCGGATTTGGCATTAAACCAGGACGTGTGTTCAGAATTTGAAAAGCACATCTCGTGCCTATAATATCAGAAGCATCTCCTCTCTCTAAGGTTACAGAAAATAATCAGAGAATTTCCAGAGAGAGAGAGAAGTGCTGCTGCTATTCCGAGGAATCGTCGACATTTTTGGCCAGCGTTCTAAAGTTCTCTTCGAACTTGCTGGTTCCTGGAGGCTTGTCCGTAAGGCGGATATAGCTTTGAGCGCCGGTGATCTTTCACCCCAGCAGGCTTTCTTCTTCCTCTGTTGCCTTCGAGAATACCGTCGCTTCTCTTTAGAAGTTATACGGTTCTGTTGCCTTCGAGAATACCGTCGCTTCTCTTTAGAAGTTATACGGTTCTGTTGCCTTCGAGAAATATTACGAAATCTCTTTAGATTCTCGTAATACAACATCACCTTCTTTAGGGTGTTGTTGCTGGAAACATTGTCTTTACAATTGTTTTTGAACTCGTGTTTTTCCGTCGATTGTTCGCCAAGGGACTAACAATCTCAAAGCTATATCGAAAAGATGGATAACTCACGTGCATCGCTCGTCAATACCGACTTTAACAAGTTGGAGAAATTCGACGGCGAACATTTCCAAATCTGGAAACGAAAAGTAACTTTAAACATTCAACTCGTGGAAGTTGACCACGTGCTGAATGAGGAAGAACCGATCGTTCCAACAACCGGAACCGCAGAAGTTATTGCCGCTGCTAAGTCCAAGCAGGCAAAATGGATTAGAGAAAACAGTATCTGTAAACTGTTGATTCTCAATAGCATGGAAGACTCTCTGGCAGAGTCTTATTCCAAGAAGAATTCTGCCAAAGAGATTTGGGACTCCTTGGGGAAATTGTACGAAGATGACGAGAATCGGTCCAAGATCTTCTTGGTTGAAAGATACCACAAGTGGACCTTCGAAGATGAGAAGGCTATGCTGCCCCAAGTAAAGGAGTTTCTGAAGCTGCGCCAAAAGTTGGATGACGAGAAGATGCCTCTTGTCGACAAGTTTGTCGTTGGAGGAATCGTCTCTAAACTTCCTGCGGGTTGGAGCAACTTCTATGCAAGGATGCACCGCAAAAAGCTGGACATATGTATGGAAGATCTCCTGCAAGAGATCCATGTTGAGGACGAGATGCGCTCTCAACAGAAGATGGATTCTCTGTCCAAACAACTGGCGAAAGCAAATCTGGTCCAAACCAGAGAGTACAAGGGGAAGCAGGCGGCTTCTCCTCACAAGAAGAAGAAGGACTTCACTAATCTGAAAGTGAAGAGTCCTTCATTCAAGAATCAGAAGTCCAAGTCCCATGTGACTTGTTACAAATGTGGCAAGAAGGGCCACTACAAAAGTGACTGCAAGTAACCAGAAAAAGGTGAGCCTAGTAAGGTTTCTTTGGTTACTAATCTGGTTGCAATGATAGCGCAGGTTGTAAATGTGGGGGTTGACTCGGACTGGTGGATAGACACTGGTGCGACATGTCATGTCTGCTCAGACAAGGAATGGTTCGACTCCTATGAGCCAACTTCCGAGAAAGTCATAATGGCAAACCAGGCACAAGCTGAAGTACTGGGGATCAGGACGGTGGAGCTGAAACTCACATCGGGGAACACTCTGACGCTTCAAGGAGTGAAGCATGTTCCTGCAATTGCTAAGAACCTGATCTCTGGGAGCCTGCTTTGTAACGCAGGCTTGAGGATGGACATCAATGCTGGCCAGATGGTGATGTCCAAGAAGGGTACATTCTTCGGAAAAGTTTTCCAGACTGAAGGAATGTACAAAATTCAGCTTGTTGTAACCCAGAAAAATGATATTAATGCTATTTCTACTTTGAACTATTCTTTTGAGTTGTGGCATAATAGGCTAGGACATGTTCATTGTAAAAGAATTAACAAGATGTCTAGCCTAGGACTTATCTCCAAGTGTGGGGGTAAGGTAGAGAAATGTTAAGTGTGTGCTCAGACGAAGATCACAAGGAAACCCTTTCACAGGGTCCATCGAAGCACAGATCTTCTGGAGTTGGTTCACTCAGATATCTGTGATTTCAAACAATTCTCTACAAAAGCCGGGATGAAGTATTTTATTACTTTCATCGATGACTTCTCAAAGTATGCTTTTGTCTACCTGCTCAAGTCTAAAGACGAAGCATTCGAGAAGTTCAAGGAGTTCAGGGCCGAGGCTGAACGGCAAACTGGACAACAACTCAAAAGGCTAAGGAGTGATCGAGGCGGGGAGTATCGGTCTCATGATTTCTCATCATTCTGTAAAGAACATGGAATCATAAATGAGACGACGGCTCCGTACTCTCCTCAATCCAATGGAGTAGCAGAAAGGAAGAACAGAACGTTGACAGAGATGATGAACTCTATGCTGTTGACTGCGGGTCTTCCAAAGAGCTTCTGGGGAGAAGCTGCATTAACGGCTACTTTCATTCTCAATAGAGTACCGTATGCAACTTCGGACATAACACCTCATGAACTCTGGTTCAAAGTCAGACCTAACTTGAATGTCATTCGAGTGTGGGGGTGTCTGGCTTACGTGAAGCTCCCAGATCTGAAGATTCAGAAGCTGGGGACTAGGACCACTAAGGCTATCTTCTTGGGTTATGCCGAGAAGAGTGATGCTCGGAGATTCCTTGATATAGAATCAAATCATATCATTGAATCTCGCGATGCTGAATATTTTGAAGACAAGTTTGCAAGGCACAAAAATATTGTTCTCGCGGATCTTTCGGAGAATGATGAGAGTGCAAAGCAGACAGAAGTCCTTAAAGAACCAGTAGTCCAAGAAGAAGCTATTGTCGAAGAGACACCAGTTGAACCAGAACTCGCTGAGCCGTCAACTAAGCGAGTAAGGAGGCCGAAAGACTTCGGAGATGACTTCGTCACTTATCATGTGGAAGCAGATCCGCTTACCTATGATGAAGCGATGAAGACCAGAGATGTTGTATTCTGGAAGGAGGCGATAGACAATGAGATTGACTCAATCACCTCCAATAATACATGGGTGTTAGTTGACCTGCCAGAAGGAGCAAGACCCATCGGATGCAAATGGATCTTCAAGAAGAAGATGAAAGCAGATGGAACCATCGACAAATTCAAGGCCAGGCTAGTGGCCAAAGGGTTTGCTCAGAAACAGGGGATCGACTATTTTGATAATTATGCTCCAGTAGCTCGGATGACAACCATCAGATTATTAATTGCTCTAGCAGCAATACACAAACTAGTGATACATCAGATGGATGTGAAAACGGCATTCCTTAATGGCGAGCTGACAGAAGAGATCTACATGCAACAACCAGAAGGTTTTGTCGTCAGAGGTCTAAAGACAAAGTCTGCAAGTTGATGAAGTCTCTGTATGGTTTGAAACAAGCTCCCAAAATGTGGCATGAAAAGTTTGACAAAGTGATAAGGTCAAATGGCTACAAGGTCAGTGAAACAGACAAGTGTGTCTATACTAAGTTTGCTGACGGAAGAGGAGTTATCGTTTGTCTATACGTTGACGACATGCTAATCCTAGGTACGGATTTAAGCTGTGTCACAGAGACAAAGAAATTTCTCTCGACCAAGTTCAGTATGAAGGACTTGGGGGATGCCGATGTTATCTTGGGGCTCAAGATCATCCGGACAGGCACGGAAATAGCACTGTCACAATCTCATTACATTGAGAAAATGCTCACTCGATACGGGTATCAAGATCTTCCTATAATTGATACACCGTACCGGAGTGATCAGAAGCTGGAGCCAAATTCGAGAGAAAGCGTCAAGCAATTGGAGTACGCCAGCATCGTCGGAAGCTTGATGTACGCTACTACTGCCACAAGGCCTGACATAGCTTTTGCGGTGGGAATGCTGAGTCGGTTCACTAGCAACCCAGGCGTTGAACACTGGAACGCTGTGAAGCGTGTTATGAGATATCTAAAAAAGACTCAGACATTTGCACTATACTACAGCGGAGATCCGTCAGTAGTGGAAGGCTTCAGTGATGCTAGCTGGTGTTCAGAGGTGGAGAGCGAGTATTCTACAGGTGGATTCATATTCGCCTTGGACGGAGCTGCTATATCGTAGAAATCGAAGAAGCAGACAATGTTATCTCGCTCCTCCATGGAATCTGAATTCTTTGCATTGGATGCTGCTGCAGATGAAGCAGAGTGGCTTCGGGAGCTCATGTATGATCTTCCAGTGGTTGGAGCTCAGATACCGGCAATCCTGATATACTGTGACAACCAGGCGGCAGCAGCAGTAGCATCAAATGAACTCTTTAACGGAAAGAAGAGGACTGTGCGGTTAAAGCACAGAGCAGTGAACGATCTCATCAAACGAGGCGTCATTGCAGTGATCGATGTTCGGAGTCAGGAGAACCTGGCGGATCCGTTCACGAAAGGCCTCAAACGACAGGTGGTCGAGGACACAGCAAGGAAGATGGGTTTGAAGGCATTCTAATATTGTGTCATTATAATCCTATCAATAAATTTTATGTTATTGGTTCAAAGAGAAATCTACCAGATATCTAATTTTTTGATTCAAGGGAGGACTACTGACTGGAAAAATATTAGTTAACAGTGGGTTCTTGTTCTGCGGAACATGGAAGGGTTTCGGACCCAGAACCACTGTTGTCTACTATGAATTTTCTACGGAAAATTAATCCTGTGGGAAGGATGGCATAATGCCTTAATGAGTTCTCAGACTGAGTGAAGGTCTGTTATGCTTTACAGGAAGCATGGTAGCACAGCACTACAAGGAGTGTGACTCCATGCTATGTGTGGCGGTGACTCCACCATGAGGTTCTCGAAAGAGGTAAATCCTCGGCTATATTAGCCAAGTCACAGCGGCGTAGCACCGCAAATAGGCAGTTGGCCTAATGCTGTATATTGAATTAAAGAGGGATGTAGTCAGCACTACAAAGAGGAGGTGTTTCTCATGTTACGGGTGGCACGATACCACAATGAGGTAAACCCGGCTAGGGATAAAGCCTCGGCCTTGCAAGCCATGTCGTAGCGGCGTAACACCGCACAGAAGCGTAAGGCTTCATGCTGGGTAGTTTGGCACTACAAAGGGGCTAGACCTCATGCTACGGGTAGTATGACACTACGATGAGGTTCCCGATGATTCGGGGTAAGGTCCTCGGCTTAAGGCCATGTCATAGCGGCGTAGCACCGCAAAGGAAGCGTTGGACGCTTCATGCCATGTCTCTTTAATAAAGAACTCACCTATAATGTATGGACAGAAAAATAGGCCGTTTCTTGAGGATAAATTTGTAGACGCCCAAAATACATACATTGAAATCCAGGCTGGCACAAGGCCTTTAATGTGCAGCCAGAAGCACAGATAACTACATTATGTGAGTGGGAAAAATTATAGTTGTGGTACAGAATTCAAGGCGTAGTCCATTCTTGTATCATACTGTTGTTCAACCCATGCGGAAAGATTCAAGTCGTCAGCGACATCTATCCTAATGCATAATGGACAGTTATTATGTGGAACGCTTAACTCATATATATAGAGATATGTGGGGGATTGTTGGTGTTTTATTCTATGTGTTGTGTGTGTTCACAATATTCTATTGTTAAAAGATAGTCCCACATCGGAAAATCACACCAATATGTATATCTATATATTACTTATGAAGGAATAGAGAGATGCACATGGGTTGAGGCCCAATGGAGGGTGCCATGTGGGAGATTTTACATAGAGGTGAGAATAAGAAACCAACTTTTGGCCAAAATGAAAATAGATTGGAGCTAAGCCCCGAAGGGGCTTAGCGACTCGGACTCGGACTCGGACTCGGACTCGGACTCGGACTCGGACTCGGGCTCGGGCTCGGACTTGGGCTTGGGCTTGGGCTTGGGCTAATGGGCTTTTGAGGCTTAATGTGGCTTTTTGATGGCACTTAGCACGACAGCTCGTCGCTAGGCGTATTGTGCGCTTTAGTTGCGCTCGTGCGCGAGCCTCTGCGGGGCGTACTGAGCGTACTGAGCGTACGGGACGTACGGGTCGAGCGGGTCGAGTGGGCCGTTCAAATTATGTAACGTCCGCGGGTCTTGTGGGCTCAGATCCGGAAATGGCTCAGATCCAGAAAATCCGAATCTGGCATTAAACCAGGGCGTGCGTTCAGAATTTGAAAAGCCCATCTCGTGCCTATAATATCAGAAGCATCTCCTCTCTCTAAGGTTACAGAAAATAATCAGAGAATTTCCAGAGAGAGAGAGAGAAGTGCTGCTGCTATTCCGAGGAGTCGTCGACATTTTTGGCCAGCGTTCTAAAGTTCTCTTCGAACTTGCTGGTTCCTGGAGGCTTGTCCGTAAGGCGGATATAGCTTTGAGCGCCGGTGATCTTTCACCCCAGCAGGCTTTCTTCTTCCTCTGTTGCCTTCGAGAATACCGTCGCTTCTCTTTAGAAGTTATACGGTTCTGTTGCCTTCGAGAATACCGTCGCTTCTCTTTAGAAGTTATACGGTTCTGTTGCCTTCGAGAAATATTACGAAATCTCTTTAGATTCTCGTAATACAACATCACCTTCTTTAGGGTGTTGTTGCTGGAAACATTGTCTTTACAATTGTTTTTGAACTCGTATTTTTCCATCGATTGTTCGCCAAGGGACTAACATTTTTTAGTACCTAGCCAATCCAAATATTCAAATATATACATAATCAAGATTTTATCTGGACGATCAAATTACACTTGTTCCGTGCGAAACAAAAGGTGATGAGACAAAGTATACGAGGAGAGTTTTGCTAAAAATAATTTGACTTTTAGTTTTTAGTTTAGCCTAAAGGCAAGTACTAAAATTTATAGGCAAGTACAAATTGCGATAGTGAGCTCAAAAAAGAATGTTAATGAGAACAATACTAAAAAAATACCTATATAACTATAAAAAAAAAATTCAAACAAATGAGTATAGGTAATTATCTCTACTCTGCCATGGGATGGCCCCTGTTCTGCCGTGGTGTTAGGAAGTGGTATAGGAGATGAATAAGCGACAAATAGCGTTGGCAACAGCACACTCAGGATTTTCTTGTTACAGCAAATCTGCAATCTTCGCTTAGATGTTAGTCCACATTCACGGAGCATGGCAACATGGTACTTGCTCATGTTGCAACCAAACTTCATGAATAGTTTTTTTTTTTTTTCATACTATTTTTGTATATTTCACAGATATCTTGCTCAAAAATCTGGGGCATAAACCAATGGAGTAATCTTAAATATGAAGTAAAAGCTTGATATAGTCGAACACATTTCTTCCATCTACCTAAAACAGATCTTCTCCTTGTAAACAACTGCTTTGTCATCAACGTCAAACATGTGGCAACCGATTCCTATAATGATTTAGAAACTACTATTCATCATAAATTATGTATTCTCAACAACAAACTGCAGTTCTGAATCTGAGGCAGCAACTCAGTATCCAGTTAGCCTATCTCATCTCCATCTTATGGGAGGTCCAACAAGTTTCTGAAAGAATTTATAAAAATATACAAAGAAGCATCATAAAACCATTTACTGTCATATCCCGGCCTAAACAATCCAAGAAGGAAATTTGTTAACTTAAGAGTTTTCCAACTTGTGTAGTAGCAACAAATTAATATCTCAATCACGATGCAACGGCTCCACACAAACACGAAGCAGAAAACAACAAATATGGTTATTGAATATGAATCTATTGCTAATAAAAAATAGCAGAAAGTAGAGGCCCTGGTATATGTTCTGTACATACAGTACATATCAAGTGTAGGAATGTGAACACTACCAAGAACATAAAAGCAGAAACACAAGAATGATAGCTCTACTGATGCTTCGTAACATTTCATGCCTCCCTTTGTTGAAAAAGAAAGGCTAACCAGGAAACATAAGGTGTACCAGAAAGTCTTAACCATATAAATATGAGAACTCTACAGTTACAACTGTTAACAAACATTTGATTTATGAGGTAATGCTTCAAAGCCATTCCAACTCCCCTTGACAAATATTAAGGTAGGCACATAGCTGATGTTGCACTGTCAGTTCTGCGGCACTGAATCTCGTTCCACCACCATAAGCTGAAGCTTACAAAATGCAATGTAATTTTAACAACTCAATTCTGGCCTCATGGCTTGTGAACCTTGAAGCCAAATACTCTAGGAATGTACCGTTGTGATGCTTTCTGCGGTTTGAGGTGTCCATATGTCATCAAAAACAGATGAGGAAATGTTGTGCCAAAGTAAGCTCCATCAAGGTCTATACAATGTCAAGAAAAACTTTCCAGAAGATAGAGACAAATACATAATTTCGAGCATATATCCGTATATTCAGAAAGAGAACACAAGGTGGAAAGATGTTGGTTCGAGTCTGAGGTTTTCTGGTTTGTTTTCTATTAGCTTAGAGATCAACAGACAGTCTTGATTCTCATTTCACACAATCAGACAACATTAGGCTCGTGATCAAATCAATCATGAAGGATGCTTCATAAATATCATGCAACAAAGCATTGTAGGCCTTTGTTCAATAAAAACCAGTAACAGCCCAACTTACAGCTGAGAACCGTATCCTAGAAATACCAATCCTTGTATGTGTAAGCCAAAATGAAAGCTTTCAATTTTCTTTGACAGCTAATAGATGTGTACGCCAAAACGAACGCACATCTATTCAGATATTACTTTCATGACTGCCATATTATTCATATTCCATTATATGATTCTTTTGTCACACCTCATGATTTGACACGTTTGACATTTTACCCAAAAGATGGTGCTCTAGTGTCATGAGGCTCACACTAATGCAAGTTCTGGGAGGGTCAACATTTACACAGCCTATCGAGTTTATACGGAAAGGTTGTTTCCGTGGCTCAAACCTCCTCAAGGAAGCAAGTGCCAAGCCTTGCAATCATGCAAAGTGATACCCCTGCAATTAGAATCTCTACTTTGCAGATATAGTAATGGCAACAAAGGAAGGTCGTAGAAACAGAGAAATCCACTACGGCAATTCTGATAGCATAAGAACAAGAAAATTGGGTCTATATGTTCAAAACAAATACATGAATAAACTTCCAGCCCTTCAGTCTTTATTTCTCTTGCACCAAGTTTTGTCAATCTAGACTACCAATTGCTATCCACACTCTCCAGCTTGGATGATCACCAAGTAATTCCCTAAAATGGAATTATTCTATTCAAGATATCATTAATGCCTACATATCTTTAAGAGCACAATGGACATTATTTTATTTTATTTTGAAGTGATGCTACAATCATGACCAGTGAAATTATAATTCATAATTTGGATCAATCAATGTGTTGTTGCAAAAATAATTTGGTTGTTTCCTGCATAGCCTTACTAGCGTGACTTCAATATTTTACGATCAAAGAGAACTTATACTCATATATGTAAAGGCAAAATTATACAAGAAAAATTCTTAAAGGATACTGCCTTGGTACTTGGATCTTGGATAATATATATCTTCACATTTGGGACAGTAGATTTTCACCGTACTTGACCTAGGGATGTCACTTTGCCCGACCGGAAGGCATGGCTGACCACAGCAGTAAACTCTTGGGCATCTCCCGAAATCATAGTTCTTGAACTTATCTAGCTGCAGAAATTGTCTTTAAAGTAGTTATTATTCTAGCAGAAAAATAGAACTTCAAAGGAGAGGAAAAGAAAGCAGAACGGTTCAAAAGATTAGTGCAGAAGCTTACCATTGCAGCCATTCCTTTACTAGTTAAAATGTATCGGACATGAATCAAGCCATATAACATCTCTGCTGCTGATTCAACCAACTCATTTTGTTCTTCAGTGAATGTATCACCTGTGTTGCGAATGACCAAAACAAGATCAATAATATTTACTAGAATGTAAACCATCTGATGAGAAATAAACTACTAAATATGTGCATCAAAAAGGGTAATTGTTTATTTGATTTGCAGAACATTGCAACTCTTGTGTAAATTTTACAGTCAAATTATTATTGAAAACACACAAAGAAAGTTTCTTACGTTGTACGAGTTATCTCCGTATGATGCATCATGGCATTATTGTAAACCTCAAACGATCGTTCTTGGCATGTTTGAAACCTTTGTAAAACTAGAGAACCTTCATATAGCACGATTAACATCCAAAATGTGTCTTATGGATTAGAGATGGGATCATTTATAAAAATGCAATGCAGGACTCTGGATAAACATGGAAGTTATGAGTACATCGTTAAGATCTAACATAAATTGGGTATATGATGTGGTGAGTGTCAATTAGCTAAGCTAGACTATGATGTGTAGGTCCAAGTGAAAGTGGGCACTACTAATGGACTTAAGCCTGACTCGTACCACCTTATTCAGCCGGCTCAGTCAAGGGACTAGCCTAAGGCTAAAGAAAGAGAGAGATTTCTCAATTTTTCAAAAAGGAACTTGCCAGGATTGTCTCAAGGCCTGACCATAGCCACATAAATGGCGGCAGAATCTGTATGTGCAAACAGGTTCAACATGTGCCTTCTTTACGTGACGTCGTGACCACACGTATGTTTACTCATTTCATGGGGACCAAAACAGGTTGCAGAGTTCTCTGTTACTTGGACTCGGGTACGGATGTTGTGTACGGGTACACATCCAAGAGTCGGGTCCTTCAAACTCATAATTGAAGGACACGGGCTCGGCTAAAAAGGATCCAAATTTTGGGTACGAGTACGGGGATATGACTACTAAAATAAATATATTTGATCATGGTTTCATAAAAAGAGACATGTAATTAAATTTGCATGGTTTTATAAAATATACAACATGTAATTAAATTTGCATGGCTTCATAAAAGACGTAATTAAATTTGCATGGTTTCATAAAAAGACAGCATCTAATTAAATTTGCATGATTTCATAAATAAAAAACTTGTAATTAAGTTTGCATTGTTTCATAAAAAGACACAGTTGTAATTAAGTTTGCATGGACTGTCCCTTCAACTCCCCTACTAAATAGACTATCTACTTCACTACCACATTAAAATAAACTATATACTTCACTATTAGTCTCCCAATTGTCACCATGGAGGATCAGATCCGAATCCTGCACTCGTGTCCTATCGGGTGGAGAGTCCGGATAAAAGAGGCAAGAGTTAAAACTTTTTAAGTACACAATATACATCTAAGAGAATGGAGTGGTCGTGCGTTGAAGTTCCCTCTGCTACTGTACGAAAATTCTATAGTGTTGGTCAAGATGAGGGTTATATATTTATATACCAACATGCCCCAACAGTAAAAGAACCATTCTATGGGTTGAGTGTTGGATTCACACAATGGTACAACTTTTTGTAAGATCCACTAAAAATGTGTGCTAGAGAGATTTAGCCAGGTTGTTCTGGTACCATCATGTAAAAGTCCCTAACACTAAAACGAAACCCTAAATTGTTGGCAATTGACAAGGTTTACATATTTATATTATTCAACACCATGCAGAAGGTAGAGAGAGGAAGAATAGAAGAGTACAAGAACATGTGCCCAAAATGGGAGCAAGGAGAAGCATGACGGTGACCACTGTCATCATTCAAGCATTCTCCCATCATATTGTGGCCTTACATAAAACTACAAATATGGAGCGTATCCTTGATTGCTTTGGACACCAAGGTGGATACTCTCCATTCTGATGGTGGGCCGCGATAATGACTTCGAGGACATGACTAGTTGGTAGCATACATCATGTTTCACTTCGACACTCAGCCCAGGTGCTGATTGAAGGTGTGTTGGAACTATGAATAGGTGGAGGGGCTGATGGTAAATGTGTAATGAGAATCTATGGAGAGAGAGGGATTAGATATATGATGCTTGTGCTGTGAGGTTTGCATGGAAGTAGTGCAGACAGTGAACTGTGGGCTTATGTCATGCCCCCATAAGTGTGGCAAGTCTGAGAATACTGGAACCTATTGCAAATATGGACTTCCTGATTTTATTGCTTGTAAGGTTGTAACCTTCATCTACCTCCCTTTCATTTGCCTCTTTCTCATCTTTGTGCAGTACTGGATCTGCTTCCAAACTGAGCCATCTAGCCCTCCAATGAATATAACCATGAACATCTAAAGCAAGGTTCAAAGAGGTAATGATAATTGGGACCATTCTTATGAGTAGCTGTACTGATAATTTGGATAATTTCAGCAATTTAGTGTTTCAGAATCTGTGGTTTTGGAAAGCAAAAAAAAAAAAAAATTTAAAGATGAGAGATATTTGATACAGTTAGGCATAATATTACGTCTTATTTGTTGCTTCCTATTAGTTTTCAATGGAATGATATTCGACATTACTGAATTGTCCGCCCGTGATAAAATTGTTGTTTATTTTACTTGCTTTTAGACAAATACCCCCACAATAAATGGTCTGAATGAAATAATATAAATACGATACTATTAAAATGTATGGACATTGTGAATTTACAGTATACAATTTGGTGAAGGTAATGGTTACAATATGTTGAGAGTAATTTTATCGACACTGTGTCGACATTGTTCTTGTGCCATACTTCCCCTTTTTCAATATTTTTTCTTTGCTAAATTAACCGGGTCAATTTTGGTTTCGGTTGGTATCAATAATTTTATCGACACTGTTGACATTGTTCTTTTGCCATACTTCCATTTTTTCAATTTTTTTTCTTTGCTAAATTAACCGGTAGGGTGAGTATATGATCGGTAGGGTGAGTACAGGAACGAGTCAGTGTCGGTGAGGTGAGTATAGGATCGGACATGCACATGCCAAAACCTATATGTTACAACCATAATGGTATCGGTAGATACCTGGAACCTTGATCTAAAGACGGTGAAAGAGGAATACCGACAATGAGAGCAGGCTTCTTCACTAGTAACTCAAGGTATTCTTCTCTCTTCACCTTCCTATGGATTAGATAGCGATATAGAAACATATTGGGTTACTAGGATGAGTAAAAGTACTGGAAATACTCAGCTGCATTTCTTCATTCAAAGAGGAAGGTGGGAGTCTTTTGTCAATGCTAAATGCAAATACAACATAGACAGCTGTGGTCAGACTTGTATCAATCTTCTACTGTTAAGCAATGCCTTAATCCTAGTGGCTGTTGAGAGATGTCAAACCCTAACCTGATTGGGGAGAGATCCCTCTAAAAAGAGGCACCACGACAGTATCAAGTCCCCTCTTAATTCCGTGGAGAGTGGAAGAGTGAGGTCCTCGATTGTTATCATTGCACTGTCAAAGAGAAGATATCCTCTATTGTGATTATTATGACGTTAAAGATGCTCACACCATGTCGAATAGACATGAACGGCATCAGGAGGCTTTAATACTTGAAATAAAGATGTCATGTTCACATACAAAATTCCTGGTTGAAATGTTGTCACCATATTGAAAAGACTATCCCCTCTGTCCTACTACTTGACCAATATTTCATGTCTAATATTTGGTTTGCTTTATGCATGATATACTATTCAGTGACGACTCAATCTTACCAACAAATGAAACTCACTACAACCCATCAACAAAACACAGTTACTCTGTAGGTCCTAAACACACGTAACTGGCTGCCAGCATGCCCATACATCATTCCTCGTACATAGAAGCTACCTAAAAATTCTAGTATTTGTAAGAGAACTAGTAAGTCATATCGGAACAATCATACTTAGCAAAACTCATTCCCAAATAAAACTAAACTGAGACTTTCTATAATTCTTGAATGTATTCAGCAAGGGCCTATCCTACTTTTGCATATGGATTTGTGGATTAAATATTTTATTCTTTGGAAAAATCAACACACAGTATTGCTAGATGAAATCTGGGAGAAGTCCAACTAAATGACATACAATAGCTGTTAGTTGACGTACATAGTAGTTGATAGGGAAATAAATAAATAAAACCCATTACCAAATTTTTGAGAAAAAGCCACATGAAACGAGCGAAAATGATATAATTCTATGCAGAACAAGTTTCCTGTGATAATAGGTATCGGAGGATAAAGAAAGCAATGACCAACGAAAGCCTGCAATTTGAATGAGAAGGAGAAGAAAGAAGAGGTAGAAGAATTATATCTTTATCTTTCAATACCCTTGTACAAGCATCAGAAGAAGAAGAAAAAAGAAGCCATAACATTTTTGACGGAAACAAATTTTTTGAGCTTGCTTCTCATACAACAGGACATCACAATATATCTTGGATTCTTGATAAAATGCTAATATGATATGTATCATAGATTCATAACCCTTTTATAGAACTAGACAAACAAATTTGACAAGATTGTGCGTACCATAAGATGACTCAACATCCAAGATCAGATCAAGAGCATAATCATAATAAGGGACCTGGCTGCTTAGTCCACAGAGATTGAAATCATCTTGTATGTACTCATCGTCAACCTCACAAAAGAACTCATTTCCTCTTAAATTGCAGAACCATGAGACCCATGAGGTGTCCTCCCCATCAGAACCGCTCACATCAGACTCCTCACTATCCGTCTCGGGCTCTTCTATAGTACAAACATTGACAAAATCTTAGAAACAAGTTTCGGCACAACAAATTACATACTGATCTAAACATATTTTCTCACCATTAGATTACATGAAGTAATTTCATCGTGGTCTATATTATTTTTAACAGAGAACAAGTTTTGAAAATACTCCTGATTGATCTTACTTCTTAGCATCCAATAACATGTCATAGAAAATCCTAATTTCATGAATATTTCTTTGATAAGCCCTAGTTGGCACCAATTTTTGCAGAAAAAATATTTTATAGGGATCGAGTTCATAAACAATGCATTTTTACTGCTGCATTATCTCAGAACACTAATTTCCACTCGAAAAAGGGGGAAGATAGCTTCATAGTGATCTCAACTCCCTAAGCAATCCATTTCGCTAAAATAACAGCGAGCTTCAGAAAGGATTTCTTCTTACGAATCTTATTCCATAGCATTGAAAAATTAAGTCATACAAAATCCTAATTTTCAACTTTTTCTTGAAATAATGAGGTTCCCATAAAAATTGTTCTTTATCAATCTCACTTCATCATATTCAACATTACGTAAGAAAAGGAACCTGATTGTACAGCTATCACTAATTTCACTACTCGACTCTTCAAAAACAATGCATTTCGTTATGAGATCTACTAATTAATCTTATTTCTTCAAGTTCAACATTATCACCTTAAATCCAACTTTCCACCTTTTTGCTCTCAGAAACACTAATTATAACGACATTATAACTTGACCTTCATTCATGGAGGCAGATAGTGAACACAATGCATTTTGTTATTGAAGTATTAATCAATCCTATTTCATAAAATCTGACAGTGTCACATCAAAAAAATCTAATCTTCCACAAAATTTCTCTCAGGAACCCTAACTCGCACCAAAAAAATGCATTTTTTTGTTATTTATAGCTAACAATTAATCATGCTTCATCGAGCTCGACAATATCACATTAGAAAAACCTAAAATTTCGACCTATTTTCTATCATAAACACTAATCTGCACCAACAAGTTGAAAGGAATGCCAAAAAAAAGGAAATCGAGAGAGAATCGGACCTTCATTCTTGGAAACGGAGGCGGATCGGTGATCCCGAGGATCGGGATGCTTCCCGGAGGAGGTGGAGACCCGATCCTTCTCCTTCCCAACGAACCCCTTCGATCCGGACGGAGAGGACTTCTCGAGGTGCTTATCGAGCCCGTCGTTGATCCGCTTCCTGTCCACCGAGCCGCTCGCTCCCCGATCCCGGTACATGGCTGCTCCGATCGAGGGGGGACCTAGGGATTGGCCATGGATTCGTGAAAACACTAGGTTTATGTAGAATTTAGGGTGAGGGTTTCGTGCAGAGAGGGAGGAGAAGAGGAAGAGGGGGAGGAGGAAAATGATAATTTTGGTAATGGGAACTGGGAAGGGGTGTTATTTGTTAAGCAGGCGATTTGATTTCGTCTTCTTGGAAATTAGCGGAACCGGCCACGATATTTTTCTGCCTCATTTTACATAAAAGTCCGTTAAATCTTGGGTTATTTAGTAATATGGTCTCATATAATAGTAGATGTTAGAATTTGGGTCTCGAAAATGATCGTATTATAGTTTGGATTTTTAAATCACTGTTTACTTAGAGCATCTCCAACCCTATTATCTTGTTAAGTGTTGTGAGTCTTAGGTGGCTCCTATGTGGCATGAGCCACAAGACAATGTCTTGTTTATGTGGCAAAATTATATCTCAAAAGACAATGAGATAGAAAAACTCTCTCCAATGCAAAAGTATTGAGGAGACAATAAAAAGTATTTTTTTTCAACTTCCAAGACAACTCCTCCACTTCTTCAACTTTTTTATAAATATTTATATTTATAGGCTTAATTGCTACTTGATACCCTCAACTATTACGCTTTTTCAAGTTGATACCCTAAACTTTTTTTTGTAACAACTTGATACCCAGATAATTTTTTGGACAATAATGCCCTTACCCAAATTTTAAAACTACCACTCACCCCTCCCCCTTACTCCAGGCCACCCCCCCCCCCCCCTCTCCCCTCCGCACCCCCCCCCCCCCCCGCCCCGCCTCGCCTGCACCATCCCCCTCCGCCGCCCTCGCCTGCACCCCCCCCCCCTCTGCTAGCTCCGCCGCGTTCTCCCTCGACGGCCACGGAGCCCCCGCCTGCTCTTCCCTCGGCCGCCGCTTCCTCGTCAACGCTAGCGCCCGCGAGCTCCTTGCCGGAAGCGAGGAGGGGGGGGGGGGTTCGGCCGGAAGCGAGGAGGGGGGGGGGGGGGGTCGGCCGGAGCTAGCAGGGGGTGGGGGGTGGGGGGGGGGCGGAGTGGGGGAGGGGATGGAGGGAGGGAAGGGATAAGGGCATTTTGGGGTTTTTTAAAATGTTAGGTATTAAGTTGAAAAAAAAAAATAGTTGAGGTATCAATCTGTTACGAAAAAAAGTTTAGGGTATCAACTTGAAAAAGTGTGATAGTTGAGGGTAGCAATTAGCAATTAAGCCATATTTATATTCATAATTGATGATGTGGAGACAAAGTCATTGTGAAGTGCATTGTCTAGATCTAGACAACCAACTTCACATTCTCCTTGCCATGTCAACTTCATGTTTTATTCTACATTTGCATTGGAGAAGAATTTTTGGAATGAAAGTTTGTCATTCCTATGTGGCAACTATTTTTTCTAAACTCACAATAGGGTTGGAGATGCTCTTAGGAAAATGAATAGTGATTTGGAAATCCAAACCCTAAAGTCGGTCATTTTCGATACCCAAACTCCAATTTAACTATTATACGAGACTATTACCAAATAACCCTTAAATCTTTTTATTTTGACATGGTCATCTATTCTAGATAAACAACTACAACAGCTTTGTAAGCACCATTTTATTGTTTTTAAAATCGTCTTTAAAAGGTGAATTAAAAAGATTAATTTGTTTTGTAACTTTTTTCTAGGTGTACTTTTCTCCATGAGCAACGTCTAGAGGTTATTTGAACCGTGCTCATCCCCACGGGACCCTCCGATGTACTCATACGGACTACACCCTCATAGACGTTTTATTAGTTGTTATTAAACAATCTTTGACTACTTCAAAAAAAAATATATAGTAAGAAGAAGAAAAAGAAAAAAAGGACCCTAGTATGTGAGCAAAGTTTGCTCTATGTATTGATAACATGAATGCGATTGTTCCACACAAGATCAACATATGGGATGCCATATCATATGATAAACAAAATATGGTCCATATTTATATTACGCTAACTTGGGCTTGAAAGTTGAATACTTTCTATGGACTGCAACCAGACTTTGTGCATCGAAATTCTTAAATAGTCTTGATTTGTATGCCAAATTTGTGAGTTGATATTATGTTTATACTCTTGTCATGTTATAACTATACCAAAATTTCAGACCTGAGGTCAAACTTGGTCCAGAGCATAAACAGGTTGAACGACCGTCCTATGACTCCAATTTGTGAGGCATATTCTTCGTAAAGTAGCATAGACCTATCATCAACCCTTAATTAATCATTTTTAACAAAAAAAACTCCAACTTTTTTATGAAAAATGACCAAAATTATATATTTTTGAAAATAGAAGAGACTTGTATCTAAAATCAATTTCATTAAAGATCCTCTAAATAAAGACCTAAAATGATGGATAAGGAAGGACCAATTTTTGAATATTATCCCAGGCCTCGCAGACTTTAGGACCGCCTCCTTTCATGTTATAACTACACCAAAATTTCAGACCTGGGATGAGACCCAACCCAGAGCATGGGCGGATTGGAAGATCGTCCTACGACTCCAATTTGTGAGGCTCATTCTTCCTAAAGTAGCATATACCTACCATCAACTCTTAACTAATTAAGTTTTAACAAAAATGTCCAAGAATAGATTTAAAAAAAGTCCAAAACTGTATTTTTTTTTAAAGATAAGAGGCACGTATTTGAAATTAATTTTATTAAAGATCCGTTAAATAAAGGTCCAAAAAGATGGATACGAAAGACCCAAATTTTGAATCGTGTACTAGGCCTCGCAAACCGACCACCTCATATCATGTTACAACTACGCCAAAATTCATACCTGAAATCACGTCAGCCCAGAGCTCAGACGGGCTGGACGATCGTTCTATGACTCCAATTTGTGAAGGCAATTCTTCCTAAAGTAGAATAGACCTACTATCAATTCTTAACTAATCATTTTTCAGCCAAAAAAAAAAAAAAAATCAAAATTTTGATTTTTAAAAAGAAGGCCAAAACTTTAATTTTCTGAAAAGAGAAGATGCATGTATCTAAAATTAATTTCATTAAAGATGTGTCCAAAAGATGGATTGGGAAGGCCCAATTTTCGAATCTTGTCCTGGGTCCCGCGGACCTTAACCCTGTGTTTGGGAACCTAGGAGGGGAGGGAGAGGAAAATTTGAGGGAAAGAAAAATGGAGGAGAGTAAAATGAAGGTAAAATTAATTTTTCTTTCACTTGTTTGGATAAAAAAAAAGTAGGGAAAGAAAAATTTTAAAAATAATATTTTATTTATTATGGAGAAAGATATAATTACCATTTAGTAATTGATTTTTTCAAATCATAATTAGTAACTACTTTATTGAAGGGTAGTTAGGTAATTTATTTCACAATCCTCTCATCTCTCTCCATTTTCTTTCCACTTTTGGGAGAAAATTTTTTGAGTGGGACCCACATGAATTTTTCTCTCACATTCCTCTCCATCAATTTCCCTCCCTCTTTCCAAACACTACTACTTTTAATTTTCCTTCCATTTTTTTCTCAAAATTTTCCTTTCCTCCATTTTCCTCTCTTCCCAAACAATACCTAATACACTGTTTGGGAACATTTGTGGGGAGGGAGAGAAAAATTTGAGGGGAAGAAAAATGGAGGAGAGTAAAATGAAAGGAAAGTTAATTTTTCCTTCCTTTGTTTGGATGGACAAAAAGTAGGGGAAGAAAAAGTTTAAAAACAATTTTTTATTTGTTTATGGATATAGGTATAATTACTATTTTCTCCTTGGTATTCTCAAATGATGCTTTAATATTAACTTTTTGAGGGGTGGTTGGGTAAATTCACTCAAATTCCTCTCATCTCTCTCCATTTTCCTCCCACATTTGGGAAGAAAATTTTTTGGTGGGACCCACCTACTTTTTCCTCTCAAATTTTCCTCCCCCATGTTATCTCCCCCTTTCCAAACACCATCAGCATCTCCAACCCTATTGTCTTGTTAAGTGTTGTGAGTCTTAGGTGGCTCCTATGTGGCATGAGCCACAAGACAATGTCTTGTTTATGTGGCAAAATTATATCTCAAAAGACAATGAGATAGAAAAACTCTCTCCAATGCAAAAGTATTGAGAAGACAATAAAAAATATTTTTTCCAACTTCCAAGACAACTTTTAAGACAACTACTCATCTTCTTTCTTTTTTTTAATATTTTTTATTGATAATTGATGACATGGAAGAGAAGACATTGTCAAGTGCATTGTCTAGAACAAGACAATCAACTTCACAATGTCTTCTTTAATTTTTGCCACATAAGCTTCACAATAGACTTGACAATTGCATTGGAGAAGAACTTTTGAATAAAATTTTGTCATTCCTACGTGGCATTAACTTTTTTCCAAAGTCACAATAGGGTTGGAGATGCTCTTAAAATTTTTCTCTCACTTTTCCCTCAACTTTTTCTTTCCTCCCACTTTCCACCCTTCCCAAACAGTACTTAAGGCTGCCTCCAGCTCACTCTCCTTACTCCTCACCTCCACTGGATCCAGCCTCCCTCTTACGCGTCGACCCAAGCGAAGATGCACGGAACTTCCTAAAATTTGCAACTTTTTATCAACATTTGTAACTTCAGTTAGTATACTTTTGTCAAGAAGTAGCATAGCTGCATAGGTATTCGTATTTAAGAGGTCCCGAGATAGCAAATTTCTAAATATGAGATGCACGGTTCTCAGGAAGTTTTAAATCCTGTATCATGCTTATGGTTTTTATAATTTGGCGGTTCAGGTTTATACAACTAAACGCATGTGAAGGTATCAATCCACTATAGGTTAAAAAGGGCTGTAAGCAGTGACCTGCGTAAGTTTGGAGCGTAATAAAAATGGCGGGAGGCAGTCGCCAAAAGGACATGTAACGTAACGTGTACAAAGTCTGAAACGTTACGCCGGACATCACAAGAAAAAAAAAATGGAGGTAACATCAAGAACAAAACACAAATCGTAGTAGCCCACATTCTAAATTGCCATATTCAAAAACTCTCCCTGCTCCTGCGGAGAGTGTTCTTGCATGCTAAGAATAATACCTTGTTATAAGTTTGTTGGGTTAATTTCAGGGCCGGTCTTGACCCAGAGCAGCCAAGACGACCGTGTTGGCGTGAGCTGGAATAAATGATAAGAATAAGTTTGTAACTTAATAGGGATTGAAACCATATCCAGTTTTGGGTTGTAATCTTATCATGTTCAAAATTGTTAACCATAAATACCTCCGAATGAGAGAAGAATAAAATAATCTCTTTCATCTCCATCTCTGTTTGAGTTGGTATCAGAGCAGGTTTTATCCTGAAAAACCTCCAAATCCACTTTCTTCTTCCTCTATATTTCTGTTGTTGCTGTGCTCTCATTGCGCCGCTGCTATACTGCCGTCAACAACAAGGAGAGAAGTAGTTGCCGCATCATGACTAACCCATCACCATCATCCATGGTTTTTTCACCAGAACCCACAGCAATTCCTTACGGGGTGAAGCTTAATGATTCGAATTATTCTCTCTGGTCACAGGTTGTTGAGACCTTTGTTGCAGGTCGAGGCAAATCAGGTTATCTAACCGGGAAAATTAAAGAGCCCACTCCTGATGATGCTTCTTATGGAAAGTGGAGCATGGAGAATGCTCTTGTTAAAGGTTGGCTCATCGGTGCCATGGAACCCGATGTAATGAATCTGTTTGTTCGTTTACCCACGGCGAAGGATATTTGGGATGCTGTATCTCAAACTTATTATGAAGGTGCTGATAGGTCTGTGATCTATGATCTTTCCCGTCGAGTTATGCAGATGAAGCAAGGGGGTAAATCAGTTTCTGCTTACTACGCCGAGTTGCGTGCAATATGGCAGGAATTGGATTACCGAAAGCCAATTGTGTTCACACAACCTGATGTTATAAAGGCCCGAAAGAAAGAAATTGATGAAGAACGTGTCTATATTTTTTTAGCTGGCCTTGATGACATGTATGACCGTGTTCGAAGTGATATTCTTCGTACAGAACCTTTTCCCAACCCAGAGACTGCTTTTGCTGCCGTTAGAGGCGAGGAGCAGAGAAGGAACACAATGCTAAACAATCATGATGTTTCGAGTATGACTATGGTTGCTAAAGCCTCATTGATCCAGAATCGATCTTCTTCCTCTAAGGTTCGTGGAGGCAGTGAAAGGGGTTGCACACATTGTGGCAACCCTAAACATAATGTTGAAAGCTGCTTCAAGTTGCATGGATACCCAGATTGGTGGGATAGCTTCAATGAACGACAATATGCTCATGAGGGACGTGATAGACGTCATCGAAAAGATGGAGATAAGAAGGATGGAAAAGCAACAGTAAAGGTGTCACCCACCAGTGTACCTGCGATGACTTTACTCACAAGAGTACAAGAAGCACTTAATGATCCTAGATGGGCAAAAGCAATGACTGAAGAGATGCAAGCACTTGAAAAAAATCAAACATGGGAGCTTGTGAGCTTGCCAGAAGGAAAGACACCAGTGGGATGCAAATGGGTATTTTCAGTGAAACATAAACCGGATGGAACGATTGATCGGTATAAAGCAAGGTTAGTTGCTCGTGGTTTTACTCAAGTGTATGGTATTGATTATCAGGAGACTTTTGCACCTGTGGCAAAATTAAATACTGTTCGGGTGTTGCTATCTGTTGCTGCAAATTTTGATTGGCCACTACAACAATACGATGTGAAGAACGCCTTTTTACATGGAGATTTATTGGAGGAGGTATATATGAGCATGCCTCCCGGGTATAGTGTTTCTGGTGATACAAATTTTGTGTGCAAATTAAAGAAGGCATTGTATGGTTTGAAGCAATCACCAAGAGCGTGGTTCGGAAGATTTCAGGAAGCCATGAAGAAATATGGTTATGAGCAGAGCAATGCAGATCATACATTATTTCTGAAAAGATGGAATGGGAAGATAACTGCACTTATCATTTATGTAGATGATATGATTGTCACCGGAAATGATATTGATGAAATGACTAATTTGAAGACTTATTTAGCATCAAACTTTGATATGAAAGATCTTGGAGGTTTAAAGTATTTTTTGGGAATTGAAGTTACCCGGTCTAAGCAAGGAATTTTTTTGTCACAACGAAAATATGTTATTGACTTGCTAAATGAGACCGGGATGCTTGGTTGTCAGCCTATTGGTACACCCATTGAGCAAAACCATAGACTAAAAGAACTTCCGGATCAAATTCCAGCAGATAAGGGAAGATATCAAAGAATAATTGGCCGATTGATTTATTTATCACATACTCGACCAGATATCGCTTATGCAGTTAGTGTGTTAAGTCGCTTTATGCATAATCCGAGTGAAGTTCATATGAATGCTGTTGAAAGGGTCTTGAGATACTTGAAACTAGCACCAGGTAAAGGTCTTATGTTCTCTAAGCATAACCATATTGGTGTCACAGGGTATTGTGATTCAGATTGGGGTGGTACCGGAGAAAGACGGAGGTCAACTACGGGGTACCTTACTTTTGTTGGAGGTAATTTAGTAACTTGGAAAAGCAAAAAACAAAAGGTTGTTTCGTTGTCCAGTGCAGAAGCAGAGTACAGGGCAATGGTTAAAGCGATACAAGAGCTATTGTGGTTGAAGCAGCTTATGGGGGAGTTGGGTCTTCCACCCGAAAATCCTATGAAGCTATATTGTGATAACCAGTCAGCTATCAAGATTGCAGAGAATCCAATACAACATGATAGAACTAAACATGTTGAGATTGATCGTAATTTTATATATGAGAAGTTTGAAAAGAATATTATTGAGGTTCCATATGTGAAGACCAAAAATCAGCTAGCTGATATTCTGACAAAGGCCATTGCAAGTCGAGCGTTTAATGACTCACTTGTCAAGCTGGGCATGAGTGATATATATGTGCCACCTTGAGGGGAAGTGTTGGCGTGAGCTGGAATAAATGATAAGAATAAGTTTGTAACTTAATAGGGATTGAAACCATATCCAGTTTTGGGTTGTAATCTTATCATGTTCAAAATTGTTAACCATAAATACCTCCGAATGAGAGAAGAATAAAATAATCTCTTTCATCTCCATCTCTGTTTGAGTGACCGTCCAGTGCCCACGGGATAAGAGGGCCAACAAAAATTAATTTAAACATATATATATATATATATATATATATATATATATATATATATATATATATATATATATATATATATATATATATATATAATAATCTTCCATCTAAAATAGAACTAGTATGTAACATGGTTTTTTTTAAAACATAACTGTGATGTAGTGGTTATTATGTTGGACTTGCACAATAAAGGTTCTAGGCTCAATTGTTGATGGTATTCCAATTTTTAATTTTTATATACTAGTCTACATGTACATGCTTTGCACGTATTTTAATTAGAATATTATAGGTCAGCTGTCGTCTTTCCGTCTTTTTCAGGTGACAATTCGTGTGTGTGCTTTCTTTTTACAATGCCAAAAGATTTGAAGTACGATTTTTGTTCTTTTTGAAAAAAAATTATTGAGAATAATAACCTTTGAAAAATAATAAATACAGAAAAATTTATTACCATTGGAACATGAAAAGTTGTATGGAAAAAAGAAAACTTCATAGAATGCAAACTTTATTGATTTGACTCTTAAATATAAATGACATGTAAGTTGACATAATAACATCATGTTTATAAATACTCAAGGGTATTTTAGGAATTCAAAAATTTCACCACCAAGTTTTCCTATTATATAGTAGAATAAATATTATATATGGACTCTATTTTGAAAAAATTTGCCTAAAGTCCCATGAACTCAGGGACGGGCCTCCAGTTTTGATATTTGCGAGTGTTAATCTATCTATTTAGAGCTCGTCTCGAGCCTAACGAATTATTATTCTACGATGTAGTCTCTATAATATCCTGACAGTTCTTAAACCAATCAGCAATAATACAACAAAAATAAATGAATCATATGCAATATTAGTTACAAGTGTATTGCTGTTATACTTCTGCACATCATCTTCGTAACACTTGGATTGGATGGCAGTGTTGTTGGTGTCCGTACCCCTCTTCTTCTACTGTGATATGAAGTCAGACAGACTGATTATTATTTTTTACAGCTGTAGGCTGTAGGTATGTTTGTAGTTCTGGAAAGAAACAGAATTGATGAATCAGATTATCATGTATTACTTTCATCATGAGCATCAAATGAACCTCATTACCATCAATAGTATTCTGACTCCACTGCTAATGTAAGATTTAGAATGGATAATTACAGGTTGGCTGATACCAAATATGTCATCGTATATGTCGTATGAGTAATACTATTCGTACCTCCAAATTGTTCCTCCAATACATTCATTCTTATATGACAGCTGACGTGACATGTTAAATAATATATTGTGTCATCTGACATGACCGATGACATGACAAATTTTAAGCCAAAAAATTAATTACCCAAATTTTTCCATGTTAATTTAATGTTAATATTAATATTAATTAATGTTAATATGAATGTTAATCAATGTTAATGTTAATATTAATATTAATATTAATAGTATTGTTAATGTTAACGTTAATATTAATTTTAATGTTAGTGTTAACATTAATTTTAATGTTAATTTTAATATTAATATTAATTTTAATTTTAAAATTTGTCACATCAGCTGCCACATCAACATGTCACGTCAGTTGCCACGTAAGGAGGGACAGTTTGGAGGGACAAATAGCATTATTCATGTCGTATTCCTTTTTTCGGTCTGTTAAAATAGATTTAGGAGGATCATTTTGACTTGTTTGATGCGTCCACGTGATGGTTTGGCATATGTAGTTCTTACTCGAGCAATAAATGGAATGTTCGAAGGAGAAAGGGAACCATGAGGACATTGAGAATCAGTTTATAATCTTGTCGAACCCAAATGTTGTAAGCTGGATTTGGTGTTGTGGTGTTATTTTCAGTCAAATACTACGGTAGACAAGGTTTGGATCTGTTAGCTGTTGTTTTGTCCTTAAGCAAAAGTTCAATTCCTTGTACATTTTTTAACATGTGTTTTTTGATCATCTTTATTTATTTTTGACCGTTGTACCAATTAATTCAGTAACGGTTACTATTCAAATTCCATCCAGGTTCAATGAACCATGTTTTTAACATGTATTTTTTATGTGGTGTAACGTTCGAATTAAATTGGCTAATTAAAACTACGTTTAATTCTTCTCTCCATTGCAAGCCTATATAATGAGCTCATTTTTTATTCTTCATATACATAGAAAAAATTTCTTTCCGCAACTCTCCCGAATTCTTCACTCCTTCAAAATTATGTTCGTTGTTTCGCTCTGGGCAGAGGTAAGTCGGTGGTTGCTCTCTCCAAGTCGTGTGCGGCAAAGAGATTCCGGTGGAGCGAAAATTTTACCACTAGGAGCGTTCAGATACCGTCTGCACATAGATCCGAACTATCTCTTAGGGCAGTGCTTCGTGCGCGACTTTTTCGAAGGCCGGTAACTTTTAATTTACTTTATTTTGTTGCAAATTTTAATCCGAAGAATTTGAAGAAAAACCTAACAGGATCCATCAAGATATCCCATGAAATCATACCCGATAAAGAGACTGAACTTTCCACGAGATATAGTTGGTGGGGGTAAGTTTAAGAGGAGCTTGAGTGGAGAGATTGATTGCGAGGAGTTGGAATTCTTCGGTATTGAAAATAACCAATGGCGGAAGTAGCTTCTAAACCTTTTTTTTGGGGGAGCTTAAGCAACACAAGGATATTAGTATCGTGGAGCCTAAAGTATCAAACTTTTGATAATTTATTTATCCAAACATGAGAAAAATATAACTAAGAAAATATTTCAAAATTTTTATTTTTATTTTTTGAATTTTTTTGGGACAGGCTACAGCCCACCTATCTCGGCCCTTGAGATTAACCAGGGTTCCTGTAGTGGTTGAGTTGTTTGGGTAGTCATCGTGAATGGAGTTGGGAAAAAAAAAAACAAAGAAAATTTAATGGGGAAGAGAAAGATGATGCTGTGACCATAATAGAGGAGAAATTTGATGAAGTGAATGGATTATTTTCCATTGATTCATGGGGGGGGTATTTATAATACTAGTACAATCGATTAACAGAAACTTAGCTATAAACTAGGAGTAGTACTAGTATTAGGGAAGACAAAAACAGAATACAACTATGAAGATATTTTTCTAACAAGACTAGTAAAGCACATAAAATAATTTTTCTTTCTTTAGTCTTATCAAACAATAATTTAAATATTCAAATTATATATATATATATATATATATATATATATATATATATATATATATATATATAATTTAATTATAATTTGTTATGTATATATGTGAAGAGAAGGAGAGAAAGTTTAAAATTATAGTATTCCGTATTTTTAAAAAAATTAAATAGATGATGATATATATACGCAAGGGAGGACCCAAGGCCGGGGCTGGGCTGGGCTACAGTCCACCCAAAGAAAAAAAAATGATTATATATTTTTTTGGTATTTTTTGTGGGTCAGTCTATACCTAGCTCACCCTAACCCATTCCAGCCCACCCCAGCTCAGATTTATGGTTCCGTCCTTATATATACGACTTGGACGGCTCACTTTTAAATCGTTTCCAAGTAGAAGGTGTTATTAGAAATATTTCCAACTCTGTATTTAGATTCTGAAATTAAAATATAAATAAAATAAATATATGATACCGAGGCTTGAACTTGGTTCAATGTCCTTAAGATAATATTTGTCCCGCACTGGTGCTTACGGTTTAATGGCGATTAATCTCCCAGGATACAACGGTTCTTTCCTTCGGTAGCAGCACTTCACACCGTAGGAACTCGTCGAAGCAACGTTGGTTGTCTCTCTCTCTTAGACTAACTAATGCAATATGGATGAATTGAAAAATGAATACTTAATGCTCCAAACATATTTGTATTTATAGAAATAAAGAGACACGATGGAAAGGGGACACCTTTCCAATAAATAGATTCGTACACCTTTTCCAATGAAAAGATTCGTACACCTTTTCATAGATTCGTTGATAGAAAAAATAATAATAATATTATTATAACAAATATACATTCACATTTTGCAACAGAAGGTACACGGAGCGTCAACTGTAAGTGGTTATACTATTTACAGATATCTGCTCGACTGATCTGGACATTCAGTCAAGTGCCACATGCACTGGTTGTTGGAGGTTCTTCAATAATACTTCGTTTTAAATCTGCAATAAAATAAAAAATAATTAAATTGTTAACGGCCTCCGGGGAAGTTGTGCACGTAGCACTGCCCTAAGAGTTAGCTCGGGTCTATGTGCAGACTGAATCCGAATGTCCCTAGTGGTAAAATTTTCGCTCCACCGGAATCTCGTTGGCGCACACAACGTCGAGAGAATAACCCCGACTTAGCTCCGCCCAGAGCAACAACAGAGAATAGCAGTGATCTTGAGAGGACGAGAATTTCAGAGAGGAAAATAATTTCTGTGTATTGGATGAAGGAAAAGGACATGAAATATATAGGCATTTCCAACTTAGGAGAATAATGGCAGATTCATGAGACATTAAAACGAACGTTACAAAATATTTTTCAGCACATGGTTCAATGAACCCGGATGAAATTTGAACAGTGAACGTTACGGAATTTAAAAGTTTGTAACAATCAGAAATATTTGAAAAGAGCAAAAAATCTTTTAGGGTCTCGGTCCGAATCCGAAGAGGAAATCGAATCGGCATTCGGCGTCCCGCAAATGCGGGCACGTACCTGCACCCGTTACACGCGCCAAACCGAGCCAAGCGACGACGGCACGCACGTGTGGCTCATGGAACTCCCACACACAACTTTTAATGATGCAAAAAAGGGAGAGTGGTAATATATAGAAACAATTCTCCTCGTGGCAAACTGATGTGGGACTAAAAATACGATGAACTTGAGCTTTTGCTCACAAGGAGCATTAGCAGCCAACACTGGTAAGGTTAATTCCTGCAATGCTGCTCATGTACAATCTGTACTGTTGGCACTATATATATCCACAAAGTGTAGTGTTGAATTGAGTTCTTTGGTGGCGAACTTGAAGAGTCAGTTACAGGGACCCGGCTACATGAAATTTACATCTAAAAATTGAATTCTTATCCATTTACCTAATTTAATCAGAGTGGACTTCAACCCAAAAAAAAAAAAAAAAAAATCAGAGTGATGTCCGTAAATTTTTAGAGACTGAAACTAACTTGTCGAGAAATAATAGGTGTCATATATGAGTCATATATATACCTTTGCAAAGTAGGTTTCCTTGATTCTCTCTGAACTAATTCTTTCAGTACAACATTTTCGCCCCTTGCCTAGTTTTTTTTTTTTTTTTTTTTTTTTTTTTGAAGTGTCATTTTCTCCGGGTTGACAAATGTCAAGGGGGATTCGAACCTGCGCCGGTCCCCTGTTGCTACCACTAGGCCACAACTCACGGACTTCGCCCCTTGCCTAGTACTCATGTATACATAAAGGAAAAAAGAACAAGTTATTATCTTCAAATGTCATATATATGCAACTTCTTCAGGATCAGGTAGAGCTCCTGGGAGGATGACTAGTCCTAGATACTTGTCAGGCAATTGTTTGGCAAGTCCAGATCTTCGCAGTTTTAAATTGGAGAAGTATATATATCCAACTCCTTGACAGTTGAAAAAGACTGCAAATTGTAGAAATATATCAGACTTTGTTTGTTCAACTACTCCCTGATCTTGATCAGTCTATCATCTCTAGTCGGTTGTTAATCTAATAAGTGAATGCATGATTTCAACATTCATGATACAAGTTAGGTACATTCCTGGGATGGTACTCAAGTAAAATTCACACACTTGGCACGACATGTAATACGCGCTTACGCATGCACTAATAGATAAGGTTCTTTTGTGGTGGTGGTGTGTGTGTGTGGGGGGGGGGGGGGGGGGGGGGGGGGGGGGGGTGAGTGGAGGGGGTTTGGGGTTTCATTTGGACATCCAACATGAAATGTGGATACTTGGACACAATCAAATGGAGATGCAGGCATTTTACTAGAGGTAGTGTGAGAATTCTGTTGATTCGGTTTCAACCGAATCAAAATAGTCAAAATCAGATAGACCAGAATTCTAAAAATCTAAAATCGAAACTGAACTGAAATTAGCCAAAATCAAAACCAAACCGAATCCTATAATAATAATTCAGTTTATTAGGTTTGTTCGGTTGGAATATTTCTATTGTTTAATAGGTCGAATCCAATGTTAGGTCATGGTTAATTATATTAAAAATCATAATTTTTATACACACATTTGTTGTATTTTAAAGTTGTGTCCAAAGTTGGTTTAATTGTTAAATTATCAAAATTAGACTTCAACACATATAATAGAATTGTTCTTTTTCAAAATATACACATTATTTTTAATCATAAAATAGGCATAAAATGAAGGATATTTATATAACTGCACAACTCTTATTCAGTTTTGAATCGAAAAAAATCCAAAACTGAAAACAAAATATCGAATTTTTATATTTTTAAAACCGAATTGATTTTTTTTTCCAAACCCAACTGAAAAACAAGTTCGGTCTTCGGTCAAAAATTGAATAATGCTCACCATTTTACACACACAAAAAAATAATAATAAAAAAGTAAAATAATAAATTCCTACCTTTAGATGCTCCGTCACAAAGTAAGCGAATCGTACTAAATCAGACATGTCATAGATGATGACAAACATGTACAGATGAAGGAATTCAAGTAGTCTATTGCTTTCATTTGTGGCAACATGCCTTTATCAATGACCAATATCTACGGATACAAACATCAAACATGCTCGAGCCTATGAACAATGTCCAAGACTTGTCGCATCTCTCTAATGTTCCAAGGCATGTGACATCATACACTAATAATCGATGCTCAAGTTAAGTCATTTTTTTTAGCGTATACCCTTGAGACTTAATACAATTCTCTCAAATTCCATGTCAAGTGTTCGGAACGAAGTATAATCTGAACCGGAGTTGCTCATAAGATACGATATTGAACCGAGCCCACGTGCCTTGAAATCAAGTGTTGGAAGTGCGGTGTAATCCGAATCGGAGTTGGTCCATAATGTACCATATTGGACTGACGTCTACTATATGCCTTAAAAGTGAATTAACACATCATGTGTGAACCAATCTCAGTTATCTACACTACACCTCATGATCCCACCTTCTACCTAGTGTGGAACTAAACTACCAATTTCATTGTCACCCCCTCTTGAGGACTCAACCGATAAAGACATACAATTAATCCAACATCAAGGAGATCCGTTGTTCCACTCTCACTATTTTTATTTATTAAAAGGAAGGAATTATGCTCTCTCTCTCTCTCTCTCTCCCATCCACTCCCCTCTTCTATTTCGAACCCAGACCACGGAGAAGAATAGCTTCCATCTTGATCACTTGAGCTAGAGGCGATCGGTGATGTTCAAGTTAGTCAGACTAAATGGTTTCCTATTAATTTGTCCATTGAGAAGAATGGCTTCCATCTTGATCATTTGAGCTAGAGGTGATCGATGCCCAAGTTAGTCAGACTAAGGCCTCGTTTGATGCACTGTAATGTAATCGTAATCGAAATGTAATCAAATAAAAATAATAATTTTTTTTTATTTGATTACATTATGATTACGATTACATTACAGTGATATTACAGTGAATCAAACGGGGTCTCAATGGTTTTCTATTAATTTCGCCAAGAGATGCAATTGGTTACAAGCATCAATCCGAATATGGCAGTGACCATATATGTGGGCAGCAGTACTTCGACTAACAACAGGTTGTAGGCCACCCGCTTATCTACGTCACTTCGAGAGTCAACCTTGCTCCAGAGAGGCATTTCCACAAATCACATGGAATGTTTAGATTTTTGTACAAAGAACATACATCCATAAAACCAAACAGATAGATAGCCTCATTTGCTTATGATACTCGTGGTTTTTTCCTTGTACCAAGAACATACATCCATAAAACCAAACAATAGCCATAATTCGTAGCAATCAGCAATAATATATTTCATTGGAGTCACTAATTTTTTTTTAGCATTTAGCAACATCTGGTATTGGAACCGCTGAATCTGTCGTTACTATGACTTATTTTGGTAGCAATTGAGCGTACTTGTCCGGATTGGCTGCATAGACTATGAGGGCAAGGGCCTGAATAACGCCCTCAAATTTGTGTGTGTGCGTGTGTGTGTGTGCGCGCGCATGTGTGTGTGGACGAGGGGAGGGGGGGGCATCGAGAAGATCAATGACTGTTATTATTGTTATTTCCGAGGCATAATTTTCGATGGAAAACAGAGAATCAAAACAGTTGTCAAAATAGCAACAACGTTTCGTAGCAACACTTCAAAGAAGGTGCACTACAGAGATCTTTGGAGGATTCTGGGTAACGAAAATCTAAAAAGATTTCGTTACAATAGCAAACGAATGTGAAGCTTCTTTTAGGAAGGTACAAATCGAGTTGCTAGCAGCAGCAACGACGAAAGCCCACAAGAAGTTTCTGATTAGATCAGAGAAGAAGAGAAGGAAAGAAGAAAGAGAAATGTAGCTTTGCTGGGGTGATCAGATCACCGTTGCTCAAAGCAAGATTCGCCTATATACGATCCGCTTCCAGGAACCAGCAAGTTCTAGAGAACTTCTGGAATGCTCGTCAGTCAATATTTGAGACTTGAACGACTTCCTGGACTTTACGGGCTCGTTTACTCTCTTCTTGGTGCATCTTTCAAAGGAGGCCAATGGGCTCTATTTATAGAGTGAAGTGAGACTTCACCCCTTCTCTTATCCGATGTGGGACTAAAATACCAATACTCAAAAATAGAGTTTGATATTTTAGATCATCCCACAATCAGCATAGAAGTGTGCCAGTCCACGCCTACCCCCCGAACACTCCCGTGCATGCACGAGACATCCTGGAGTCGGAGTCCGTGTCCGAGTCCGCACAACAAAAATCAACTTACATCTTTGTTGGAATTAATCCATTTTCCTTCTAGAAAAATACTCCTACATGACACACACTTGTGCCCCACCACACCTCATGTACACACCTCAACACAAGCAATGCATTATAATGAGATACTCACCATTTGGTGTAGCCGATGTGGGACCATCTTTCCTAGTCAAAAGGCAAAAACACCAACAATCCCCCACATATCTCAATATATGGGTTGAGAGTTCCCCACAGTGACTATCCATCATACATTAGGAGAGATGTCGCTACGACTTGAATCTTCCCCATGGGTTAAATAACAGCATGATACAAGAATGGACTAAGTCTTGAATTCTGCACCATAACTGCAATTCTTTCCACTCACATAATGACATCAACCGTGCTTCTGGCTGCACATTAAAGGCCTTGTGCCAGCCTGATTTCAGTGTATAATTTTGGGCGTCTACAAGTTTACTCTCAAGGGACGGCTTGATATCTCTGTCCATACACTATAGTGAGTTCTTTATCAAAGAGACATGGCATGAAGCCTTGCGTTTTCCTTACTGTGCTACACCGCTATGACATGGCCTAAAGCCGAGGCATTACCCCTACCGAAAATCTCATCGTAGTGTCATACTACTGTAGCATGTGGTCACATTCTCTTTGTAGTGCCATACCATCCAGCATGAAGCCTTAGGCTCCTTTGCGGTGTTATGCCGCAACGACATGGCTTGCAAGGCCGAGGCTTTACCCCTATCCGGGTACTACATCGTGGTGTCGTGCCACTGTAACATGAGGAACACATCCCCTTTGTAGTGCTGGCTGCCCCTCTTTAATTTTATCATACATCATTAGCTACCTGCCTATTTGCGGTGCTACTCCGCTGTGACTTGGCTCACAAAGCCGATGCATTACCCCTAACCGGGAACCTCATGGTGGAGTCACCCCACTATAGCATGGAGTTATACTGTCATGCCCCGCTTCCGTAGGAGCGATCGTCCTCGCTAAGGCGTGATGCCGCATGGGCCTAGGTTGCGCCCGTGCAAGGCTATGTCCGAAAACAGCCACAGAGTCACACAGAGTGTCCCCATTTGCAACGGAAAGTAAATGAACACAAGTTGAAGCGAATTCAAACTCTTTATTGATTTCCAAGAAGTTTACAAGCGGCGCTAGGCCAAGTTTACAAGTCTCTCAAGCTCTCTCTCTCTCTGAAACATAAAAGGCGTGCTGTGAAACCCGTAAATTTTAGTTTTTATTTAAATGCTTAATTGCTACTTGATACCCTCAACTATTACCGTTTTTCAACTTTGTAACATAAACTTTTTTTCGTAACAACTTGATACCTCAACTATTTTTTTTTCAACTTAATACCTAATATTTTAAAAAACCCCAAAATGCCCTTATCCCTTCCCTCCCTCCACCCCCTTCCCCCCTGCTAGCTCCGGCCGAACCCCCCTCTCCTCGCTTCCGGCCAACCTCCCCCCCTCCTCGCTTCCGGCCAACCTCCCCCCCTCTTCGCTTCCGGGCCACCCCCTGCCCCGCCTCCCGCCCCGCACCCCCCTTCCCAGCCCCCTCCTCCCGCTGCCGAGCCCTAGGGGAGAGGCGGGAGCGGGCGGACGGCCGGAGCGAGAGGGGGGGGATGGCCTGAAGCGAGCAGGGGGGGTGGGGGGGGGAGCTAGCATGCGGGTGGGCGGCCGGAGCTAGCAGAGGGGGGGAGGGAAGCGAGCAGGGAGGAGGGAGGTTAGGGGTAGGGACATTTTTGTCCAAAATAATATCCGGGTATCAAGTTGTTACAAAAAAAAATTTAGGGTACAAAGTTAAAAAATGGTAATAGTTGAGGGTATCAAGTAGCAATTAAGCCTTATTTAAATAATAAATTATTATTATTTCTGGAATTTTAGTGTTGGTCAAACCCGTAAAACTTTTATTGTATAATTTATTTGCTAAATTATTAATTATTATCATTTTAGGAAAAACATATTTTTAGAAATATTATTAATCCTGGAATTTGATTATTGGGCCTGACCCGTTCTGACCAGTCCCGAAAACTATATATATAAATATTATTTTTTCTTATTATTAAAAAAATCTTTTTCTTTCAAAACCTTATTAACTCTCATTTACTCTTAAACTTTCTCTCTCTCTCTCCCTCTTAATTCTCTAACCATCAGCAAAGGAAAGGAATTCATTCCTTTTCCCATCCGTTCGTGAGTGGCCGAACCCCTTCCCTTTCCCGAACGGCCAACGGCCGACCCCTCTGTTCATCTCTCGAAACCCCCAAAATTTTCTCCTATAAAACCCTCTCCTTCTCCCACACTTCATCCACCATCTCCAAAGCTCTATTCCATACCCTAACCCCCAAATCCGGCGAACCCTCCGCCTGAGCCGCGCCCTTCCGACGATTCTCCGGCCGACCACCCCTGAACCCGGTCGCCCGATCCCCTCCGCGGCACCGCAGCACCTCGGCCAGGCCCCTCTCGACCGACCCCGACGTCGCCTCCTTGTCCGGCGACCCGCGCCGCCTTCCCCGCGGCCACACACAGCCGCCGGCCGCCCAGGTCAGCCCCGTCGCCTCTCGCCGCTGCCGTGCGCACCTCCTGTGCGTGCTACCTTCCTTGTTCCCGATTTCTATTCAGATTCGTGCTTTCCGAGGCACGTTCTGCTGTTCCGCGTGTTCTGGATTTCCTGTAGTGTCCCGTTCCGCGAAGGCACTAGATAGACAGAAAGATCAGATTGCTGGCTTTGTAACAGAAGACGATTAATCTGGGTGAGTGGACGAAGTCTCATTTGTTGATTCGCTTACGCCTTAAGAATCTGAGTTTTTGATTGAATACTATTGTTAATAACAAGATGGTAAATCATTGAGTATGCTTTAAGAGAATCCACATGTTGCTATGCTAAGAACAAGAAAAGTGTTAACCTGTATGCTAAGAAGAACTGTTGCCTGCTAATAAGAAACGAACAGATGCCGGTATGCTAAAAGTAGAGATGCTGCCTTTAATCAAAAAAACTGTTTGCCATGCTAATAAGAAAAGAAAAGAGATTACTTATTGCCTCGAACTAGTATGCTTTCAAAGGTAAAATGATATGCTATATCTGTATAGAACTATTGTTACGTTCCAAAAAAATGAATGATTGCTTGTTCCTCAAAGATGTTGTGAATGCTGGTCATGCACAGTCGGACTTGAGCACGTTACAAGGAGATTGAAAGGGTACCCTGAGGTAAATGCTACACCTCAGGAAATGTCGGAAGAGGTAAATGCTACACCTCGGATCTGTCGAAAGAGGTAAATGCTACACCTCGGATCTGTCGAAAGAGGTACATGCTACACCTCGAAAATGTTGAATGAGGTAAATGCTACACCTCGAAAAAGTTATGTCTGTTAGTGACGTGCTGAATCCAAGAGTCACAGCTGCCAATTCAGTCTGCATATGTCAAGAATGTTCTGCTGAGAGCCATCAATACAGAGATATACAGGAAACAATATTGGTTTTATAATATTTATGATAATCCTTGTCTTGTGCAGGGATGGACGGTCGGCTATGGTAAGAGTCACGAAAAAGTGATATACATGTGTTGCTTAAGTTCCTATATAAATACTGGTAGAGATTAACCTTTTGCCATGAATGCCATGTTCCACTAAAGAAAATATAATGTATCATGCTTGTCATTGACCCTAACAGTTGTTCGAACAAAAGAAATGATATGCTCATGAAACACGCTGCGCACCGCACAAATGAATAGTCATCGTGCTAGAATTGAATAGTCCCTTGTATGCTTGAAATAAAATATAACAAATATTGGCTTTTCAAAGATGTTTTCAAAAGAATGTAAACTGAATCTATATGCATGGAATGAATCTAGGTAAAAGTAGCAAGATCACATCACAAGAAACATTTTCTCACTAAATGAACAGTGATCGTTTCAGACAAATGCAGCTCTTTGTTCACAATCACCAGTATGCTGATATACTGACCCACCATCAGTCTGCATGCAGGTGCACTATACATCGAGAAGGATAGTTCGAAGCGATAGCCCGAGCCTCATCCTCAGGAGCTAAAAATCAGAAGAGATACCAAGAGATGACATCCGTTGTAAGAGTTTGGTTTTGTATATAAAGGGATGTAATGTATGGAAACGAGATTATTGTAATCTGTAAAGTTTTAAGAGAATGTAACATTGTATCAGAGAGAATCGAGAGCTTGTAATCTGTTCAAATGAAATCAATAAAGAGAATTGTTTCTTGTTACCTTTGTGTTCAATACATGTGTTCTGAAATATGTCCGCTGCTGCTTCAATTATCTGCGATACGTTCCGCTGCGCATTGTCAATCTTGTCTATTTTGTCTTGCTTCAGGTCCTGGCCTTATGCAAGCGCAACTTAGGCTTGCATGGCATCACGCCTTAGCGAGGACGAACGGTCCCAAAGAGCCGAAGCGAGGACGAAAGGACTCTGCGGGATCGGGGCGTGACATTTCCGAGATTCGCGGGTTTTCCGTTTTCTTCCTATTTTCATCTGAGAGCTCTAGCCGAGCACCCGAGGTATATTTTCGTATCTTCGTGTCCCTCTCTTAGTGTCAATGATGACATGGTCTCCGATTTGTGGATTCAGATTTTTTGAATTCCCTTCGAAATGATTCTGTGGTTTTATGATTCTGTTGTTTGTTAGTTCTGTGGTTCTCGGAAATTTTCGAGTTAAGTTCAGATTTTCCATATGTGGTTCTGTAGCTTTCATTTCCCGAATTTCAATTCGAATTCTTCGGATTGTTTCGGAATTCATGCTGTGATATTGGGTATTCTGGTTTCTTTTTTGGATATGGTTCTGATTATTCCAACTCCGATATGGAATATTCGGGCTTGTTTCCGATTTCGAGTTGATAAATATGGAGTTCGGATTCTTGGAGTTGGGATTTAAGCTCTGTTAATTCTTGGTTTTGAGATGGATTTTGGTTATGTATTTGTAATATTTTGGTTGTATTTTCCCAGGATTGGGTTGTCCCAATTATAGAGGAGGTGTTGCCTAAATTTTCGGGAATATATTTTAAAGTTTTGAATAAATTTATTTTCAAATCCCGGCCTTTGCAAAACAAATTACATCTTGGAGTGTTGGTTTTAAAATAGAAATTTTTATCTTTTCGGACGACGACTATATTGGTCCATGGGCCCTAACTAAATGCAAACGAAATCGGCCAACCCGGACGTTGAGGCATTAGTTAAAACATGAGTTTTGAATGACCAAAGTCTGAGACGTATTTTTATAATTATCTTTAATTTATTATTATTTTTAGAATGGGTTACTACTGTTAGTAATTTTGGTGCAGGGCTTCGGCCTACTGTTAGACCGTTCGCGGTATTCAGAACTCGCCTATGAATTTAAATTAATTTATGTAAAAAAAATTGTAAGGACATAAGTCCAAGTTTTCTTTTCTATTTTCCTGTGGATCTATAATAAGTAGGTAGTTTTTCCTTTTATTTTTCTGGATTGTTGTTTTGTAGGTAACGCGTAAATGGTAAACTGAATATTTATTTTTATAGAAAAATTAATAAGAGTTTTCTTACATTAATAATAATAATATTTCAAGTTTGTAACTTAGAAAATTTCATGATTTCTCATTAAAAGAAAAATAACTAATATATATATATATATTACAAAATACAAAGTTTTGCCAAATAATTGATAAATGCGAGGTTTCCAATAAAAATGTTAACTTGACTTTTCCCTCGTTAAATTAATAATTTTTAATCGTATCGATAAACGTATTTTGTTTATAATAACATAAAATTTGACTAGGATCAAATTTTAGAGATTGTAACTAGCACACCTAGATATGGTTTCCTCATTTATGCTAAGTCGGGATTCTCAATGTAGGATTCCGAGGACGAGTCTGACTTTCTTTCCCGGAACCGACTCTTCAAACCCAGTCATAAACAAAGGCAAGTACGGTTGTGTTTATTTTTCAATTTTGTTAATAATTGTAATATTGCAAGATTAAACCATATTACTACACGGAACTCTCTCCTAGAGCATTGATTGTTATTGATTGTGGGATTGGGGGAGTATGTAGTGTATTATGACCAATACCCCTCATATTGCATATTGATTGTGCGAGCTTACCCCTCTTACACACGGGGATAAGCTGTATCGTATCACTAGGATACTATTGTACAACCCAAGCCGGTCATAAGCATTACATACTCAAATCACATTGTTTTCAATTGTGGAAAATTGCTGGAAAATATTGTTCAAGTATTTCAACTGTTTAAATTGCAAATTTCTAATTACTAGTTAAATTGTTAAATTTTCATAATTGTACTTTGCTTCTTTTCTGACTGGATCCCCCACCCCCAATAGGTTCCTTTGATGAAGCTGAGCTATTGATAAATAGCTACTACGACCCGGTGCTTTATCAAGCTGTTCTGCCGAAGTCCCATGTGGAGGACGATGATTCTGTGACTGATGAGCCTACTCTATAGTGGATGATTTACTTTTAGTTTGATGTTGAATAAAAAGACAGTTTTATTTTATCAGTTGTATCAGTTGAATATTTTGTTGGACAAGTTTTTATTATTCGAAATTTAGATGTTGTGACAAAATATATTGTGTTGTTGTGATTACCTGCATTTGGATACAGCTTACGGCCGTCGTCTCACAACGGTGCAGGCTGGGCATGATCCGATTTGACCCAACAATTTGGGACCGGGTCGTGACATATTTTTAGTGGTGGCCCATGCAGGTCTGATCAACAACTTAGGAGAACATATCTAGAAATATTTAGAATACTAGAACATTAATTTATCACAACATAGGACCGATATATAATATAAATAAATATTTTTGTTTGTTATAGACTGGTAGGCTACCTTGCTTATGTTTTGCAATCCTAAACCTTCCAGAGTATGGCCATAGACAAGACCAATCCTGCTGGCGGTGGGATGTCATCACCCGATCACACCCCACCTCCTCAATCGAGTCCGGATCCTACACCTCGGCAGCTGGCCGATCGTCCCCATAATGCATCAGCACCCCGTGGATTCTACACTACAACTCAAGTGTTAGATCCTACATCTTTCCAGACTGAACAGCAAGCCCCTGTGGTGGTGCCCGATCCAGTTGCGCCACCAGTCCCCGTAGACCCCACTGACCTCGTAGACCTGCTACGAGGAGTGCTTGAGGCATAGAGAACTCAAGCTGAAGCTCATCTCGAACAGACGACGATTATGAGAGAAGGCATGGAGAATGCCCACAATATGGCTATGGCTGCACTGAGGAGAAGCAGCCCAATCTGAACCAAGGCCTGCTAAAGTCGGCGATATTGAGAAATTCAAGAAGCTGGGCCCTCGACCTTTCAAAGGAACCGAGGGAATCATTTATGCTGACGAATGGCTCGACAGCATGGAGCGTCTCCTCATCGTTGCTCGACTTCCTGATGATCTTCAAGTTGAAGCTGTGGGACTCCAACTGTTAGATGTAGCCAGCACCTGGTATCGGAATGAACCCCGACTCCAGGACAGGCAGCTTGACTGGAACACCTTCAAGAGGTTGTTCCACAGGAAGTTCTTCCCAACATCGGAGTTACGAGAGATGGAAAGACAGTTCCAGAATCTAAAACAAGGGAACATGATTGTTGGAGAATATGCAGCAGAGTTTGGTCAACTTAGTCGCTTTACAAAGAACTTGGTTGCTGACCCCGCCGATCGTGCTGAAAGATTCAGGTATGGACTGAGGGAAGAGATTCGCACTCCTGTGATCGCAGGTGGTGCCAAGACATATGAGAGGATCCTAATATGAGCTCAGGATATAGAGAAGAGTCAGCCTGCTCGTTCAAAGAGAGAGTATTCTGGAACTAGCAACTTCCAGAATAACCAGAAGAGGCCCAACCACAACAATAACAACAGGCCTTCTCACCACCAGCAACAGCACCAACAGACGAGGAACAATGACAGAGTGCCTCAGAAGCTGATTCCTGTCTGCAATTTTTGTAAGAGGCCAGGACATCAGTCGAACATCTGCAGGAAGAGGCTTGGACACTGCCTAGTCTGTGGGTCTGTCACCCACCAAGTGAGGGAATGCCCCACGACATTCAACCGGACTAGAACAACATCGCAGAGGGCTCCCCTACCCACTCAGCAACAACAGTTTGGACAGCATCAATAGAAGACTGGACGAGCTTTTGCCCTAACAGAAAATGAGCAAGAGCCAGAGCAGGAATCCACCGCTGATGTCATCGCAGGTTACACTTATGTGCATTCACATCCTGCCTTAGCATTATTTGATTCGGTTGCTTCACACAGTTTTATAGCAATAAAATTTATCACTGCACATCACCTAGTTACGAGTTTTAGCAAAAAGATATGTAGAGTTATGACTGGTGGTGGACCCATACCCATCACTGAGACCTGTAACTGTCCTATAACTATCTCAGGACACAATTTCTTAGCACCCTTACTTGTGATGCCCTTACCTAAATATGATGTAGTCCTAGGAATGGACTGGTTAAGTAAGCAACATGCGCTGATAGATTGTCACAGAGGATGTGTAGTCTTCAGCCTACCTGGAGAGCCGGAGTTTGAAATCTCTCGAGCTCCGAAAGATATGGAGGGTATTACTTACTCCTCTATCACCGAAGAACCTGAACCTCCTCACCCTATCATAGCAGAATTCATCGATGTCTTCCCTGATAGTCTTCCAAGATTACCCCCAGATCGAGATGTAGAATTCACCATCGACCTAGTTCCCGGCTCTGCCCCTATTTCTCGGGGATGCTACAGAGTCAACCCTAAGGAGGCCAAGGAAATGAAGGACCAGATCAATGAGCTGAAGGCCCTTGGATTTATCAGAGATGGAGCTTTACCATGGGGAGCACCTGTCTTGTTCGTATCCAAGAAGGACAGGACTGTGCGGATGTGCATCGACTACCGGGCGCTGAACAACATCACCATAAAAAATAAGTACCCTCTGCCCAGGATCGATGACCTGTTTGATCAACTCAGTGGAGCTAAGGTGTTCTCGAAGATAGACCTTCGATCTGGCTACCACCAAATCAAGGTCAGGAAGGAGGATATCCCAAAGACGGCATTCAATACCAAATATGGTCAGTATGAATTTTTGGTCATGCCGTTTGGATTGACGAATGCCCCTGCAGTATTCATGAACCTTATGAACAAGGTCTTCCATGAATATCTGGATTAGTTTGTTATTGTCTTCATCGATGACATCCTGATCTACTCAAAGACCGAAGAAGAGCATGAAGAGCACCTGAGAAAAGTTCTGGGAACTTTAAGGAAGGAGAAGCTCTACGGTAAGCTATCTAAATGTGAATTCTTCTTAGACAAGGTGGATTTTCTGGGCCATGTTATCACAGGAGAAGGAATTTCGGTAGATCCAAAGAAGATAGCTGCTATTGAGAAGTGGAGTACACCAAGTTCAGTTGCTGAAATCAGAAGTTTCTTGGGCTTAGCTGGCTACTACCGGAAATTTGTGAAGGATTTTGCCAGGATTGCTGAGCCGATGACGAAGCTCACCAGGATGAATGAAGAATTTATGTGGACTGAAGCTTGCCAGGAAGCATTTGAGGAACTGAAGAAGAGACTTACAACGACACCGATACTTGCGCTATCCGCAGGTACCGGCAGTTTCTCAATCTACAGTGATGCTTCTGGTAAAGGATTGGGTTGTGTTCTTCAACAATACGGAAAAGTAATTGCTTACGCATGTAGGCAATTACGGACTCATGAGAAGAACTATCCCACGCATGATTTGGAGCTTGCAGCAGTTATTTTTGTACTGAAGCTGTGGAAGCATTACCTCTATGGAGAGAGAGTGGAAATATTTACAGACCACAAAAGTCTTAAATATGTTTTCACTCAGAAGGAGCTGAACATGCGACAGAGACGGTGGCTGTAACTGATGAAAGATTTTGACATCGACCTGCAGTACCATCCGGATAAGGCTAATGTGGTTGCAGATGCACTTAGTCGATACCCGATGGCCATATTTTTGACCAAGAAGCGGCATTTGCTGGAAGACATAGAGAAGCTTGGACTGGAGATTGTACTGCCTGAAGAAGAAATAAAGAAGCTAAGAAAAGAAGCAATTGTACCAGGAGATGAGTCATCAATGATGCAGTTGCAAGTGCGTTCAAGTCTGATGGATAAAGTCAAGGAGACACAATTTCAAGACAAGACACTTTGTAAACTCAGAGATCAAGTGCTGGCAGGAACACTTAAAGGATTCTCAATCGCCAGCGATGGAGCATTGAGGCATGGTACGAGGCTTTGCGTACCAACTGGCGAACTGAGGAAAGAACTGATGCAAGAAGTGCACCAGTCGCAGTATTCCATATATCTAGGAGCTAATAAAATGTATCGGAATATGCGTACTGTAGTGTGGTGGTACGGAATGAAGAAGGATGTATCCAGATTTGTGGCTAGATGCTTGATTTGTCAACAAGTGAAAGCCAGCAGACAGAGACTAGCAGGACTGTTACAGCCGCTAGACACCCCGGAGTGGAAATAGAAACACATAACGATGGACTTTGTGTCAGAACTGCCTCGATCCCAAGGAGGGAAGGATGCCATTTGGGTTATTGTGGACCGACTGACGAAGTTAGCTCACTTTATCCCCTTCAAGGTTGGTCTATTGTGAGACTCGTCTCACAGTATCGATATTTATATACGGATACGTATTTTGTAGTGTATTTCATATTTTCTTGGTTTTCGTAATGCTTTAAAATTTTTCCTAACTTATAGATTTTCTCCTTGGCCGGCATACCGCCTGTGTACCGGAGTATACCGACGGCATACCGTCCAGACAGATTTTCCACATTTTAGATATTTTTGATTTTAGATATTTTTATGAATAGTGTTTCCGATATTTTCGTGAATAGTATTTTGGATATTTTGATGAATAGTATTTAGATATTTTCTTGAATAGTATAGATGCACCCTATTACCCATTGGATATTTGGTTTTGTTTGAATGGCCATGATTGACCTAGACATTGACATGGATCTTGATCCAACGGCTAAGATTAATTCTCCCTTCTATATATACCATTTCACTTTCTCTCTCCTCTCTCTTTTCATTCTCTTCACTCTATCTTCATTTCTTCTTCCCTTCTCTCCCCCTTGGAGCTTGCCAAGAGCTTGGCCTTGAGGCCTTGGGTGTGGTGTCTAACCCCCCTAGGAAGAGGAGTAGAAGATTAGGCTTGGAGCTTAACCTAGACAAGTACATCTTGCCAAATTCATGAACAATATTATTTTTGTTGTCATTTTTGTTTTACTTGGTATTAAAATGCTTAGAATTGTTCTAAACTCATTTTGTTAAGAATGTTTTCCTTGTGATTCTCATCTATATGTATGTTTCTAAATTTGGTTCGAACTAGGTTTTGATTTTCTGTTAAAATCTAATATTGACTTAGTAGAAAACTCGGTATCAAGAGTACTGATACTGGTGTTACTATCATGGATCTTGGTCACATATTCATATATGAGGCCCTCACCAAACTTGTATACATAGATTTTGAGTTTGGTGAAAATCAAAACTCGTTTCGGTTTCCCGAAAACCTATTTTTGGAGTATTTTGAGGTATTGATCTATCAAATATTTGAATTTATGAAAACTAATACTCCCATGTTGTAGGAAATTAAATTTCATGCGATTTTGATTTTTGAAAATCCGAATTTCGATTTAAAACGAAGTTTTTATGGCCGAAACAAGTTTTGAGTTTTCAAGAATCAACTTTCTGTGACGGTTCGGAAAATCCGTCGAAAATATGCAGAAATCCGTCGAAAAATCCAAACTTGCACCACAAAACTTGCTGTGACACTTCGAAAAATTCGTCGGTAATCCGCATCCGCCGGATAATCCGGTTAGGCTATTTTTGTCTGTTTTTGCCCGTTTTTGCCCGTTTTTGTCCATTTTTGATATTTTCTTCGATTGTAATGAATTCTTAACATGATAAGATGATCTTGCATAGTTAAAGAATGATTGTACACCCTATTTACACTTGACACTAGCATATGTTCAATTATTTTTTCTATGAAATGTACTTAGCTTTAATTATTGTTTCCCACATGCCATGATATATCTTTTTGATAGATTCTTTCTTACAAGCTATGATTATTGTTACATGTCTTCTTTGCTTACATGATAGTGGCTCGTCGTGGTGCACTCTTCTTACATGTCTTCTTTGCTTACTAGATAGTGACCCATCGTGGTGCACTCTTGTACATGTCTTTCTTTGCTTACATGATAGTGGTCTGTCATGGCGCACTCCCTATAGTGGCTCGTCATAGCGCACTCCTGGCTTCTTGTTTATTATATTTTCTTGTTGTGGCTTGTTATGGTGCACATTCTTGCTTTTGTCCAGTCTTGCATGTCTCATGTCTAGGATGGATTCTGCGGAATGCCACACCCGGAATCCAACAAAAAATGTTAAGGACTAAACAACTAGCTTGATTACTTAGATTATTGAGAATTTTCCAGTTACCTGTTGCCCCTTTGGTCTTGGCATTATATATATATCCTTGGAATTTGGAGCTATCTGTCATGATGAACACACTTCCAGCGCACCGTCGAGTGTTGTACTGGGTACATTTGTCGCCTGGACGATGTACCCATTATTATATGTCTTAGTGGTACATTTGTCTCCTGGGCGATGTACCACTACTATAGGATACATTTGTCTCCTGGGCGATGTATCCACTATTACCATCGGGTACATTTGTCTCCTGGGCGATGTATCCACTATTACCATTGCTTATTTGGCTTGGACCATTCAGGTAGTAGCAGGCAGGTGCTGGACTTAGAATTCTCAAACTTGCATTTGTTAGTAATTAGGATTGTGACAACCCTAGTTAGCTAATGTATAAAGCCGTACTCATTGCTTGGCCGTGACTATTGTATGGAGTCCATTCTAGTCTAGTTTGTCTAGGCAGTGTCCGGATTTGTTTATTTTCAGTACATCTTTGTTTATGCTTTACTTTTGCCGGTAAATGATTAGATACTAAAGTTCTTTTCAGGAGAAGGGTTACAACCCCAGTCCTTGTTTGGTTTACGGGTTGTAACTTGGGTTCCGGAATAGTTCATAAGTCATCTAATCATTTGTCGTTCTATATAAACCTAACATGCTCACATGCTCCAGTTATATAACATGCTCACATGTTCCAGTTATCTTACATGCTCACATGTCTCAGTTACCCTACATGCTCACATGTTCCAGTTATCTTACATGTTCTAGTTATCTAACATGCTCACATGTCCCGGCTACTTAACATGCTCACATGTCTAGTTTATCTTTCATGTTCATATGCTTCCTTTTTCTTACATGTACACAGTTTACATTATGTCACATGTCCTTTACCTTATGCTACATGTTACTTTACTTATTGTCTTTTCTATTCTCGGGATAAGTGCATTGGTAGCGCACGAGTCTCGATTTGCTTTTACTTATTTCTGTCTCTATCCGTTGCTATGATTTGCATGCTGGTTTTAGTTCATAGTTTGGCTTCCTTTGTGGTACTTTCTATTGGGTGTCTGATCCCACTGGTTTTGTTTGGCCAGATCTGATAGAGGAGCCCGGAGGATCTTCCGTACCTTCCACTCATTGGTGATTACCCAGAGCACCAGAGTACCTTAGTGGATTTTCTATTTCATTCTCCCACTAGTTATGTACATTATTCTTTTGTGGCGTTTAGCCTCCGAGCACGTGTTTAGCTCGTATTTTGGACTTGACATTTAGCCTACGGGCCAGAACATGATTTGCATATTCTAGAATATAGCTAGAGCTTATTATGTATGACTATTACTCTTGCTAGTCTTCACTCTGTATTACTAGCTTCATGATCATTGATATATGATAGTTTGGGACGCTTTACTATTTTATATTCCAGTTGATCTTACTTCTTGTACATTGTTTACTACCTGTGATTGAGATACCTAAGATTGCTTGACCTAGGATCGACTGTTGGCTTGTAGTAGTAACCCCCATGTCTATACAGCTTATACATTATTTTGGAGTACTGGAGTACTTTGGTATACGTAGCTGGCCTGGTCCGTCCCTACTTGCCAGTATTCTGGTTCTGGGACGTGACATAGGTTTTAGTGGTGGCCCATGCAGGTCTGATTAATCAGATATGTAGGGGTTACTGATGTTTAGATATCTCAGTCATAATTCTCCTTTATTGATATCCTTTGTGTTATTCTATATCTCTGATCCTTTGACTTGATATCTGCCTTGATCGTTGATCTTTTCTGTTCTCTCGATTTGATCCTTGTGTCCTTTAACTTTCAAGGGCACTATTCTTAATCCTTTCGATCATCTTGTTTGGGTTTTGCCGATGGCAGGTCAGCAATCTTCTGTCAGGCCAGTTATGGAGGATCAGTCTCAACATTCAGGGGCAAAGTTCAGAGATGACCCGAGGGCAGATGTGTCAGTTCAGCCTGATCAGCCAGCAGGGTCAGTCCTGCCAGAGTCCAGCTTCACCGGCTACCCCGGCAGTCCAGCAGTATATGGCTTAGGTACCAGTTCAGTAGCAGCAGGTTAGAGCAACAGTTCCGAGATGTGGGCAGGCAGAGTTTGGTATGTTAGAGCAGGTTTTGGCCGAAGATGGTCATGTGGTAGGTATTGTCCTATTCTTCTTCCACTCTTATTTATCTCTTGGGTTACGCATATTAGGCGAGTTTCTCGTCCCCAACTCTTCTGTCTTCTTAGTCGAGGCATGTGATAACTTTATTGGTATCTACTATGAAGATATGTCCTGGTAGAGTCATGTCTTAGACTAAGTCATTGGTACCGACTTACTTTGAGAGTTGACCCTTATCCATTTTTGGGAGTCAGCGTAGGCCTATTCCTACTAAACTAACTCAGGAAACATATTTATTCATATGCCTCCAGCCCTTCTTGATTGTGGTTGTGTTACTGCTTACGCATTTACTTATATTACTGTTGTCTTTATCTTACCAACATGCCATGCTTTGTTTTGATTGACATGATTTTTTAGCTCTTTGGTTTGGTTTTCATTCTTGACTAGATTTAGCAAATTCCGAGGATGAAATTTATTTTTAAGTTGTGGAGAGTTGTGAGACTCGTCTCATAGTATCGGTATTTATATACGGATACGTATTTTGTAGTGTATTTCGTATTTTTTTGGTTTTCGTAATGCTTTAAATTTTTTTCTAACTTATAGATTTTCTCCTTGGCCGGCATACCGCCAGTGTACCGGAGTATACCGACGGCATACCGTCTAGACAGATTTTTCACATTTTAGATATTTTCGATTTTAGATATTTTTATGAATAGTGTTTCCGATATTTTCGTGAATAGTATTTTGGATATTTTGATGAATAGTGTTTAGATATTTTCGTGAATAATGTAGATGCACCCTATTACCCATTGGATATTTGGTTTTGTTTGAATTGCCATGATTGACCTAGACTTTGACATGGATCATGATCCAACGGCTAAGATTAATTTTCCCTTCTATATATACCATTTCACTCTCTCTCTCCGCTCTCTTTTCATTCTCTTCACTCTATCTTCATTTCTTCTTCCCTTCTCTCCCCCTTGGAGCTTGCCAAGAGCTTGGCCTTGAGGCCTTGGGTGTGGTGTCTAACCCCCCTAGGAGGAGGAGTAGATGATTAGACTTGGAGCTTAACCTAGGCAAGTACATCTTGCCAAATTCATGAACAATATTGTTTTTGTTATCATTTTTGTTTTCCTTGGTATTAAAATGCTTAGAATTGTTCTAAACTCATTTTGTTAAGAATGTTTTCCTTGTGATTCTCATCTATATGTATGTTTCTAAATTTGGTTCGAACTAGGTTTTGATTTTCTGTTAAAATCTAATATTGACTTAGTAGACAACTCGGTATCAAGAGTACTGATACTGGTGTTACCATCATGGATCTTGGTCACATATTCATATATGAGGCCCTCACCAAACTTGTATACATAGATTTTGAGTTTGGTGGAAATCGGAACCCGTTTTGGTTTCCCGAAAACCTATTTTTGGAGTATTTTGAGGTATTGATCTATCAAATCTTTGAATTTGTGAAAACTAATACTCTCATGTTGTAGGAAATTAAATTTCATGCGATTTTAACTTTTAAAAAATCTGAATTTCGATATAAATCGAAGTTTTTATGGCCGAAACAAGTTTTGAGTTTAAAAGAATCAACTTTCTGTGACGGTTCGGAAAATCCGTCGGAAATCCGCGAAAATCCGTCGGAAAATCCGAACTTGCTCCACAAAACTTGCTGTGACACTTCGGAAAATCCGTCGATAATCCGCAGTAATCCGCCGGATAATCCGGTTAGGCTATTTTTGTCCGTTTCTACCCGTTTTTGTCCGTTTTTGATATTTTCTTCGATTATAATGAATTTTAAATGATAAGGTGATCTTGCATAGTTAGAGAATGATTGTACACCCTATTTACACTTGACACTAACCCTATTTACACTTGACACTAGCACATGTTCAATTATTTTTCTATAAAATGTACTTAGCTTTAATTATTGTTTCCCACATGCCATGATATGTCTTTTTGATAGATTCTTTCTTACAAGCTATGATAATTGTTACGTGTCTTCTTTGCTTACATGATAGTGGTCCGTCGTGGTGCACTCTTCTTACATGTCTTCTTTGCTTACTAGATAGTGACCCGTCGTGGTGCACTCTTGTACATGTCTTTCTTTGCTTACATGATAGTAGCCTGTCATGGCGCACTCCCTATAGTGGCTCGTCGTAGCGCACTCCTGGCTTCTTGTTTATTATATTTTCTTGGTGTGGCTTGTTATGGTGCACATTCTTGCTTTCGTCCAGTCTTGCATGTCTCATGTCTAGGATTAGTTTTGCGGAATGCCACATCCGGAATCCAACAAGAAAATGTTAAGGACTAAACAACTAGCTTGATTACTTAGATCATTGAGAATTTCCCAGTTACCTGTTGCCCCTTTGGTCTTAGCATTATATATATATATCCTTGGAATTTGGAGCTATCTGTCATGATGAACACACTTCCAGCGCACCGTCGAGTGTTGTACTGGGTACATTTGTCGCCTGGACGATGTACCCATTATTATATGTCTTAGTGGTACATTTGTCTCCTGGGCGATGTACCACTACTATAGGATACATTTGTCTCCTGGGCGATGTATCCACTATTACCATCGGGTACATTTGTCTCCTGGGCGATGTATCCACTATTACCATTGCTTATTTGGCTTGGACCATTCAGGTAGTAGCAGGCAGGTGCTGGACTTAGAATTCTCAAACTTGCATTTGTTAGTAATTAGGATTGTGACAACCCTAGTTAGCTAATGTATAAAGCCGTACTCATTGCTTGGCCGTGACTATTGTATGGAGTCCAGTCTAGTCTAGTTTGTCTAGGCAGTGTCCGGATTTGTTTATTTTCAGTACATCTTTGTTTATGCTTTACTTTTGCCGGTAAATGATTAGATACTAAAGTTCTTTTCAGGAGAAGGGTTACAACTCCGGTCCTTATTTGGTTTACGGGTTGTAACTTGGATTCCGGAATAGTTCCTAAGTCATCTAATCATTTGTCGTTCTATATAAACCTAACATGCTCACATGCTCCAGTTACATAACATGCTCACATGTTCCAGTTATCTTACATGCTCACATGTCTTAGTTATCCTACATGCTCACATGTTCCAGTTATCTTACATGTTCTAGTTATCTAACATGCTCACATGTCCCGGCTACTTAACATGCTCACATGTCTAGTTTATCTTTCATGTTCACATGCTTCTTTTTTCTTACATGTACACAGTTTACATTATGTCACATGTCCTTTACCTTATGCTACATGTTGCTTTACTTATTGTCTTTTCTATTCTCGGGATAAGTGCATTGGTAGTGCACGAGTCTCGATTTGCTTTTACTTATTTCTGTCTCTATCCGTTGCTATGATTTGCATGCTGGTTTTAGTTCATAGTTTGGCTTCCTTTGTGGTACTTGCTATTGGGGGTCTGACCCTACTGGTTTTGTTTGGCCAGATCTGATAGAGGAGCCCGGAGGATCTTCCGTACCTTCCACTCGTTGATGATTACCCAGAGCACCAGAGTACCTTAGTGGGTTTTCTATTTCATTCTCCCACTAGTTATGTACATTATTCTTTTGTGGCATTTAGCCTCCGAGCACGTTTTTAGCTCGTGTTTTGGACTTGACATTTAGCCTACGGGCCAGAACATGATTTGCATATTATAGACTTTAGCTAGAGCTTATCATGTATGACTATTACTCTTGCTAGTCTTCACTCTGTATTACTAGCTTCATGATCATTGATATATGATAGTTTGGGACGCTTTACTATTTTATATTCCAGTTGATCTTACTTCTTGTACATTGTTTACTACCTGTGATTGAGATACCTAAGATTGCTTGACCTAGGATCGACTGTTGTCATGTAGTAGCAACCCCCATGTCTATACAGCTTATACGTTATTTCGGAGTACTGGAGTACTATGGTATACGTAGCTGGCCTGGTCCGTCCCTACTTGCCAGTATTCTGGTTCTGGGGCATGACATCTATCCACCGAGAAGTTGGCAGCACTATACATGCAGCATATCTACCGGATTCATGGAGTTCCGGTAAGTATTGTATCTGACAGAGATACCAGATTCACCTCTCACTTTTGGAAAAGTTTGTATGACAGTTTGGGAACACAATTGAAGTTCAGCACCGCCTACCATCCCCAAACTGACGGACAATTAGAGAGAACCATCCAGACACTAGAAGACATGCTGAGATCTTGCGTCTTGGAATTTGGGAGGGTCTTGGGAAGACCACTTGCATTTGGTAGAGTTCTCCTACAATAACATCTACCAAGCTAGCATCGGTATGACTCCGTTCGAGGCACTTTATGGACGTCGTTGCCGCACTCCACTTGCTTGGGACGACGTAGGAGAAAGAGTATTGCTTGGACCTGAGATGGTGACCGATGCAGCAGAGAAGGTAAAGGTGATTAGAGACAAGCTCAGGATTGCTCAGGACAGACAGAAGTATTGGGCGGATACCAGTCGCCGACCACTGGAGTTCGAAGCAGGAGATAATGTCTTCATCAAGATTTCCCCTACCAGAGGAACTATCAGATTCGGCAGAGCAGGAAAGCTGAGCCCCAGGTACATCGGCCCATTCGAAGTTTTGAGCCGAATTGGAGAAGTAGCGTACCGATTAGCTCTACCAGCTAATCTTGAAGGAGTGCACAACGTCTTCCACATTTCACAGCTCAGACGCTACATCCCGAATTCGAGTCATATCTTGGACCATTCAGAGCTGGAGATTGGACCCAGCCTCATAGTGCCAGAGAAGCCAGTGACAATTTTAGACAGAGGTGAGAAGAGGACCAGGAACTCTGTGACACCCATAGTCAGAGTTATGTGGCGACACAATTTCCCAGGCGAGTCGACCTGGGAACGAGAAAATGAGATGCGGGAGAAGTATCCGTATCTATTTGAGAACTGAGGTAATTCCTAACCCTATCCTTTAATTTCGAGGACGAAATTTCTCAAGGAGAGAAGGTTGTGAAACCCGTAAATTTTAGTTTTTATTTAAATAATAAATTATTATTATTTCTGGAATTTTAGTGTTGGTCAAACCCGTAAAATTTTTATTGTATAATTTATTTGCTAAATTATTAATTATTATCATTTTCGGAAAAACATATTTTTAGAAATATTATTAATCCTGGAATTTGATTATTGGGCCTGACCCGTTCTGACCCGTCCCGAAAACTATATATATAAATATTATTTTTCCTTATTATTAAAAAAAATCTTTTTCTTTTAAAACCTTATTAACTCTCATTTACTCTTAAACTTTCTCTCACCCCCTCTTAATTCTCTAACCATCAGCAAAGGAAAGGAATTCATTCCTTTTTCCATCCGTTCGTGAGTGGCTGAACCCCTTTCCTTTCCCGAACGGCCAACGGCCGATACCTCCGTTCATCTCCCGAAACCCCCAAAATTTTCTCCTATAAAACCCTATCATTCTCCCACACTTCATCCACCATCCCCAAAGCTCTATTCCACACCCTAACCCCCAAATCCGGCGAACCCTCCGCTTGAGCCGCGCCCTTCCGTCCGATACCCTCCGCGGCACCGCAGCACCTCGGCCAGGCCCCTCTCGGCCGACCCCGACGCCGCCTCCCCATCCGACGACCCGCGCCGCCTTTTCCGCAGCCACACACCGCCGCCGGCCGCCCAGGTCAGCTCCGGCGCCTCTCGTCGCTGCCGTGCGCACCTCCTGTGCGTACTGCCTTTCCTGTGCCCAATTTTTGTTCAAATCCGTGCTTTCCGAGGTACGTTCCGATGTTCCGCGTATTCTGGATTTTCGAGATTCGTGGGTTTTGTAGTGTCCCCCTCCCGTTGGGGCGAAGCACTATGTAATAGGCTCGTGCCAAGTCAGACATGGTCGGGAACATAGATGGCTAGTCTGACTCGGCGACGAGTTTGGTATACAAAAACTATGGCATCAATAAAATCGATTTGGACGAGTGATATGAGTACCGTTCCAACTAATGGATCGAATACTGTTGGAATAAGTCCTAGATGCGGTAGACGGCGTCTTGGCGAAGGAACTCTAAAGAGAGCGACGCAACCCGTCTGCCGTTGGTTTTTTTGGTTTTCTTAGCTTTCTGAACGAATTATTGCATGGATTTGACAGTATGCTTTCGCGTCGATTTCTGAATGCGTCTTTGGAAATTTCGAAGGAAGGATTGAAGGAAGTGTTCTAATTCGATGCTCATGCCATTGCAGGAGTTCGTGTAACTGACGCTCGACCGTCGCGAAGCGTTCTCCTACTCTCGGCGCAATCTCCTTAGGTGGGTGGTTCTTCGGCCCCTTCTTTTCTACTCCTTCCCGCCAACTAAATTCTTAAAGTTCAACGTTCAAATCGATGATGGTAACGGGATGTATGCTTGCCCCTAAGATCAAGAACTCGGGATAATGTATCAACCTAGAGAAGTTAACTCCGAATCTATAAGTTCACACTAAGTAGAGAAAAGATAAAGTTCTAAAAAAGAGATAGAATATATTTCATGCCATGCAAAACACAACGAAGAAACCTTGGTTCCAGTATATCATGCCTCGGAGAATTTGGTGCCTACGGGATACTAAATTAGAACGTATGGTTTCGGAGAAAAGGACCCTGGCACGAGTAGGAATGATTATGCGGTTTGATAATGGTTACGCTATGCAATTTACTTCATACATATTAAACTGTTCATACATTCGCATGGTCAAGGACGACTTGTGCACAAGGTGAGCTTTCCTCGAGATGGTACCCGGGGCCCTGGAACCGAATCGACCTAGGAGGAAATTATGGAAATCGTGCTTCGGCGCGAGGCATTGCGAGACCTCCAGTTAGGCTCGCTACCTGGACTGGAGGGCGCGTCGCAAGGCTACGTAATCATCCTTCATGGTGTCGATATCATCAATGACCGCATATAGGATAGATTGCATGCTCACCTAGTATCTTGTGCAGGTGGTAAGTATCATGTATATTTTGTGCAGAAAAGGAGCACAGCCGTGGTAAGAATGCTTAAAAATTGGTTATGTGTTATCGTTTAAAATGTGCCTTCGATATGAACTACAATTCATATAGTTCTAAATAGAAAGATCACTTCGTATGCTAGAATCCTTAATAAGCAGTGTCGGTTTAGACGAGTGGGTTCGTCCCATCCACGAGCAAGTGTGCTAACCCCCAACTCCCCAGGTAACGAGCGCGCTGCGGGAGCTCGAGACTAGACCTGAAGCTGAAGAACGGGAGACGGCACGAAGCTCTCCTATTTTGAAGTATTTTGAAGCCCAACTCAAATCGAAGGCTTTGTTCAAATGTATAAAGGTGCGTGAATGTATGGAACGACAAGGATTATTTCAGGGCAAGCTTGCCGAGAGTTTTTTTTTTGTGTTTCAAGATGTAGCCGCAACGGCATATGTAATATAAAAATGACCTTGCACATACTTTGCAAGTTTATGAATGAAAGCTAAATTTCTTCCTATGCTATGTCTTCAACTCTCTTTACTGTTTAATTTCAACGCGTCGAGTCAAAAGGAATTTCCAATTGCACATCCTTGCCTTGTGCAAGTCCAATAAAAACTTGCACGGTATCACGTCCCGACCCGTGGGGATCGATTTATATCGAGTCAAGGCGATGGTGACCGATTCGACGAGTCGGGGCATGACAAGTTGGTATCAGAGCACGGTTCACACCTCGGACCCTTCAAAATACTTTCTTTTAGATGACGCCCTTACGATTTTTCAAAAACTATGCTTTTCGACATATGCGGCCTGAAATAATCGTTCTATACATATAAGCTCGTAGATATTTTGAGAATACTAACGGGTTTGCTCAATTTTGTAGGAATGCCAGAAAGACTGGGTGTCCCTGTTGTCAACGCCACATTGATTAGCACGGATAGTACCGAACTCGCGATGCCTAGCGAATCTGCCATGGAGCGACTACTACGCCTCATGGAACTCCAACAACGCCAGTCGGAGATACAGCAACGACAGCTGTAAGAACAGATCCAGGCCCAAATCAGCGTCCAACAAAAGCAAATGGAGGCCCTGACCCGAATCGTGAGCACCATAGCGATCCAACAGAACTCGACGACTGTCATGTCAGAAGAAGAAGTGCAACCCGTAAAGACAAAACATATGTCTTCCTCCTTCCTGCTCAAGATGACCAAGTTCAAGAAGATGAACCTGCCTGAATTCAACGGTCGAGCAGAGCCTGACGAAGTCATGGGGTGGCTAGTGAAGATTGAGGGTCTGTTCAATCTCCTCAACATCAAGGGGTCCAAGAGAGTCGGGTGCGCAGCGTTGCAGCTAAACTTGAGGGCCTACGACTGGTGGGAGGCGAAGAAACAGGAACTCCAAGAGGCCAACCCCAACGCCAAGATCTCGTGGGAGACATTCAAACTAGCCTTCCTCGAGCAATACATTCCTCGTACCCTTCGTCGACAGAAGGAAGAGGAATTTATGTCCTTGAAGCAAGGAAACCTGTCCGTTGAAGACTACGATACGAAGTTCGCGAAGCTTGCGAAGTTTGCCGGGGCCTTTCTACCGAACAAGGAGGCACGATATGAGCGCTTCCAGTAAGGCCTGAATGATGATTTGCGTCGGGACGTCATGAACCAGAGATGCCAGACTTACAGGGAATCATATAACGCTGCCATCGATAGTGAGCGGATCTTCGGTTGAGCTTCGCAGAAGGGCGGGTCAAGCATTCGCAACAACTTCAACAAGCGTCCTCACGACGTGGGAGGATCTGGTGTGCCAAAGCGCCAGAACACGTCCGAGTATCGGAGGCCTCACCCAGGTATACGGTGCCATCGCTGCAGCAAGATGGGACATCTGGCGGTCGATTGCTGAGGAGGATGCTTCAAGTGTGGCCAGCTAGGTCATAAGGCAGTAGATTGTCGCATGGGGAGGGCGAACCAACATCCACCAAGGGACGTCTAGAGCCAGAACCAGAACAGGGTGCCTCCCGCCCATGGAGCAAACACGGTGCCTGTGAACCCACAAAATCGCCAAGGGGCGCAAGGCCGAGTCTATGCACTGACTCGGGACGAAGCTTTTGCGTCCGACACTGTCGTGACAGATATACTACTCTATAAAAATATGTCTGCTAGAGTATTGTTCGATTTGGGTGCTACGCATAGTTTTATATCTGTCGACTTTGTAAAAGAGAATAAACTACCCATGCAACTTTTAGATATGAATCTTAGCGTTAGCACTCCATCGGGAGTAGATATGTCTGCCACTCAAATTTGTAGGGATGGTTACATCTGCATCGGAGGAAAGAATCTATCCTTGGAAGTTATCGTCCTCAACGTCAAGGAGTACGTTATAATCCTCGGCATGGATTGGTTGGGTGCATGCCACGCAACGATCGAGTGCACGGAGAAGAGAGTTGTGTTTCGCCTTCCGGGCAAAACCGAGTTCTCCTATTCGTGCGGAGCAGCGTCAAAGGCAGCAATGATGATATCGGCGATTTTGGCAAGGCGTATGTTGTATTCTGGGTGCAGCGGGTACCTAGCATCAGTTTGAGACACGAAAACGGAGATTGCAAGCACGACCCAGACTGAAGTCATGGCAGAATTTTCTGATGTGTTTCCAGACGAGTTGCCAGGGATGCCGCCGGACCGAGAGATAGAATTCGGCATTGACACCTTTTTGGACACCCGACCGATATCCAAAGTACCCTATCGAATGGCGCCAGCCGAGCTGAAGGAACTGAAGGCACAACTACAAGAGTTGCTCGATCGCGGATATATTCGTCCTAGCGTCTTCCCGTGGGGTGTTCCAGTATTGTTTGTAAGAAAGAAGGATGGGTTGATGCGGCTGTGTATCGACTATCGAGAACTTAACAAAGCCACGGTACGAAACAAGTACCCGTTGTCGAGGATAGACAATTTGTTTAACCAATTGCAAGGGGCGACGATATTTTCCAAGATTGATCTTCGCTCATGCTACCATCAGTTAAAGATCAAGTCCGCGAACGTGCCGAAGTCCGCCTTCCGAACTCGATATAGTCACTACGAATTTCTAGTCATGCCCTTCGGCTTGACAAACGCTCCAGCCGCGTTCATGGACCTAATGAACCGGGTGTTCCGACCGTTCAAAGACAAATTTGTCATCGTATTCATCGATGACATTCTCATATATTCGAAAAGCAAGGACGAGCACGTAGAACACTTGAAGACGGTGCTACAGACTCTGCATGAACACCAACATTATGCCAAGCTAAGCAAGTGCGAGTTTTGGATGAGCAGCGTGAAGTTCCTTGGGCACGTTGTCTCAGCGGAAGGCATCACGGTGGACCCAAAGAAGATTGAAGCAATAGTCGAATGGAAGCGGCCTACATCAGCAGGCGACAACCGAAGTTTCCTCGGCTTGGCAGGCTACTACCGTAGATTTATGAAAGACTTTGCCAAAATTGCGTCACCTCTGACTCGTCTCACCCAGAAGGGAGTCGCATTCGAGTGGAACGACGCCTGCGAATCGAACTTTCAAGAGTTGAAGAAACAGCTCATCTCAGCGTCGATCCTTGCACTTCCGGACGGGCCAGAAGGATTTCAAATATTTAGCGATGCATCGCGGACGGGTTTGGGATGCGTGCTTATGCAAAGGGATAAGGTGATTTTGTTTGCTTCGAGACAATTGAAGCAACACGAGAAGAATTATCCTATGCATGATCTTGAGTTAGCGGCCATTGTGTTCGCGTTGAAGCTATGGCGGCACTATCTTTATGGTGTAGCTTGCAGCATCTATACGGACCATAAGAGCCTCAAATACATCTTCACTTAACGGGACCTGAACTTACGACAACGACGTTAGCTCGAACTCATTAAAGACTACGATCTGACTATCGAGTATACGCCAGGTAAGGAAAACATCGTAGCGGACGCTCTGAGTAGAATGTTTGTCGGGTGCTTGTCTATCAACCGTAACATACAGCGAGACTTGGCAGAGATGGGTATCGAACTCCAAATCTGTGAAACCCATTATTTTATTATTAATTATTTAATAGTGTTTTATTAGTATTTCAAAAATTATTATTATATTAAATAATTTTGGGTGAAAAAGAATTTCAAAAAATATTAATAAACTTGGATTTTTGATTTTCGGACCCAGACCCGAGTCCGAGCCCAGACCCAGGCCCGAGCCCTATTTCCTTCTTAATCTGATTTTGACTTGGTTATTAATTAAAAAAAAAATTAATAAATTTGGGCTGGTCCCGAAGGACCAGCAGTGGTGTGGAGACTCATTCTCCCAACCCATCAACTCCTCCCTATTTACTCACACATTCACTACTCCTCTTCCCCTTCCAGTAACCCCCACTACCCCTTTATTTACTCCCCTCACCTCCTCCCACGTTCTCCACAGAAAGCTCACAAATCTCTCAAACAACTCACCAACTCTCAACAGAGAGTAATCTCTTAATCCCACTTCTCTCTCTCTCACTTCCCCATTTTCTCTCCACTCCTGGAGAAAACCTATCCCTCCCGAAACCCTAGAAACCCGATCCCTTCCGGCGAGCTTCCCCGAGGCCGGCGACCCCCTTCGCGGCCATCCCGCCGACCGCGCCTCCGACGTGCCCCCGAGCTCGCCTTGGACCCGAGCCCCCTCTCCGCGGCTCCCCCGCCGCTGACGAGCGCCGCTTCCCGCGCGCGGCGCCCGCGACCGCCCCGGCCTACTCCGGCCGCCACTCGCCGGCTCCCCCGCGGGTCAGCCTTCGTGCGCTGCCCCCTCTGCGCCGGCTCCTCGCCGAGCCTCTCTCCGGCGCGCACCCCCGCGCGCCCTTCTCGTCGTCCCCGCGCCCTCCGGCGCACGCTGCCATCTCCGGCGACCCCGCGCGCCCTTCCCGTCGGCTCTCCGGCGACCGCGCTTCTCCGCCGAGTTTTCCTCGGCAAATTCGTCAGCGATTCCCTGCTGGCTTGCTGCTCCGGACTCACTGCTCTTTAGGGAGCCTTACTGTTGGTTCGGTCGTACCCTAATTTCTGGTTCTTTGGTATTTCTCGGCGTTGCTTCAACGACGCTGGTTCCAGCACTGTCTCGGGTTTTCGTTGCTGATCGGATCTCTATTATTTCTTTAATATTTTCTGAGAGCTCTAGCCGAGCACCGAGGTATAATTTCGCTGTCCGAAGACTCTCGAGTCCATGACGGCGCGTCCCGAGTCCGAAGCCACCCTTCGGACTCCGTCATCGAGCCTTTCGGTAAATTTCTTGATAATCAGAGTAGTTCGTCCCTCCCGTGTCGAGTCTATGATGATAATCGGTCCCGGTTTCCCTTTGGGAAATCCGGTTAGCAGCGTAGTATTTTCGGTTAGCTGCGTTAGCTTATTTTTCTGTGATTTTATCTGCTGGTTTGTGTGGATTGGTTTGATTATGGAATTTCCGGATATTTCGGGAAATTCGGTGGATTGGAATTATTTTCTGTGGCTTGGGAATATTTTGGTGGATTTATTATGTGGGATTATTTTGGGTTGGAAATATTTGCAGGTTTTTCGTGGCACATTTCCCAGTTTTGGGTTTGTCCCGAAATAGAGGAAGTGCTGCCCAAATTTTTACAAAACTATATTTTTATTAATTTCAAAACTGGCTTTCGAAAATGAATTTCTAAAACCGATTTTCGGGCGACGACCGTACCGGTCTGTGGGCCCCGGCGAAATGCAAACGCACCGGTCCGACCGGACGTTGTGGTATTAGCCGAATTTTGAGGAATGGACCGAGTCTGAGACTCTTAGTTTCATTTTAATTATTTTTAATATTTAGGCTATTTATATTAGATATTTAATTCCTGCACTTTAATTATTTAATTTCAGTCATTTTCTCTTATTTTAATGTAAAAGAAAATTGTACAGGGCATAAGCCCACCCTAGGACCATTAGCTGTGCCATTGTATTGTGTAGCATAGATTTTTATCTTATTTTCTGGGTGGATGTGATCTTGGGTGGTTTTTGATTAGACGTTTAAATCGTAGTTAGAGCGTAATTTTATAATCAATTAAGAATTAATTAAATGGATAAAATATTAGTAAATAACTAGTTCACGATTTATCACTAAAAGAAACTGTATTTTTATAAATATAATACAAAAAAAACTCAAAGTTTTCCCAAGTTAAATTGATTCTTGTGTTATTTTCAAATAATCCAATTAACCGGTTTAATCAAACGCACGTAGTTGCGACGTAATCGTTAGATGTAGTTTAATACAACTTAAAATCTGACTAGGACAGGACTACTAGAGATTGCAACTAGCACACTTAGTCTGGTTATTAAAGGTTCTAAGTCGAGTTCTCAACTGTAGGAACTCGAAGTTACAACTGACGTTCCTCCTCGGTACCGACTCGTCCTTCCAGTCAATCTAATACAAGGCAAGTTACGATTTGTGTATTCCTGTATTTTATTTAGTAAAGTTAAGATGCATGTTAAACCATACTGCTGGCACGGAACTCTACCGACTGTTACTGTTACTGAATCTGGGACTGGGGGAATAGTGTAAACGTTTATGACCAAAGCCCCTACTGAACTGACTGTGTTAGCTTACCCCTCTCACACACGGGGATAAGCCATATCGTATCGCTAGGATACTACTGTTTAACCCAAGCCGGTCATAGACGTTTGCATATTCAAAACGCACTGAACTGTTTTAAACTGCTGAAAATATTATTTCAACTGTTTATCCTGCACTTTCCAATTACTATTTAAGATATGAGATGCATATTTCGTTCTTACTCCCTCCTGACTGGAGACAACATTTTAGGTAACACTGAGGATGACGAGCTATTCTATTATGGCTATTATGACCCGGTTCTCTACCCTGCGACGGTACCGGAGCCGTCTCTGGAGGACGCTGATTCTGGGATTACAGAACCAGATGTTTAGATAGTCTTTCTTTTCTGTATTTTCTTCTTTATTTTGAGTTTGTAGTTTTATTTCGGCATTTCATTTCCAGTTGTATTTCTGAATATTTTATTAAACAAAGTTTCAAATTCCGAATAGAACAGTTGTGACAAATGTACTTGTGTTGTTGTGAATACCTGCAATAGAACAGCTTACTGCCGCCGTCTCAACAACGGTGCAGGCTGGGCATGATCCGGTTTGACCCAATTAGTTGGGATCGGGTCGTGACAAAATCCTTTATCGTGGAGCATGATTGGCCCAATTGCACATTGAGTCGAGCTTGCACAACAAGATAAGGACCGCACAGGAGGACGACCCATTCCTGAAGAAGATGTGCGAGCTGATTTCGACGGAAAAGGCGACCGACTTTGTGGTGGACGAGGGCGGAATGACGCAGATGAATGGGAGGATATGCGTGCCGGACCATGCTGAACTTAGAAAGGAGATTCTGATGGAGGCCCATTATGCGAAGTACTCGTTGCACCCCGGGAGTACCAAAATGTATAAGGACCTACGCACGACCTTTTGGTGGCACGGCATGAAGAAAGACGTGGCAACGTTTGTGTCACAGTGTATGGACTGTCAACGGGTGAAGGCCTAGCATCAAAGACCAGGCGGAGAGCTACAGAACCTCGACATTCCTGTATGGAAGTGGAACGATATCTCTATGGATTTTATCATGGGCCTTCCGAAGACGTCGTGGGGGAATGATGCGATTTGGGTCATTGTCGATCGTTTGACCAAATTCGCTCATTTTATCGCTATTAAAGCATCATGGAGCGTCGATCAGTTAGCTCAGATTTATATCAATGAGATCGTCAAACTGCACGGGGTACCTGCCACGATCATTTCGGATAGAGACGGGCGATTCTTATCATGTTTCTGGACGAGTCTACAGGCGACGCTGGGCACTAAGTTGAACCTTAGTTCCGTGTACCACCCGCAAACCGATGGCCAGACAGAAAGAGTGAATCAGATCCTGGAGGATATGTTACGTTTGTGTGCGATAGATTTGAAGACTAGTTGGGACATGCACTTGCCGCTCGCGGAGTTCGCATACAACAATAGTTATCAATCGAGCATCCAAATGGCTCCCTACGAGGCACTTTACGGAAGGAAGTACCGATCTCCGATTTGCTGGGACGAAGTCGGGAAGCGACAGGTGCTCGGCCAGAACTAGTCGAACAAGCCGTCGAGAAGGTCCGCATGATTCGAGATAGGCTCCGTATTGCTCAGAGTCGACAAAAGAGTTATACAAATACTCGCCGACGACCGTTAGAGTTCTTGGTTGGGGACCATGTGTTTCTGAAGGTGATGCTGATGCGGGATGTCATACGATTCGGAGTAAAGGGCAAACTGAGTCCGAGATTCGTTGGGCCCTTCGAGATTCTCGAAAGAGTGGCGACCGTTGCTTACCGGATCGTGCTACCTCCTGCCCTGGTCGAAGTGCACGCCGTCTTCCATATCTCCCAACTTCAGAAGTACGTGCATGACCCAAGTCATGTGGTTAGTTTCGATCAGTTGGAGCTACGCGTCGATCTATCATACTCGGAGGAGCCCGTACAAATTTTGGACCGTAAAGAAAAGATCCTGTGGAGCCGATCGATGTCCTTGGTTCGCGTAGTCTGGCGCAACCATTCCATTGAGGAGTCGAAGTAGGAACTAGAGGCGGAGATGAAGGAGAAGTACCCTTCACTTTTTGCCGACGAAGGTCAGACCCTTGTTCTTAAATTTCGGGACGAAACTTTTTCTTAGTGGTATATTATGTAGTGCCCCGCTCCCGTTGGGACGAAGCACTAAGTAATAGGCTCGTGCCAAGTCAGACATGGTCGGGAACATAGATGGCTTGTCTGACTCGGTGACGAGTTTGGTATACAAAAATCATGGCATCAATAAAATCGATTTGGACGAGTGATATGAGTACCGTTCCAACTAATGGATCGACTACTGTTGGAATAAGTCCTAGATGCGGTAGGCGGCGTCTTGGCGAAGGAACTTTAAAGAGAGCGACGCAACTGTTTGCAAAAACAAAAGTGTAGAACTTTATTGATACAAACTTTGTAAAAGATTACAATTTGAATTCTGGAAAAGTACAACTGTAGGAATCCAATCTAGATGACGATTGCTTTATCCCTTGGACGATGTGAACTCTGAAGACGGAGCCTCTGAAGTTGAAGACAACTCTGGAATTGAAGGCAAAAAGCCTCGAAAGTTGAAGGCAAAAGCCTCGGAAGAATGCAGCAGCACTTGGGCAAGAACTCCTGGACTCTCTGATCTTTAAAGTCTGATCTCTCTATGATCTGATCTCTGATCCCCTTGAATGGAGACTTGAAACTCTATTTATAGAGTTCTAAAAAAATAACTAACTTTTAGTTATCCTGGACTGCGCATGATGGATTGCACAGCAATTGGATTGCGCAACAGTGGACTGCGCAGGCAGTTGTTGGATCGTGGTCCAACTGTCTTGGACACATGGCAACTTTTGATTGAATTGCGCATGATCGTGTGTAGACGGTTGCCACGTAATGAGCTATTGATGGCATGAGTGCCACGTGTATTTTGTCAATTATGTTGATAGAATGCGCAACCTGAACTGCGCTGACTTCGGATTGCGCAAGCTTGGACTGCGCAGGAATGGATTGCGCCAACATGGATTGCGCTGCCAGCTGTCCTCGAGCGCCGTACTGCACGATTAAACAAACAGTCGCCTCGTTCTCCGCGCTGTCAGCTGTCAGAAGATTTAATTTGTGTCAGGTAATGATGATGATTTGCTACGTCAGACTGCGCGCTTGATAGTGTGCGCAATCTAGTATGCACAATCTGTATGCTGCACAAACTGATGTCTGTCCAGTTCATTTGAAAGATTCATTTCTTGATCTTCATGACTTTGTTGATGTATGCAACTTGATTTTTTAGGACCTACAGCAACCCGTCTGCCGTTGGTTTTATTGGTTTTCTTGGCTTTCTGAACGAATTATTGCGTGGATAGAATACATACTGGTGACCCCATGGTCTTTAGCTTGTCTTCTAGTGCAGCAATTCTCTGTTCTTGATTTGCTGAAGTTGAAGCATCTGGATCATCAGTGACTACATAAGCTGTCACTTCTCTTGGTACAGTGGAAGACACTGTCTGTTCAGAGCTTTCGCTGTATGCATCATAGTCGGAGAAAGAGTCGTCTCCTGACTGAGAGGCATGAAGATAACCCGAAGGACCTTGAAGAAGATTCCTTTGACCGATTGTGTCTCGGCTTCGAGACCGGGTATGTCGAAATACTCCTTCAGAGGATTCTTGGAGTAAGTCTAAATACCGCTGGCTTGGCTTGCGAGGCTTGCCGTGCTTGGAGCATCTTCTACCCCCAGTGTCTCGAGAAGTCATGTTGACAGAAGCATACAAGACTTCATCTTCCTCTGAAACTACTTCAGAGTTTGCAAAAGTCAGACGATCAAAGACAGATCTTTTTGTTGTTTGACAACAACATTGGATGATGACTTTGTAGTTGCAATGATGATCAGATGATTGAACTGGAGGTGTTGAGACAGTATCCCGCCTTTGTCTGAGATGTTCTCGGAGATCGGGAACAGCAGCAGGACGAGAAAAACTCTGAGAGATCTGTTCTTTGATAATGTTCGGAACATGATTCCGATTCTTCAGCTGTTTAATCCCTTGAGTGTACAAGGAAGTGCTCACTTCATTGGCATAAGTGTCAGGATCTTTGGCCTTGGAAGTTTGTCTTTGATGTTTGATCTTCGGCATTGGTTGCTTACGTTTTACCGAAGTTGGTCGATTGAGATATGTTTTTAAATCAGCAAACTCACCCCCAGGGGCTTCTGTCTGAGACACCAGCAGTTTTCCCTGTCTAGAACGGGAAATCTTGAGGGTTGGGAGATCTTGGAACTCTGCTACCGGAGTAGGCAGAATACCTCTTCGGTCAGTACAAGTTTTCTTGTCATAAAAGAAAGAAGAATCTTTGTTTGAAAGAGTTCTAGTACTGACTGGTGCCAAGGCACATTCAGATTGATCTTCTTCGGTAAAAACTGAAGAAGATTGAGAAAAGACCAAAGGGCCTTTTCCTTTGTTTCGTGAAGAAGGGTTAGCTAAAGAGCGTTTCCCTCTATTGTCTTCCAAGTCATGAGACAAGGAAGTTTGAGAAAAGACCAACGGACCTTTTCCTTTGTTTTGAAGAGGAAGAGGAATAGCCAAAGGACTACCCCCAGTGGATTGCTTCGTAGCAACAATGTGTTTGGGAAGAGGAGCAGAGCCTGTCACGACCCGTTACCCAAATTGTTGGGCCGGGCCGAGCCATGTCCAGCCTACGCTTAAGATAAAGCGCAGTAAGCTGTTCTAGAGATAACAAGATAAGACTAAATGTGCTAACAATTCTATAAGTGAAGAAGAATCATAAATGCTCCAAACACAAAAGTCGTCGTATATAGTGAAATATCCAAGTACAAGTAAACTGAAATGTAAAACTGGGTACATGTCCAGTTACAAAATGATATAGTCTAATACATGACTACACTAAGTATCCCAAGCAGCTAAGCAAACTAGACGAGTCTCCCCGCAGGAACATCCTCGTATGGCAAAACCGGGTCCTCGGCAGTGACTCCATAATACGAATCACAGAGCAACTCCTCCTCAGTAAGTATACCTACAACGTTCTCCTGTCAGGACGGGAGCAAGTACAACCTCTATAACTAAAGTACTGAACATATAATGAAAGAGATGTACAACGAGAAATAAGGTGTGATGAGTCTATAAAACAAGAAATACTGAAAACATGGCCTCATGGTACAACTGGGATCAAGTATCAAAGTAACATAGGGAACATGGCATATCATGGTTTAATTGGTTCTTTTTGGAAATGACAACATATAGTTTAAAAGTTTAAAACCGTAGCATGTACGTGAATTGGTCAATAGGTAGCAGGATGTACTGCGGCACATATCTGGCATGCACATACGTGCACGAGCGGCATCGGTGTATATCCATACACAAACGCGAGATCAGAACATACGGCAAGGGTACATATAGAATGTCACCGAGCGCGGTAAATACATACGATAAGGGTCATGTTCACGTACAATACTAACAGTTTCCCCTTAACCCGTTATTTAAACATGTGAGAGATTCGAGAATGGTAAAAACATGTGAATACTCAGAGCAGTCTAAAGCATAGTAAAACTTATACTGAGAACCCGTAAGAAGCATGTGAAGGTATAAGAGCTGTACTAAACATGGCCGGTACTGAAAGTGATACAACTTGTGAAGACATAACTTGCTACCTCAAGGATCAGTCTTTTAACAGGGTTAATACATGTTCTAGCATTAAAAGACAGTAATTGAGTATGTAGATGTACTTGCCTCTAGCAAAGCAAGCTGCGATAAAAGAGCTATAGATGTCCAGTAACTCGTCACTGTAGCAATAAATACAATAAACTTAGCTTTTACACTAAGCTAAAATACTAGATCACTAAACTGGTGTGACACGACTTGTGACTGGGCACCTAGCCAAAATAATGACTTGGCCTAGGAGACCAATGTGGGGGTGACACACTATGTTAACTAACTTTCTAGGGTCTTTACACTAGTGAGGGATGGGGTTTAACACGACTAAAACTCCAAATAACACAAAAAGCTACAAGTCGTAATTAATCAATAAATAAATCAAAAGACTATTGTATTTTAACAATATTAAAGATAGGCAAAAAGTCTAGTTTTTCTTAAAGTAAAGTATCAAAGTGATCCTTGTTAATCATAGAAATTTATTATAATTTTTCTGGAATTTATTAACCAGTACAAATATTTTATAAAAATCAGTTTTCCTAAGTATACAGAAAGTGAGTTTTGGTTTCATATGCCAAACTAGTGGCAAAACAGTAAATTAATTACTGCAAAAATTATACTAAATTAGCCAACTTAACAAAGTATCTAAAAGCTATTTTTCCATAATTTTAGCAACACTCTAAGTATTTTTAGAAAAACAAAAACAGCAAGGCACACAATAATTAATTATCTGCGTATTTTGTCCATGTACATAATTTGAACCAAAGTTCAAATACAGGACCCAAGGCCATGAATCAAGTCCAATATGACTTGTACAGGTCTTGAATGTGTGAAAACACATTTGAGCCCAAATACCCATGCTAGGCTTGGACATCAAATGGTTGCAGTAATTTAAATACAATAAAATATAATTTGGTAATAGACAAAATAAATATTATTATTTTAATAAGGTTAATTTATACAAAAGAATATTTACATACTTATGCCAAAAGTACATATATATATACACAAGAAAATACTTAATTTATAAAGTATATATATATATATATAATAATATATATACACACACAAGAAAATATATATACATATACATATGTGTACATATATATATATATATATATATATATATATATATATATATATATATATATATATATATATATATATATAAATATATATATATATATATATATATATATATATATATATATATATATATATATATATATATATATATATATATATATATATATATATATAAATACTAACATATATACATATAATTTACTAACCATAAAATATATACATATACATACATACTGTCTAAAACAGTATATATATACCTATATACTAATATATACATATATATATATATATATATATACATATATATATATATATAAAAACAGTAAAAGAAAAAGAAAAGAAAAAGAAAAAGAAAAAGAAACTGAAACAGGGGGCTCGAACCCTGTCCAGAGAAGCGCGCGGGAGGGGGGGTTTAATTTGTTCGGGCTGGCCAGTGGGTCAGCCCGCTAAGTCTGTTAGGGTTAGGTTTTAGTTAACATTTATTTAGGTCAGGATTTAAATGGGTTTTTACCCGTTAATCAAAGCCCAACCCGTTAGTCTATTTCGCAGTTTGTCTCGTGTCCATACAGTCCAGGACACGAGAAGTCGAATCTGACACAGAGTCGACGTGTCCGTGCCCAGCACGACACGTATGACTCGGCTAACACGTGTCCAGCACCACAGTTGAGTCCCCCGTGTCTAGGCGAGTCTCGTGTCTCAGTTTGAGACACGTACGACACAGAGGGAAGAAAGTTACCCACGTGTCCGGCGGAGAAGAAGGGTTTCGAGAGGGCGAACGGCGGCTGGGGGCGTCGGCGGCGTGGCGCTCGGGTGGCGATCGACTCGCCTCGTCGAGACGAACTTAGTGGTGGTGGTGGTTGGGGGTGTTAGCCGCTGTGGGGGTGGCGGAGGAGATCGCCGGAGCTAGGGTTGCGGCTAGGGTTTGGGGGTTTGTCGGGGAAGAACGGGGCTGTTGGGGGCTGTGGGGCGTCGTGGTGGTTGTGGCTAGGTCGGAGGGGCTGTGGGGGTTTAAATAGGGGGTTTAGGTCGGTCGGGGGCAGCCGGGAAAGGCGGGGGCAGCGGTCGGGGAGTCGGTCGGGGCAGGGTGAGCGGTGGAGGAGAGAGAGAGTGACGTGGGGGGGGGGGTTTGGGTAGATTTGCATTAGGGTCCCCTAGTTTAGGATAATTACATAATAGGTTCCCGCAGTAATAAATGCAAATAAAATTTGCATAAAACAAATAAGAATTTGCAACCCGATATCTAAACAATTGTAAAAATTACAAAACCATATTAAAACAATTTAAAAATTACAAATTGATATAAAAACAATTCTAATTAATTGCAAAACTTAATTAAAACATTTTAGGAAATTGCAAAATGGTATTTTTGTATTTAAAACTCATTTAAAAATCATTTAAAAATTCTAGAAAATTTCCTAAAAATCATAATAAATATTTTAAGGCTATAAGTGACATTAAAAATTAATTAGCACTAATTAAAATGAATTTGAAAAAATTAGGGGCTTACAAGTCTTCCCTCCTTGAAAAATTTCGTCTTCGAAATTTACAAGAATTGAAGACCCGACAATATTCTAACATAGCAAGCAATGCAACAAAACGACTAAGGCTACGATCAAAACTAACCTCCCGAAACCTGTTCCGGTTCCGGCTCAAGGACTAGGCTATAAGTCTTCCCCTGGGGTCCCTTGGCTACTGGGCAGTCCCGAATCTGATGGATGGCAGATCCACAAACTAAACACTGACCCAACCTCTTCCTACAAACGACGAATTCATGGCCTTGCCTCTTGCAGTATACACAAAAAGCTCTCTTCTGCTGCTGCTGAGCCGGAAGCGGCCCTCTAAACTTCGCTACTGGACACTCTCGAAGCTGATGGGTGGGAGACCCACAAGCCAAACACTGCCCCAACTTCTTCCTGCAGATGGAAACGTCGTAGCCTATCTTCTTACAGAATGCACAAAAAGTTCCTTTCTGCCGCTGCTGTCGGGGTCCCGGGGCTCTAACTGGCTGGGTCGGGTGATGTGATGTAGGGGAACGGTAAGTCTGCTGGGGTGACGTCGGTGCTCTCTGCTGGAAAGCCTGACGCTTAGACGGTCCCTTATGGTGTACAGAAGCCGGCCTCTTGCTAGACAGAAGACGCTCCTCAATGCTCCGGGCCAATTCTAGGCTCTGGTAGAGTAGGGTAGTCTGCTCCTGATGGGTTGTTAGGAACCCTTGGATCAGTGTGAGCAGCTGGGTCCCGTCGAGTGTGACGGAAGCCTGGGTGGGTATAGTGATAGGGGGTGGTGGAAGTATCGGGTCCTGCTGGGCCTGGGATGTGGGAGGTGGTATCTGGGTCTGTGGATCTGTGGAGTGGAGGAATGTGGTAGGTAGAGGTGTATCAGTCAACTGGTCAGCTGACTGGACATGGAGGGCACCATTCTCGGGGGTAACATACTGGGATGAATGGGTAAGCACCATCTAAAATAAAGGTAACAAGGACGTATAAAGGTTTGTCTAAAGTAAGCAATCATAGGCAAGAAAATCTAATTATAATAGCAATCATGTGTTGTATTTCCTATGTTGCAATCCTAGCATTCCTCTAGGTGTTCTAAGCGTCTTTCCTAATGTTGTCTAATTACCTTAAGTTCCTAATTGCAGGCCTGCTTGGTACAATAACGTAACCAAACAGTTTAGTCAGGACCTGCATGGGCCGCCAAAAAAACATGTCACGACCCGTTACCCAAATTGTTGGGCCGGGCCGAGCCATGTCCAGCCTACGCTTAAGATAAAGCGCAGTAAGCTGTTCTAGAGATAACAAGATAAGACTAAATGTGCTAACAATTCTATAAGTGAAGAAGAATCATAAATGCTCCAAACACAAAAGTCGTCGTATATAGTGAAATATCCAAGTACAAGTAAACTGAAATGTAAAACTGGATACATGTCCAGTTACAAAATGATATAGTCTAATACATGACTACACTAAGTATCCCAAGCAGCTAAGCAAACTAGACGAGTCTCCCCGCAGGAACATCCTCGTATGGCAAAACCGGGTCCTCGGCAGTGACTCCATAATACGAATCACAGAGCAACTCCTCCTCAGTAAGTATACCTACAACGTTATCCTGTCAGGACGGGAGCAAGTACAACCTCTACAACTAAAATACTGAACATATAATAAAAGAGATGTACAACGAGAAATAAGGTGTGATGAGTCTATAAAACAAGAAATACTGAAAACATGGCCTCATGGTACAACTGGGATCAAGTATCAAAGTAACATAGGGAACATGGCATATCATGGTTTAATTGGTTCTTTTTGGAAATGACAACATATAGTTTAAAAGTTTAAAACCGTAGCATGTACGTGAATCGGTCAATAGGTAGCAGGATGTACTGCGGCACATATCTGGCATGCACATACGTGCACGAGCGGCATCGGTGTATATCCATACACAAATGCGAGATCAGAACATACGGCAAGGGTACATATAGAATGTCACCGAGCACGGTAAATACATACGATAAGGGTCATGTTCACGTACAATACTAACAGTTTCCCCTTAACCCGTTATTTAAACATGTGAGAGATTCGAGAATGGTAAAAACATGTGAATACTCAGAGCAGTCTAAAGCATAGTAAAACTTATACTGAGAACCCGTAAGAAGCATGTGAAGGTATAAGAGCTGTACTAAACATGGCCGGTACTGAAAGTGATACAACTTGTGAAGACATAACTTGCTACCTCAAGGATCAGTCTTTTAACAGGGTTAATACATGTTCTAGCATTAAAAGACAGTAATTGAGTATGTAGATGTACTTGCCTCTAGCAAAGCAAGCTGCGATAAAAGAGCTATAGATGTCCAGTAACTCGTCACTGTAGCAATAAATACAATAAACTTAGCTTTTACACTAAGCTAAAATACTAGATCACTAAACTGGTGTGACACGACTTGTGACTGGGCACCTAGCCAAAATAATGACTTGGCCTAGGAGACCAATGTGGGGGTGACACACCATGTTAACTAACTTTCTAGGGTCTTTACACTAGTGAGGGATGGGGTTTAACACGACTAAAACTCCAAATAACACAAAAAGCTACAAGTCGTAATTAATCAATAAATAAATCAAAAGACTATTGTGTTTTAATAATATTAAAGATAGGCAAAAAGTCTAGTTTTTCTTAAAGTAAAGTATCAAAGTGATCCTTGTTAATCATAGAAATTTATTATAATTTTTCTGGAATTTATTAACCAGTACAAATATTTTATAAAAATCAGTTTTCCTAAGTATACAGAAAGTGAGTTTTGGTTTCATATGCCAAACTAGTGGCAAAACAGTAAATTAATTACTACAAAAATTATACTAAATTAGCCAACTTAACAAAGTATCTAAAAGCTATTTTTCCATAATTTTAGCAACACTCTAAGTATTTTTAGAAAAACAAAAACAGCAAGGCACACAATAATTAATTATCTGCGTATTTTGTCCATGTACATAATTTGAACCAAAGTTCAAATACAGGACCCAAGGCCATGAATCAAGTCCAATATGACTTGTACAGGTCTTGAATGTGTGAAAACACATTTGAGCCCAAATACCCATGCTAGGCTTGGACATCAAATGGTTGCAGTAATTTAAATACAATAAAATATAATTTGGTAATAGACAAAATAAATATTATTATTTTAATAAGGTTAATTTATACAAAAGAATATTTACATACTTATGCCAAAAGTACATATATATATACACAAGAAAATACTTAATTTATAAAGTATATATATATATATATATATATATATAATAATATATATACACACACAAGAAAATATATATACATATACATATGTGTACATATATATATATATATATATATATAAATACTAACATATATACATATAATTTACTAACCATAAAATATATACATATATACATACATACTGTCTAAAACAGTATATATATACCTATATACTAATATATACATATATATATATATATACATATATATATATATATATATATAAACAGTAAAAGAAAAAGAAAAGAAAAAGAAAAAGAAAAAGAAAAAGAAACTGAAACAGGGGGCTCGAACCCTGTCCAGAGAAGCGCGCGGGGGGGGGGGGGGTGTTTTAATTTGTTCGGGCTGGCCAGTAGGTCAGCCCGCTAAGTCTGTTAGGGTTAGGTTTTAGTGAACATTTATTTAGGTCAGGATTTAAATGGGTTTTTACCCGTTAATCAAAGCCCAACCCGTTAGTCTATTTCGCAGTTTGTCTCGTGTCCATACAGTCCAGGACACGAGAAGTCGAATCTGACACAGAGTCGACGTGTCCGTGCCCAGCACGACACGTACGACTCGGCTAACACGTGTCCAGCACCACAGTTGAGTCCCCCGTGTCTAGGCGAGTCTCGTGTCTCAGTTTGAGACACGTACGACACAGAGGGAAGAAAGTTACCCACGTGTCCGGCGGAGAAGAAGGGTTTCGAGAGGGCGAACGGCGGCTGGGGGCGTCGGCGGCGTGGCGCTCGGGTGGCGATCGACTCGCCTCGTCGAGACGAACTTAGTGGTGGTGGTGGTTGGGGGTGTTAGCCGCTGTGGGGGTGGCGGAGGAGATCGCCGGAGCTAGGGTTGCGGCTAGGGTTTGGGGGTTTGTCGGGGAAGAACGGGGCTGTTGGGGGCTGTGGGGCGTCGTGGTGGTTGTGGCTAGGTCGGGGGGGCTGTGGGGGTTTAAATAGGGGGTTTAGGTCGGTCGGGGGCAGCCGGGAAAGGCGGGGGCAGCGGTCGGGGAGTCGGTCGGGGCAGGGTGAGCGGTGGAGGAGAGAGAGAGTGACGTGGGGGGGGGGGTTTGGGTAGATTTGCATTAGGGTCCCCTAGTTTAGGATAATTACATAATAGGTTCCCGCAGTAATAAATACAAATAAAATTTGCATAAAACAAATAAGAATTTGCAACCCGATATCTAAACAATTGTAAAAATTACAAAACCACATTAAAACAATTTAAAAATTACAAATTGATATAAAAACAATTCTAATTAATTACAAAACTTAATTAAAACATTTTAGGAAATTGCAAAATGGTATTTTTGTATTTAAAACTCATTTAAAAATCATTTAAAAATTCTAGAAAATTTCCTAAAAATCATAATAAATATTTTAAGGCTATAAATGACATTAAAAATTAATTAGCACTAATTAAAATGAATTTGAAAAAATCAGGGGCTTACAGAGCCTTTCCCCTTGTTATGAGAAGAAGAGAGTTTAGCCAAAAGGCTGTCATTCTTAGATTGCACAGGAGCAGTTTACGCATAAATGGATGGCGTACTGGTTCTTTCCACAGAGACTGTGGTTTGCGCATCAGGAGTTCTTGTCACAGAGTGCCTAGGGTGGACTCTAGTTGCTGGAGTGTTGGTTTGCGCAGAGAGATTGGCAGCCAACTGCGCCAGAGGCATAGAAGTCTTGCATTTAGCTAAGGCAGCATATGAAGTACTCTGTATACTGGCAACAGCAGATTGCGCAGCATTAATTTAGACAGATTGTGCCGCAGGCTTGATGACAGAAGCTTTGGACTGCACAGCAGTCTTGCTGGCAGACTGCGCAGAAGTCTTGCTGGCAGCATCAATAGACTGCGCAGCAGTCTTTGGGACCCACACTGGGCACTCTTTGCTTGTGGCAGAAGTAGTTGCAGTGCGAGGAGTGGTCTTGGAGTTGATCATAGCCTCGTAGGCTGTCTGGTTGATCTTTACAACCAGTGTCTTCTGCATCTTTCCGATAGACGCTACGTCACATTGAGTTGTTACTTCCTCATCGGAGGAGAAAGTCGTCCCCAGCAGAGTCGCCATTTTGTTTGCAAAAACAAAAGTGTAGAACTTTATTGATACAAATTTTGTAAAAGATTACAATTTGAATTCTGGAAAAGTACAACTGTAGGAATCCAATCTAGATGACGATTGCTTTATCCCTTGGACGATGTGAACTCTGAAGACGGAGCCTCGGAAGTTGAAGACAACTCGGGAATTGAAGGCAAAAAGCCTCGAAAGTTGAAGGCAAAAGCCTCGGAAGAATGCAGCAGCACTTGGACAAGAACTCTTGGACTCTCTGAACTTTAAAGTCTGATCTCTCTATGATCTGATCTCTGATCCCCTTGAATGGAGACTTGAAACTCGATTTATAGAGTTCTAAAAAAATAACTAACTTTTAGTTATCCTGGACTGCGCATGATGGATTGCGCAGCAATTAGATTGCACAATAGTGGACTGCGCATGCAGTTGTTGGATCGTGGTCTAACTGTCTTGGACACATGGCAACTTTTGATTGAATTATGCATGATCGTGTGTAGACGGTTGCCACGTAATAAGCTATTGATGGCATGAGTGCCACGTGTATTTTGTCAATTATGTTGATAGAATGCGCAACCTGAACTGTGCTGACTTCGGATTGCGCAAGCTGGGACTGCGCAGGAATGGATTGTGCCAACATGGATTATGCTGCCAGCTGTCCTCTAGCGCCGTACTGTACGATTAAACAAACAGTCACCTCATTCTCCGCGCTGTCAGCTGTCAGAAGATTTGATTTATGTCAGGTAATGATGATGATTTGCCACGTCAGACTGTGCGCTTGATAGTGTGCGTAATCTAGTATGCGCAATCTGTATGCTGCGCAAACTGATGTCTGCGCAGTTCATTTGAAAGATTTATTTCTTGATCTTCATGACTTTGTTGATGTGTGCAACTAGATTTTTTAGGACCTATAAGACCCCCTTCAAAGTTTTCGAAAGTTGAACTTATTCAAAATTTTGAAATACTTTGAATTTTGAAATTACAATCCATTTGCGCATGAAATGAGCTGTCTGTACAATCTGAGGGATTAGCCCCATTTTCAGGCGCAATCTGAGGCGGCCGTTTCGTTTTCGAAAACTATAAATAGTTCTCTACTTCTCATTTCATTCTTTACTTTGCCTTCTTCGTGCACTTTGAGAGAAACTTCTTCGAGCTCTTTCTTTCTTTCTTCTCCGACGATCTTGATGGCTCCCAAGCGTTCCTTCGCCACTGCCAAGGGCAAAGCCCCTGCCGAATCTTCGGCAAGGGTTGCGCGACGTGCTTCTCGTCACAAAACTGCTCATCCAGCGCTGCTAGGTAGATGACCTAATCAAAACTCTTTTTAGGGTTTTGATCTCACTTATTCTTTCAAAATCCATCTTAGAGATGTGATCATACTGCGCCACCCTTTTTTGGGTTCTGGTTGTACAAATCAGTTCGTTCTTCATTTTTATGAAGGACGATATTCTGCGCAATCGGTTGAACTGTGCTGGCAAAAGTTAGCACAATTTGCTGATTTGCGCGAGACTATCATCGCAAACTGATGACTGTTTGTTTGCGCAGTCTGATTATTGCGCAATCTGATATCGCGCAATTTGATGTTGCGCAATCTGATGTTTGTGCAAACTGATGACAAATTTTTTGACTCGACTTGTACTGAATTTTTGTTTTCTTTGTCTGATGCAGTTAATACTAGAGAGGATCCTGGATATGATGACTTTGTAGGAACTCTTTCAGAGTCAGAATACAAAGAGGACCTTTTCCATGTGCACTATCCTCAATATGATCTGCCAACTTTCCGTCAGGCTATTTTGATAGCCCATGATAATGAGACTCTGCTATGTTTGATGAATGGACAACCTCTGGAGTCAGCAGACGCTGTCATTCACAAGAAGCCATTATTCCTGTTCGGTGATGCTTTTGAGAAAAGCTCTCAACCGAGGCCAAGGATGGAAGAAAGGATTGTCTATCAGAAGGATAGGACATTCTCGATACCAGATGTTTCCCGCTGCCTCCCCTTATCCCGGTATGCTCATGCGAGATATCCGAGGAAGATGGAATGGAACCTTACACCTTTCCAAGATGCCCGTCCAGGAAGGATTTTTGTGAAGAAGGGGCCGAACAAGAAGGACATGTTCTACAGTTCCTCAGAATGATACAGTGTCTTGTTAAGAGGTTTGAAACCCGGTTGTATTCCGCCGAAGAATTCTTTCTTGTTATTGCCTGTCAGAACTCCAATATTCGCAAATGAGTTTACGAAGGTCGAAGGGAAGTACCCAGATCAGGATCTCAGATTAATTGGACTAGTGAATCCAGATTTTAAGAGATGGAACTGCATAGCAAACTGGATTTTGACCAAGTTTGAAAATAAACTTTAGCAAATCAATTTGTACCAAGCAGTGCATGCCACTGTTTATAGTTTTGCCCCTAACTCGCAACTGTTCTTGGCGCTAGCAGAAAGATATAATTACAGAACAGGGACTTTTATGACTCCTGGCGGAGAGATCGGATTTGCACTTCATGAGATGCAGTACATCTCTTACTTGCCAATGGGGGATGCCCCATATGAGGAATTTGTCCCAACTAATGATGAGTTGGACAAACTTCGAAAAGAGAACGCAGACATGGTAGCAGTCTTCGAAGAACTGCTATGTCATTATAAAATCTGTTCTCTGTTTTACAAAAGTGCTACATCAAATATCTGCTATTCCTCAAAATGGTTGCCTTATCTGTTCCTTAACCACATTAAAGAAACAAAGACCAAGGAACATGATAGATGCTATCCTGACTTCTTTAGACCATTGAGCAGCAGTGACGTGGTGAAACTGATGGAGGAAAGTGGGGATTTGGATGAAGAGATGAAGAATGATCATCAATGTCCTCATTTGAAGAAAGGAGATACTCTCGAGAGTTATTTGAGAGTAGGATATAGATTTATGTCAAAAGAAGCCCAATTAGCAGGGTTTTTGACGTATTGGCTCCGTCGGTTTGTAGTCCCAGGATCGAGTGCCGTAGACCGCTTCCATCGCGGTATTCTTTTTGCCGCCGTTAGATTAGTCTTCGGCTACAAGATGGATCTTTTGTCAGCGATGACTTGTAGGTTGAATGCCAGTCTTCGTCTGTACGTTGATCTGATGTTGAAAGCTAAAGGAAAAAAAGAATTTCCTCGGCTAGAATTGCCGTATACATATCTGTTCGGGTGGTTGCTTCTTCACCATCCTACTTTGATGGACCCCGGCATGGGACCAGTCGATGGCAGCTTTTTGCGGAGATACTCTCATAGTAAGTGGAAATACACTTCTCTGAGAGATTTTAGATATGCTCTGAACCTGAGCAAAGGATGGAACTTTTGTTGCACTCCTCCTCCTGCTGGATATGAACAAATGCCGACAAATATGATTGACTCGAAGATGCAACCTTTGAGCCGTGCAGCTTTTGAGTGGTTGAAGACAATTCGACCGTCCCATTTGGTGTATCGGTTTGAAGAAGAATATTATTTAGAGCCATATCTCCCCAGTCGATTTGTTCGGCAGTTCGGGTACGACCAATTCCACATGGGAAATGCCGTCACGTGCCTTCAAGGAAAGGGTTTCTTGATAGATGGGGCTCAAGCTTGGGCTTATTATAATGCTCGAGATACGAAAGTAACGTTCTCGATGCCAGTAAATAGCAATCATGGCCCTCGGATGCTATTTACATACTCAGTATTCTATACATCTTCAAATACCTTTGCCGAGAATTTTAATCTTGTGGATAGCTTCGCATCTTCAACAAGATTGAAGAAAGGAGGAGTCATCATGTCGCTCCTAGGAAATGATGAGGTGCATGAGCCAGTAGACGCACCCTTGGAAGCTTCAAGGGACGCTATGTTCCCTGAAGAGGTTAACGCGCCACTGCGTATTTCTTTGAAGGTGGCTAAATCTCCAGCCAAGAAGAGGAGAAGAGAGGAACCTCCCGCTCCGGCAGTAAAGAAGAAACTGATCTTAGATCATTCTTCTGAAAAGATTACTACCAGGTCTCAATTTCGGCAGCTGGCCGAGACAATTCAGCAAGAAGAAGCTACTACTCCGACCTCTGTTCAAAAACAAGTCGAGACAATAAATGTAGAGAGTCCTGAAAGACCTCTTCATAGAAGGAAGAGGTTAGTCCGTAGAAGACAAGTTTCGTCTTCAATTGTGATTGACGCTGCAGCGGGAATCACCATGCCCTCTCCAACTCCTGTTTCTGAGACTGGACATAAAACTCATAGTCCAGAACAGAGGGAGGATATTGAACAGAGGAAAGAGCTAGAACAGAGAAATGAGGCTGAAGAGCCCAGAGATAATGTTGTAGAAGAAGAGCACAATGCCGTACGATCCCCTTTGCCAACAATAACAGAAATCCATATTCCTGCCATCCCGGGAACAACTCTTGCTGAAAAAGATCGTTTAATGATCAAAGCTTTATACGACTGTGACTTCGGTTACCAGGAAGAAACTGATCATGATGCTGATGCTGCTAGTGAGGAGATTCCTGAGGACAGCGAGAATGAGGAGAGTACCTCATCAGAAACTGCTGATAAAACACAAGATCCAGAAAAGAATATTGAAACCCAGAGATCCCCTCGAGACACTTTAACTCCTGAAAAGGAGGCCGAAGTGCCGAGATCTCCTGAGAAGATCGCTGATGAAGAGGTGGACGTGGAGAAAACTCCAGATGCTGCTCCAAAAGGTATTGTAATGAAAATAATCTCCTTTTTCAATAAGTAACTTTGATAGCTAATATCGTTACTTTTATTTATACAGAGCCTGGATCTTCTTCTGCTCCTCCAACTTGTATGGATATAGTACTGGCAACGACAATTGCCAGTAGCAGCCGCCATTTGTCTTGTGGTCTGAAGCAGGGAGTAGCCAGGCCGTAGCGTCTGAAGCTACTTCTGCTCAGTTAAGGTCTGTTCATGCAGATGATAGGCCTGTTACTGGATCCACCCATGGTAAGACTTTTTCACTTTTGATTCTATTTATCAATAGCCAATGACAGATAAAGTGACAGTATTCGATTTTGCAGAGGAACAACCAGGAGGAGCAACCAGCTCCACTTTGGTTCCATTATTCAAAGAACCTGCAGTTCAGACACGAGAAGTCGAGCGTCCTACTGCTTCGTCATCGACAGGAGTAGCTGCGACTCCTGGCGCTCTGGCGACTAATCAGCTTGTTATCTAGTCATTCACCAGATGCTTCTTCGAGTCTTTGGGACCACTGATTAACAGAATGATGGACAAAGAAGATGCTGACTTTTTCATGGTTAGAGGTCCAACCTCTTTCTTGGTGAACGCCATTCGGGAGCAAGGTGATGAGGCTCAAGCCACTTTCCTTGACCATATATTGAATGAGCTGGAAATCTCTATGAAGAGTTATAAAGATCTCAATAAAGGGGAAGTGGAACCCTTGGTGCAGGCAGAGTTCGAACAAATAGCTCAAGCAGCAGCAATTGAAAGAGTGAACCTTCAAAATTTCTTGGATGCTTATACTACAAAAGCTGCTGAATATAATTCTAAGTTAGAATCGGTGATCTCAGCTACTGAGCAGAGAGAGAAGAGAATTGTAGATATGAAAATGGAGATTGCTCATCTTGAAGAAGAACTAGAAAATGAAGTTACAGAGCACCAGACAGCGGTCCAACAAATTGATGCTCTTACTCAGGAAAGGAATGAGTATGTAGCAGCACATAATACTGAAATCACTCGCCGAATGGTCTCTATGCCCATTTTCAATAAAGAATCGGAAATGGAAGAGGCCAGGAGGAAAGTGATGGCATCACGTGAAGAACGGTTGCAGATTCTAAAGCAGCAAATTGCTACTCTAATAATGCCTTCGTCTCAGTAAAAAGAACATTTTATATCTTTTGTAGCACATGTGCTTTTGTAATGTCTCATATTTTGATTAATAAAAGATATTTTGTTGTGGCTCTATCATTTATTGCATATCTTGTTCAGATATAAATAATAGAGATAGAAAATATATTCAGAGGTACAGGACATGATATATTTCTGAATTTTGTAGAAAAATAATTATATTCATTATATCTGCTCAGAGGTAATATGGACATGACAGAATATAATTTGTCGAATATTATTATTTCAATTGACAACTTAATCGAAAATGACAAGTTGCTGATGTGGATGATGAATGATAATGAATCGACAAAAAGGTGTGAACGAAATGAATCGTCAAAATGAACGGGTAAACCGTCGAATGGTGGAATGAACGGACAAACCGTCAGACGAAAATGAATGAACGGATGAACCGTCAAATGATGATTAATGAATGGGTGATCCGTCAGATAATAATAATAAATGAACGGGCGAACCGTTGGATGAATCAGATGAACCGTCGGATGAATGTGTCGTTTTGTTATTTGGAGAATCTCTGCCTATAAATAGGACAGAAATTTAGCAGGAAGGAGCACTTCCACTTTTCCAACATAAAAATGTTGTCTGGAGATGCACCCAAAAAAGTCGAAGTTACTCCAAAGGTTGAAGAAGGCGTTGAAGAACGTCCGGCCGAACTAGTTCAGCCAAAGCAAGCTGGAGCAGGTGAAGGTTCGTCTGCACCAAAACCACCGCGAGATATTCTGGACTTCCTGCTTGAACCAGGAAAGACTGAAGAAGAAGAGGCCATGAGGCTGGCTGCTTGCAAGTTCCTCGTGGGTTCCAGCAAGGAGGTTCTCGACTCTTTTGCCGATTATGTCTTTGATAAGGACGGCAGTAGTCCCCGTCCCAATGTCGATAAGGATGACAGTGATCTTCCTTGATATCATGTAACATCATTTATGATGAAATAAAAATCAAACTTTATTTATGAATTGTCTGATCATATTTACATAAATTTTTTTTACATTTATACATAGTATTTCTTGAGGAATTTGCCATTGATAGGCATCATTGCAACCCGACCAACTAATTCTGCAAGTTGATATGCTCCATTTGAAAAGACTTTGCTGACAACATAAGGTCCTTCCCACTTCGCATCGAATTTGCCTTTGCTCATGTGAGTCATAGTCATAGGACGTCTGACTGTTAGAACAAGTTCACCTTGTTGAAAGGCTCTGACTTTAACTTTGCGGTTGAAAGTCTTCGAGATGCGGGCTTGATATAGCTCAATATGTTGCTGAGCCAATAACCGCTTCTCGTCGAGTGCCTCCAATTCTTGAAGTCGAAGAAGGTCATTATTCTCTATAGTGAGCTCGTTGGCAATGGCAATCCTTAAAGAAGGAATTTGAAGTTCTAAAGGGAGAACTGCTTCACAACCGTACACCAGAGAGAAAGGTGTAAAGCCTGTGGGATTGCGGACCGTAGTTCGATAGGCCCATAAACACTCACCGAGCTTTTCACTCCAGTTCCGTTTGTTAGTAGATACAAACTTCTTGAGGAGCTTGATAATAGTTTTGTTAAAAGCTTCGGCTAATCTATTAGCAGCAGGATTGTAGGCTGTCGAAGCGACATTGTCAATTCGGTGATCATCACAGAATCTTATAAATTTTTGGCTGATGAATTGTGGTTCGTTGTCATGAATGATCCTTCGAGGGACACCAAATCGATAAATGACATGGTGTTTGACGAAATTAATGACACTGCTGGTTTTAACTTCAGCCAAAGGTATAGCTTCAGCCCACTTAGAGAAGTAGTCAGTTATTGCTAGTATGAACCGATGTTCTCTAGAAGAAGGAGGATTAATAGGACCTATGATGTCCATGCCCTAAGCTTCGAAAGGCCAGGAAGCAGCCGTCGGATGCAGAAATTCTGAAGGTTGATGAATGAAATCTGCATGGATTTGACAAGCTCGACATTTTCTTGCATATTCAATGGCATCTGATACCATAGAGGGCCAGTAGTAACCCATGCGTCGAATACGATCCTGTAGTTTAGGACCGGGTTGATGTGCTCCGCAGACACCATCGTGAGCTTCACGCAGTACTTGTTTTGCTTCATCACCAGCTAGACAGCATAGAAGAAGACCGTCATAAGTCCGTCGATAGAGAGTCTTAGTGGTTTGGTTGTAGTAGAATCGTAGAGATCGTCGACAAATACTCGTAGCTTCTTTTAGATCTTCAGGGAGTATATCATGGACTATGAAGTCGATGAAAGAAGTTCTCCAATCTTCACTGATAACATTGACTTCAGCAAAATTACTGAACTCGATGTTACGATTGTTTTTGACACAAAACAGTTCTCGATTAGAGATAACCACCACTTGTTGTCTTCTGATGGGAATGGCTAAGACTGCTGCAAGATTGGCCAAAGCATCTGCCTCAGTATTGTATGCTCGATGTACATATTCAATGAAGAAAGCTTTGAATGATGTAGCCATGTTGATTGCTGCTTCAAAGTAAGGTACCAGATCTTGATGGCGGACTTCATAAGTTCCTCTAACCTGGTTGACAACCAGCTTAGAGTCGTCGTAAACTTTGAGATATTCGATATCCAATTGCTTGGCTAATTGAAGACCGATGAGTAGAGCATTGTACTCTGCTACATTATTGGAGCAGGATTCATCTAGAGAGTAAGCTCTTTGAATGGTTGATCCGTCTGGAGAAACGAGAATAACTCCAACTCCTGCTACAATGGCACCATTCGGTCCGACCCTGGATGCACCATCGAAGAATAAATGCCAGGTTGGAAATTCTTCAGAGATCATATTGACTTCCAATGTCTCATCTGGAATTTCATCGTAAAGCTTGGATGTTTCCGGTATGGGATGAGCCGCCAAGAAATCTGCCAATGCTTGACCTTTGACAGACTTTTGAGGAACATACACCATGTTATATTGGGCTAGCAAAATAGCCCATGTAGCCAGCCGAGAATTGAGTGTGCTGGGCTTTTTTATGAGTACCCGAAGAGGATTAACTCGGGAAATGACATGAATAGTTTGACCAATGATGTAATACCTTGTCTTTTGAACAGCGAACATAAGAGCTAGACATTCTTTTTCGACCGGACTATAACGGTGTTCAGCACCAATCATAGTACGACTGAGATAGTAAATGGCCTGTTCATGACCTTCTTTATTCTTTTGGGCCAGTAAAGCACCCAACGAATGGTCCATAGCACAGACGTACATTAAGAATGGAATACCTGAGATTGGTGGCACCAAGACTGGTGGGTTCATGAGATATCGTTTGATGTCATCGAATGCTTGTTGACATTCTTAGGTCCAAATGAAAGATACGCCCTTCTTCATCAGTTGAGTGAATGGTCTGCAGCGTCCAGACAAGTTCGAAATGAATCTCCTGATGTACACAAGTCGACCTTGGAATCCTCGTAGCTCTTTTAGGTTGCGTGGAGGACGCATCTCTTGAATGGCTTTGATCTTCTCGGGATCCACGTGTATGCCCTTAGAGGTAATGACGAAGCCGAGAAACTTACCACTAGAGACACCCAAGAATGACTTGGTGGGATTCATCTTGAGCTGATGTTGGCGCATGAGATTGAAGATTGTTCTCAAATCTTGGATGTGATCTTCTTTCAGACGACTTTTCACAGTGATATCGTCAACATAACATTCGACTATTTTACGAAGATGTTCTCTAAAAATGGTACTCACAGTCCGTTGGTAAGTTGCACCAGCGTTCTTGAGACCAAATGGCATCACTGTGTAGCAATAGACACCCCGAGGAGTGCGAAAAGATGTGTGTTTTTTATCTTCAGGATTCATCTTGATCTGATTGTATCCAGAGAATCCATCCATAAAAGATATTTGCTCGAACCCACAAGTATTGTCAATCATGACGTCTGTGATAGGGAGAGGAAATTCATCTTTTGGACATGCTTCATTAAGATCCCGAAAGTCGATACAGACTCGAACCTTGCCAGTTTTCTTCAAGACTGGAACAACGTTGGCTACCCAATCAGGATGTTGTTCTTCTCGAATAAAGCCACAAGCGATAAGCTTCTTGACTTCATCATCGATCGCGTCCATTATTTCAGGCTTAAAGCGTCGTTGCTGCTGTTTAACTGGTTTTGCATTGGGCAAAATATTCAGTTTGTGAGTAGCAATTTTGGGATCTAAATCTGGCATATCTTCATAGCTCCAGGCAAAGACATCAATGTATTCTTTAATAAGAAGAATGAACTCTTGCTTATCTTCTTCTGGAAGATTCTTGCTAATAAAGATTGGACGAGGTGACCCATTTTCTCCTACATTAATTTGAACTAATTGATCTTCGGTAGGAGGTTCTCTTTGTTCGAATCGGAGTACCCACTGATTGTCCATCTGTTGAGCCCAAGGATCTGTTTCAGAACTTTCTTCAATGTCATCGTCATAGCCTTCTGGAAGTTCGACGGAGACCATGTTAGAAGATACAGTCACTCGATGAACTTGACCGATGCTAGTATCAGAATCCTACGATCTGGAATCAGAAGAGTTAGAACGCTCCTCGCTATTAGATTCAGAGCCTGCTGGGGATAACATCAGAGGAGAAGCATATCCGAGACCTCTTTTGGTCCTGCTGTAATACATCTCTGACTTTTCTTGTGGAACAATGGTACAGAGAGGAGTCTTTCTGCCCTTACCGTAGTTGAGGCCGCTTTTGAAGTCGTAACCTATTTTTCAGACGTTGTCTTTTGATTGTTGACTGTAACGACGGAATTGAAGATGCCCCGTGTCGTTAACTTTGCTATCATCCGTATAGCTAAATTTTTGTTCCGGTTTTTTACTAAAAAGTATTGGACGTTCACCTTTCTTGCGAGCAGGAACAATACGATATGAATCTTTTGGGTGTTCACATGAAACTTCTGTTTGAAGAGATTGTACAACTCCCATTGTAAATGATTTGAAGCTATCTAACATATCCAAATAGCATTTAGTATGATAAATAACATAAGTATACTGGAAAGTAGATGCTTTTTCATTAATTTGTACATCTGTATTTACAGCAGGACCTTTAGCTTTAGCAGGCTTGGTCAGATTGATTACAAGAGGGGGAGAAGAAGAACGTGGAGGAGGCTTGTTACGACGAAGGTCAATAACAAGTGGCTCAGAAGAGATGAGCTTCCTTTTCTCCTTGTTATGAGTTAAATCAACAACAAGTGGCTCAAAAGAAGTAAGCTGCTTTTTGTCCTTGTTACGACGTAAATCGATAACAAGTGGCTCAGAAGAGGTGAGCTCCCTTTTATCCTGATCGCCATCAACCAATTTTTTCTGAATTGGCAAGTGAATAGCCAGAGGTTTAGAAGACTGAGGATGGGAAACACGCCCTTTGACAGGTATAATAAGAGTGTCTTTGGGCATTGCTTCTTGGTCTTCTTCAGTATCCATGGCCAATAACACTTTCATAAATTCTTCCTTATACATACGAGCGTCATTGCAGTATGCTTCGACACCCTTGAAAGAATAAAGGTCTGCAACTTCTTTATGAACTTCTCCTTTGTCATTAACATATTTAAAGCATTGATGAAGAGTTGATGGAACAACATTATGTTCATGAAGGAAGGGTCTTCCCAGGAGAGCGTTATAAGAACAACCATGATTGTCGATGATATAAAAGGTCACCTTTGTGCGAAGATTGCCTATTTGAAGTTTTAAGCGGATCTTGCCCAAAGGTTCACTCCTTCTTTGGTTGAATCCCAAGATAGTGGTGATCGTGTTTGAAAGACTATGCACTGGTATCTTCAATGCGTCCAGCATCATCTTTGGCATGATGCTGAGAGCAGACCCCGGATCTATCAGGATATGATCGACTTTCATCGAATCAATATACCGTGTATAGTAGAGAGGACGATCATGTCTATTATCCTCCAGCAGCATATCATTCTGAGTGAAAGTGATGTTTGGAATCAACTCTAATATGCTGTGACAATGACGACAAGAGACCGGTTCTGCTTCCGGCTTTTTGAGGAGAGTTAAACCAGTTTCAGCCCGCATCAGGACTTCACTTAGAGTTTCTTGAGTCTCTTTAGAAAGACACAAGAGTTCGAAGATTGATAGCCTAGCTGGTGTATTGGCTAGTTGAGCCAATATATCAAAGTTGTACGGCTTTTCAAGTCCTGTAGGAGATGATTTCTTCAGAGGTTTGTCAAAGCGGACTTGTTGCTTGCCTTTATCAGCAACCACCGGCTTGGGAGGAATAGACACTACAACTGGTGAGGATGTGGAAGGAATCTCTTCAGAGGAAGTAGATTGTACTGGAACAGGTTCAGAAGAAGAGACAGGATTCTCTTGAGTATTAGGATACTCCTTCAAGTAAGTTTTACCTGATCTGGTGCCTAGCAGAATTTCTTCGTTAACTATGGGGTCAAAAGACACCATGTTGCAAATCTTTGTCTTGCTTTTGGAGCGGTCTTTCTTCTTAGAAGAAGAGGAAACTTCGAACTCGGAAGCAAGTTCTGGATGGATCCATATAATTTTGCCGTTGTCAAGAGACAAGGAAATGAGACCTTCATTTGGTGGAGGCGGGAGATTCTCAATCTCAAGAGTAGCTTTGGGAATATGAATGACACCGTACGATATCATCTGCGGAGGGAAGTCACCAAACTGGACTGAAACCATATTTGCAGTAACAGTCTTCTCGTCTTGCTGCAAAGTAACGACACCAGTGTTTTCCATAAATAAATTCACTTTATTTATTTTGTATTTGAGAAAATTACAACTGTAGGAATTTAATCTAGAAGACGATTACTTTATCCCTTGGACGATGCGATGAAGAAAACTCGAACTTTGAAGAACTTGGACAGCAACTGGGCAATCTCTCTGTTCTCTCTGAATTAATTGTAGTCTCTGATGAAGATGAAGAAACTCTCTTTTATAGAGTTCTGGATAACTGTTCTGAAGCATACGCTCAGTCAGTTACTTGACGTGTGCATAACTGCAGGGACGCGTGGCAAATTCTGGTGGAGACACGTTGGAGTGCGGTTGAAAGTAGTAGAATATATCTAGAAGAGATTGATGGCATGAATGCCATATTGCATAACTTCTGAATAACTGAGTAACTGAGTACAGGACACGTGAGAACGTGTGTTGACTGTATGTTGAAAGTCATCCTGGATGCCTTTGCTGTGATATGCTGTCTTTGTTGAAGAAGAGTCATACGCTAGCTTTTAAAGGCACATGTCTTGCAAGCACTGACTTGGACAGCATAGAGCTATATAAGGCTGATACGCTTACTTTATTGATAAAGAGTCGTATGGGGTCCATACGCTCACTTGGTTGGCAAGGAGTCGTATGAGGTCCATACGCTCACTTGGCTGGCAAGGAGTCGTATGAAGTCCATACGCTCACTTGGCTGGCAAGGAGTCGTATGAAGTCCATACGCTCACTTGGCTGGCAAGGAGTCGTATGAAGTCCATACGCTCACTTGGCTCGCAAGGAGTCGTATGAAGTCCATACGCTCACTTGGCTCGCAAGGAGTCGTATGAAGTCCATACGCTCACTTGGCTGGGCAATGAGGGAGCAGACACGTGGCTGTCCTCAATCTTTTCAAATATGCCATATCTTCAAATACTGACAAATATCTCTCGAGCGTCGTGCTGCAGATATGATGGCTGACAGACTGTCAGAAATGACAGTAATGATGGCTGTACATTTATGATGGCTGCTGAGCTGTCCTCGTAAGAGACAAAATCTTTTTTCGAAAACCTATACGACGGCTAATCTTCATAGGATAGCTGTCTTTGTACGAAAGACGAAGTGTCAGATTCATCCTTCATTAAATACATGCTGTACTGTCATCTCAGGAAATAATAAAATATTCACTGAGCGTACGGCCTTTAGATGAGCGTATGGCCTTGACTGAGCGTATGGTCTTGAGCGTATGGCTTTGACTGAGCATATAGCCTTGAGCGTATGATTTTGGCTGAGTCTTATGTCAGCGTGTCATAATTTTCACACCCTACAAGACCCCCTTCAAAGTTTTCGAACTTTATGAATTTCAAAAGTTCGAAATTACTTTGAACTTAAAGTGGGAATAAGTCCTGACACGCTGGCATGAGTTTGTTATCTTCCTCAATATCAGTGCAAATCTTTAGGGATTCTGTTTAAAGAATATCCGCCGTTTGAACTTCTTCTTTTCTTCTATAAATAGGTCTTCCAAAACCTAATTTATTTCTTTACTTTTACATTCATCTTCGAGAGAGAAAAAGAAACTCAAGACTCGACTTCTTCTTCTTCGACTCAAGCTTTATCAATGGCGCCCAAGGTTGATGCTGTTGCGAAGGGAAAGGGGAAGGCTCCTGCGGAGTCATCTCAGTCCGCCGCCGCCGCTGCTAAAAAGACTACCAATGAGCGCGTTCGACGTAGTGAACGCCCATTGAATCCTCTCTATGGTGAGGATGATGATGATAAACAGTAACTATCCCCTATTTAGGGCTCTGGTTAGAACAAAATCATAAAACGTATCCCCTTTTTAGGGTCAAATACGTCAGAAAATACGCTTCCCTCTTTAGGGTTTAGTCGTATCCCATATTTTTTGTTTATACGAAAAATATGTTTGGAGCGTATTCTGTATGATACGCGTATTTTTGATAGAAATGTCAAAATACGCTGTCTTGAAAGAATATGCTATGGCGAGTTGTTTCACTGAGATACGCTAACTCTTGTGTTAGCGTATGTTTTTGATGATCATCTTGTCAACCATACGCTGATACGCTCAAACTGAATATAAACTAAATTTTTTTTTAAAATCATTCACTTAAGATAGACTGAGCGTAAAAAGTGATCTCTAAATCTGTCATATGCTTAGGATAAACTGAGCGTATGCTGAACTTTTGAGTCTGCCATACGCTTAAGGAAAACTGAACGTATACTGAACCTTGAGTCTGCCATACGCTTAAGGAAAACTGAGTGTATGCTGAACCTTGAGTCTGCCATACGCTTAAGGAAAACTGAGCGTATGCTGAACCTTGAGTCTGCCATACGCTTAAGGAAAACTGAGCGTATGCTGAACCTTGAGTCTGTCATACGCTTAGTAAAAACTGAACGTATGTTAAACTTTGCCATCTCTTTGTGTTGAAGATTTCTAACTTCTTATTCTTCTTTTGCAGTGGATATTCTAGCTCAGGAGGCAGAATTTGAAGAATGTGTAGGAAATAATTATAACAGTGACCTATCACATGTTCGTTTTCCCCAATTCGATGGACCTTCTACAAGAATAGCACTTTTGACCAATCAGGAAAATGACACTTTGCTGAACCTGATGAGTGGACTGCCTTTACAGAGTGTGGATGGTGTTACCCACTTGAAGCCAGCATTTCTTTTCGGAGATGCTATTGACATAAACTCTCAGCCTGCTCTGGATAAAGTATCATACTGTTATTATAGGGATGGTGATGTAAATCAGCCAATGTATTTGACTGGTTTATCAAAAAGCATCAATATAGCTCGTTTATTTCATGTGAGTTGTCAAAGACAAATAAAGTGGGATATCACTCCATCTCGACAAGCAAAGGCTGGGTGGATAGGATATCGTCAAGGAAGATTCTGCAGTGGTACTGAACCACATGTCACAGCTTTGCGAGGACTGCTACCTGCCACCATCCCTCCTGAGGACTCGGCACTTCTGAAGCCAGTCAGAGTCCCAATCTTTGCAAACGAATTTGCTCAACTGGAAAATGCCATCTACCCAAAACAGTCTATGAGGCTGACTGGTCTTGTAAATCCGGAAAATACCCGATGGACTTCTCTTGTGAAATGGATTCTGAAGAATTTTGGTGAACAGTTACAGGTGATAGGCCTATATGATGCCATTAAGTGCACTGCTTATGGTTTTAGGCCAAACTCGGATTTGTTCTTGGCGTTAGCAGAGAGGTATAACTACCGTACCGGCACCTTCATGACCCCAAGAGGCGAGATGGGATTCGCCCTTCATGAAATGGCATATATTTCTCAGCTGCCAACAGCAGATTTGCCATATGAAGAGTATATCCCTTTCGTTGATGAAATGAATAAGATCTCCGAAGCCAACCCACTGGTTCTTTATGTCTTTGAAGAATTGATGTGCCATTACAGTATTTGTAAGGCTTTTTATAAAGGGCAAGGTGGAGAAGGAGATTCCAACTGTTATTCTTCCAAATGGATGGCCTATTTATTTCAAGGCCGTACTGATGAAATTCAAAAGAAGAAGAAGTCTGAACAATATGTCGGTGAATTTAAACCTCTGAATCAAGCTGAGATTGACAGGCTCATCCGGGACACCACTCATGACGACATCGTCATTGAGGAAGACGAAGGCACTTATAAAGCCGGTGATAGGTTTGAGACCTATATTAAGCAGGGCAGCCGAGAATTATCTGCTGAGGGTCATCTGGCCGGATTTATATCTCTCTGGCTGAGAAAATTCGTAGTTCCTGGCACCTGTTCAGCAGACAGGATGCACAGAGGAGTTGTCTTCGCAGCAGTCCGTCTGGTTTTTGGGTATAAGATGAATTTACTGACAGCAATGACATGCCGTCTGAATGCTGGATTAAGGGCATATACAGACAGAATGTTCGAATTAGCAAGGAAGAGCCTTACATCCTTTCCTCGGGTAGAAATGCCCTTTACATATTTATTTGGGTGGCTGTTTCTGCATTTTGAATCTCTCCTGGATGCTGGGATGGCTAGACCAGATGACACCTTTCTAGAAAGATACAGACACACACCAAAGTGGAAATATGACACTTTGACAGATTGCAGAACTATATTAAACAGGGAAGAACTATGGAGCTTCACTTGTGTTCCTCCACCTGTTGGTTATGAAACCATGCCTGGGAGGCTGATTGATGGCATTGGTGGTAATGAATTGGATGAGATTCAACATGAATGGCTGAAGAGGATCAGGCCATCTTATTTAATCTGCCGCCGTGACAACATCACTTATCTGGAACCATATCTTCCGAGCAGGTTTGCTCGGCAATTTGGTTATGATTAGTTGCATGTGGGCAATACAACGACGTATTTTGCTTATCAAGGCGGGTTGATTGATGGTGCCAGAGCCTGGATATATTACATTGCTAAAGGTACAGGGGCTACCTTTTCCATGCCAGATCCGGTCACCTATCATAGAGGAGCTAGAATATTGGCGTCTTATGCCAAGTTTTATGTATCAGCTAATACTTTTGATGAAAAATTTAGCATCTTAGGTAGAAGCTTTATTCATATTGAAAAGAAATCAACTAAATCAGCTCTGCCTAGAGACTGCCATGACCAAGAAGATCCTTTGGCTACTGATGAAGTTTTAGAAACTTTCTTCACTGATGACCTTCATCAACCATACATGTACCCATCGGGAGTGCTGAAGAAAGTATATCTGCTGACAATACACCAAAGAGAAAGCGGGGCAAAGGTGCTGCTGGGCCTGCCCCAAAAAGAGTCACTCGAGCAGAGACTCGAAATCGTGGAGGAATTACCATTCCAGGGACTTCTCCTGCTTCCAATCGAGTCAGAGATGCTGATGAAGCAGGTAGTGATCCAAAAGACAATTATCCTACTGTTCCATTTACAAAAAGAATAGGAAGGAAAGTGATAGTTTCAAAAACTAAATCCGTAATTTGTCTCGATGCAGAGAGTCCCACCGATCGTGCTGTGCGATTGGCTTCAGAAAAAAAGCTGCCTTAGATTTTTCTGTAAAAATAGAACCTGTTGAAGAAGATATTCCTGAACCTGCTGGGTCATCCATGCCTTCTGATATAGGATCGATTCCGCTAATGGCCGATGATGCGCAGGTTATTAGTCAACCTGCGGTAGAGGCCGAGCATCAGACTGAAACAGCTAATGACTTACTGATTTCGGGAGAATCAGTGAAGGAAGCCACTTCTCTCGAACCAATTGCTGAAGCTTCAGAGAGCGAACAAGTTGACTATGAACCGTCGTCTTATTCTTTCGGAGAAGAAGACATGGAGATAGACGATGAATCACCGTCTAAAATTCCAATTGATGTACTGAAGACCATTGGTCAACACTCAGGGTTGACACCAAAGCCGGAGAGGCATATAGAAGTTCAAGTTCCGAGTACTTCTGGGGCGGGTAGCAGTGAAATAAATCCCGTGTCAGAAAGTACTCTGAACAGACTACGAGCCGAGCTGAATGATCCGAAGGAAACTGAATATGAACCAGCTCCAGGTAATATTTTATTCATCAAAGTTTTATCTTGTCTCTACTTTATTGTCTTTTAGTTTTGATCATGCTTCTTTGATTCCAACAGCTGTAGGAACTGCACCGGCTATGAGTTCTACTCAAGCTCCACAAGGCTCACTGATAATTCCTGTCAGTGGACGTACTACTGTATCGTCTTCCCAAGCTCCACAAAGTTCGCTGATAATTCCTGTCAGTGGACGCACCACTCCCCCTCCATCTTTTCAGGCTAGACCCGATACTCTAGTCATTCCAGTCAGTGGACGTACTACTTATCCACGATCTTCTTCAAGGGAGCTCACCTCTTCTGAGCCTTTTGTTATCGATCTTAATCGAAACAAAACTTCTGATCGCTCTTCCTCTCCCTCTTTTGTCATTAATCTGACTAAGTCTGATAAGACTCAGCCTTCTATTGTAAATACAGTATCTAATATTAATGAAGCATCTCCTTTGCAGTATATTGATGTCTGTAATCATGTACAAAGTTATTTACAATTGCTAGATAGCTTAGAGCCACTAACTATAGGAGTTGTTCAAACTCTTCATACAGATGTATCATTAGAGTCTATACAAAAATTGTACTTCGTGGTTCCTATTCGAAAGAAGGGAGAAAATCCAATATTCTTCTACAAAGGACCCCAGAATCCTTCTAATCTGGAAGAAGATGACAAAAACGACGATACTGAAAAGTTACAATTACGTCGCTACAGTCAACAGTCCAAAAATATCATCAAGAATATGGGTTATGACTTCAGAACCAGCCTCAATAATAGAAAAGGAAGAAGAATGCCTGTTCGAATTCCTCCATTAAAATACGGAAGGACGAAATGTGGTTTGGATTACATTGCTCCTACCTCTTTATCAACATAGTCCATGAAGATTCAAAATTCGATGAAGACGAACGATCTGAAGATGAACAATCTGAGTCTTCCGATTCCATTTCTTGGGATTCTGACACAAGTATTGGCGATCTCCATCGCTCTATTCTATCCATCAATATGTCTCTGTTGATGGTCCGCAAGAAAATGATGAAGATGAGGATGATTTTGAAATATCACCCGAATCAGAACAATGGGCTCAAAGATTAGACAATCAATGGGAATTCAGGTTCGAGCAGAGGGAACCTCTTACTGAAGATAAACTGATCCAAATTGATGTTGGGGAAGAAGGGTCCCCTAAACCAATATTCATCAGCGAAAGTCTTTCAGAAACAGATAAACAAGACATGATCAAGCTTATTCATGAGTGTATCGATGTCTTCGCTTGGAGTTATGAGGATATGCCAGGATTAGATCCAAAGATTGCAATGCACAAACTTAATATCATGCCAAATGCTAAACCAGTCAAACAACAACAACGATGATTTCGTCCAGACATTATGGATGCAATTGAAGCTGAAGTCAACAAGCTTATGGCTTCCGGATTTATTCGAGAGGAACAACATCCTGAATGGGTGGCTAACATCGTTCCTGTCCTCAAAAAGACCAGCAAGATCCGAGTTTGTATAGACTTTCGCTATCTCAATGCAGCTTGTCCTAAAGACGAGTTTCCTCTTCCAATTACCGATGTCATGATCGATAACACATGTGGTTTCGAACGAATGTCATTCATGGATGGGTATTCGGGATACAATCAAATCAAAATATTTTCGGACGACGAGAGACATACTTCCTTCAGAACGCCGATCGGTACATACTGTTATACAGTGATGCCGTTTGGTCTCAAGAATGCAGGAGCAACATATCAGCGAGCAATGAGCACTATATTCCGCGAACATCTTCAAAAAATAGTCGAATGCTATGTTGATGATATTGCAGTCAAAAGTCGACAAGAGGAGGATCATATCCAAGATTTGAAGACTATCTTTGATTTAATACGTCAGTATCAACTTAAAATGAACCATACTAAGTCCTTCCTAGGAATCTCTAGTGCCAAATTTCTCGGCTTCGTCATTACCGCTAAAGGTATACACGTGGATCCCGAGAAGATCAAAGCCATTCAAGAGATGCGTCCTCCACGCACCTTAAAAGAGCTACGAAGATTTCAAGAAAGAATTGCTTATATCAGGAGATTCATTTCCAACTTATCAGGACGCTGCAGACCATTCAACAAACTTCTGAAGAAAGGTGTATCTTTTGTCTGGAACGAAGAATGTCAAAAAGCATTTGACGATATCAAACAGTATCTCATGAACCCTCCGGTTTTGGTACCTCCCGTCTCGGGAATACCATTCCTTCTATATGTTCGAGCCATGGATCATTCTCTTGGTGCATTACTCGCCCAGAAAAATAAAGATGGTCATGAACAGGCTATTTATTATCTCAGTCGCACAATGACCGGTGCTGAACCGCGTTATTCTCCAATTGAAAAAGAATGCCTAACATTAATGTTTGCTGTTCAGAAAATGCGACCTTATATTATCGGTCAAACGATTCACGTCATTTCCAGAGTGAATCCCATCAGGATTATGATGAAGAAACCCGGTATTCTCAACTCCAGACTAGCTAATTGGGGAATCTTGTTAGCTCAATACGACATGTATTATATTCCTCAAAAGTCAGTTAAAGGACAAGCTCTTGCTGATTTCCTGGCAGCTCATGCAGTTCCAGAAGATTCTAAATTATATGATGAGATTCCAGATGAAGTTCTGCATTCAAATCTGGTTTCTGAAGAAATTCCTACCTGGCGTCTATTCTTTGATGGAGCATCTAGAATAGGTCCTAATGGCAATATTGTCGCCGGAGTTGGGATTGTTCTCGTATCCCCAGAAGGACTAACTATTCAGAGGGCTTATTCTCTGGATCAATCATGTTCAAATAATGTAGCCGAATATAATACGTTGCTCATTGGTCTTCAACTTGCTAAACATCTAGATATTCAATATTTAGAAGTTTATGGAGACTCCAAGCTTATCATCAATCAGATCAGAGGAACATATGAAGTTCGTCATCAGGATTTGATACCTTATCATCGAGCAGCACTCTCTATGGCCTCCTCCTTTAAAGGTTTCTTTATTGAACATGTTCGACGAGCCTATAATGCAGAAGCTGATGCTTTGGCTAATCTTGCTGCTGTATTAGCCATACCAATCAGACGTCAGCAAGTAATAGTGGTTTATAACCGAGAACTATTCTGCGTTGAGAATAATTTGGCTTTGGTTTTTCCCCATAATCCAGACAAAGATTCTCTCAACCTTGATGCTGAATTAAAGTTTGACAAAGTGTCCTCATCTTCTTCCGATTCTACTATGGAATATGTCTTTTCTAATGGAACAGAAGCCACAACTAAAGACTGGAGACGCCTGTTTCTAGACTTTGTATTATATGACATACCTCCCGATAATTCGAGTGAAGCAGCATCTATTCGGCGTCGATCTCTCAGATTCTATTATAATCATACTACGAAGACACTATATCGTCGGTCCTACGACGGTCTTCTCCTCTGATGCATCGCTGGTGAAGAAGCACAACAGATTGTCCGTGAAGCACATGATGGTGTTTGTGGAGCTCATCAACCGGGTCCTAAACTTCAAGATCGTATCCGACGTATGGGTTATTATTGGCCCACGATGGTGGTTGACGCCATTCAATATGCTCAGAAGTGTAAAGCCTGTCAAATTCATGCAGACTTTATCCATCAACCATCAGAATTCTTACACCCAACAGCGGCATCATGGCCCTTTGAAGCTTGGGGCATGGATGTTATTGGTCCTATTAACCCACCATCATCAAAAGGACATCGGTTTATTCTAGCAATAACCGATTACTTTTTCAAATAGGCTGAAGCAATCCCGTTATCTGAAGTAAAAACTTCTAATGTTATTAACTTCGTCAAACATCATGTCATCTATCGATTTGGTGTTCCTCGGCGTATTATCCATGATAACGGACCGCAGTTCGTCAGTCAGAAATTTACTCGATTCTGCGACGATCATCGGATCAATAATTTAGCTTCTACAGCATATAATCCAGCAGCTAATGGATTGGCAGAAGCTTTCAATAAAACGATCATCAAACTCTTGAAAAAGTTTGTTTCTTCCAACAAATGCAACTGGAGCGAGAAGCTTGGTGAATGTTTATGGGCCTACCGTACCACAGTTCGCAATGCGACTGGATGTTAAATTTGTTTTCCATAAATAAATTGGCGACTCTGCTAGAGAATGATTAAAATATTTATGGAAAGAAAATTCATCATTCCCCAGCAGAGTCGCCAATTTATTTATGGAAAACAAATTTAACATCCAGTCGCATTGCGAACTGTGGTGCGGTAGGCCCATAAACATTCACCAAGCTTCTCGCTCCAGTTGCGTTTGTTGGAAGAAACAAACTTTTTCAAGAGTTTGATGATCGTTTTATTGAAAGCTTCTGCCAATCCATTAGCTGCTGGATTATATGCTGTAGAAGCTAAATTATTGATCCGATGATCGTCGCAGAATCGAGTAAATTTTTGACTGACGAACTGCGGTCCGTTATCATGGATAATACGCCGAGGAACACCAAATCGATAGATGACATGATGTTTGACAAAGTTAATAACATTAGAAGTTGAGTTTGATGATCGTTTAATTGAAAGCTTCTGCCAATCCATTAGCTGCTGGATTATATGCTGTAGAAGCTAAATTATTGATCCGATGATCGTCGCAGAATCGAATAAATTTCTGACCGACGAACTGCGGTCCGTTATCATGGATAATACGTCGAGGAACACCAAATCGATAGATGACATGATGTTTGACGAAGTTAATAACATTAGAAGTTTTTACTTCAGACAACGGGATTGCTTCAGCCCATTTGAAAAAGTAATCGGTTATTGCTAGAATAAATCGATGTCCTTTTGATGATGGTGGGTTAATAGGACCAATAACATCCATGCCCCAAGCTTCAAAGGGCCATGATGCCGCTGTTGGGTGTAAGAATTCTGACGGTTGATGGATAAAGTCCGCATGAATTTGACAGGCTTTACATTTCCGAACATATTGAATGGCGTCAACCACCATCGTGGGCCAATAATAACCCATACATCGGATACGATCTTGAAGTTTAGGACCCGGTTGATGAGCTCCACAAACACCATCATGTGCTTTACGAACAATCTGTTGTGCTTCTTCACCAGCGATGCATCAGAGGAGAAGACCGTCGTAGGACCGACGATATAGTGTCTTCGTAGTATGATTATAATAGAATCTGAGAGATCGATGCCGAATAGACGCTGCTTCACTTGGATTATCGGGAAGTATGTCATATAATACAAAGTCTAAAAATGGGCATCTCCAGTCTTTAGTTGTGGCTTCTGTTTCATTAGAAAAGACATATTCCATAGTAGAATCGGAAGAAGATGAGGACACTTTTTCAAACTTTAATTCAGCATCAAGGTTGAGAGAATCTTTGTCTGGATTATGGGGAAAAACCAAAGCCAAATTATTCTCAACGCAGAATAGTTCTCGGTTATAAACCACTATTACTTGCTGACATTTGATTGGTATGGCTAATACAGCAGCAAGATTAGCCAAAGCATCAGCTTCTGCATTATAGGCTCGTCGAACATGTTTAATAAAGAAACCTTCAAAGAAGGAGGCCATAGAGAGTGCTGCTCGATGATAAGGTATCAAATTCTGATGACGAACTTCATATGTTCCACTGATCTGATTGATGATAAGCTTGGAGTCTCCATAAACTTCTAAATATTGAATATCTAGATGTTTAGCAAGTTGAAGACCAATGAGCAACGTATTATATTCGGCTACATTATTTGAACATGATTGATCCAGAGAATAAGCCCTCTGAATAGTTAGTCCTTCTGGGGATACGAGAACAATCCCAACTCCGACGACAATATTGCCATTAGGACCTATTCTAGATGCTCCATCAAAGAATAGACGCTAGGTAGGAATTTCTTCAGAAACCAGATTTGAATCCAGAACTTCATCTGGAATCTCATCATATAATTTAGAATCTTCTGGAACTGCATGAGCTGCCAGAAAATCAGCAAGAGCTTGTCCTTTAACTGACTTTTGAGGAATATAATGCATGTCGTATTGAGCTTACAAGATTCCCCAATTAGCTAGTCTGGAGTTGAAAATACCGGGTTTCTTCATCATAATCCTGATGGGATTCACTCTGGAAATGACGTGAATCGTTTGACCGATAATATAATGTCGCATTTTCTGAACAGCAAACATTAATGCTAGGCATTCTTTCTCAATTGGAGAATAACGCAGTTCAGCACCGGTCATTGTGCGACTGAGATAATAAATAGCCTGTTCATGGCCATCTTTATTTTTCTGGGCGAGTAATACACCAAGAGAATGATCCATGGCTCGAACATATAGAAGGAATGGTATTCCCGAGACGGGAGGTACCAAAGCCGGAGGGTTCATGAGATACTGTTTGATATCGTCAAATGCTTTTTGACATTCTTCGTTCCAGACAAAAGATACACCTTTCTTCAGAAGTTTGTTGAATGGTCTGCAGCGTCCTGATAAGTTGGAAATGAATCTCCTGATATAAGCAATTCTTCCTTAAAATCCTCGTAGCTCTTTTAAGGTGCGTGGAGGACGCATCTCTTGAATGGCTTTGATCTTCTCGGGATCCACGTGTATACCTTTAGCGGTAATGACGAAGCCGAGAAATTTGCCACTAGAGATGCCCAGGAAGGACTTAGTAGGGTTCATTTTAAGTTGATACTGACGCATTAAATCAAAGATAGTCTTCAAATCTTGGATATGATCCTCCTTTTGTCGACTTTTGACTGCAATATCATCAACATAGCATTCGACTATTTTCCGAAGATGTTCGCGGAATATAGTGCTCATTGCTCGCTGATATGTTGCTCCTGCATTCTTGAGACCAAACGGCATCACTGTATAACAGTATGTACCGATCGGCGTTCTGAAGGAAGTATGTCTCTCGTCGTCCGAAAACATTTTAATTTGATTGTATCCCGAATACCCATCCATGAATGACATTCGTTCGAAACCACATGTGTTATCGATCATGACATCGGTAATTGGAAGAGGAAACTCGTCTTTAGTACAAGCTGCATTGAGATCGCGAAAGTCTATACAAACTCGGATCTTGCCGGTCTTTTTGAGGACAGAAATGATGTTAGCCACCCATTCAGGATGTTGTTCCTCTCGAATAAATCCGGAAGCCATAAGCTTGTTGACTTCAGCTTCAATTGCATCCATAATGTCTGGACGAAATCGTCGCTGTTGTTGTTTGACTGGTTTAGCATTTGGCATGATATTAAGTTTGTGCATTGCAATCTTTGGATCTAATCCTGGTATATCCTCATAACTCCAAGCGAAGACATCGATATACTCATGAATAAGCTTGATCATGTCTTGTTTATCTGTTTCTGAAAGACTTTCGCTGATGAATATTGGTTTAGGGGACCCTTCTTCCCCAACATCAATTTGGATCAGTTTATCTTCAGTAGGAGGTTCCCTCTGCTCGAACCTGAATTCCCATTGATTGTCTAATCTTTGAGCCCATTGTTCTGATTCGGGTGATATTTCAAAATTATCCTCATCTTTATCATTTTTTGTGGGCCATCAACAGAGACCATATTGATGGATAGAATAGAGCGATGGAGATCGCCAATACTTGTGTCAGAATCTCAAGAAATGGAATCGGAAGACTCAGATCGTTCATCTTCAGATCGTTCGTCTTTATCGAATTTTGAATCTTCATGGACTATGTTGATAAAGGAGGTAGAAACAATGTAACCCAAACCACATTTCGTCCTTCCGTATTTTAATGGAGGAATTCGAACATGCATTCTTCTTCCTTTTCCATTATTGAGGCTGGTTCTGAAGTCATAACCCATATTCTTGATGATATTTTTGGACTGTTGACTGTAGCGACGTAATTGTAACTTTCCAGTATCGTCGTTTTTGTCATCTTCTTCCAGATTAGAAGGATTCTGGGGTCCTTTGTAGAAGAATATTGGATTTTTTCCCTTCTTTCGAATAGGAACCACGAAGTACGATTTTTGTATAGACTCTAATGATATATCTGTATGAAGAGTTTGAACAACTCCTATAGTTAGTGGCTCTAAGCTATCTAGCAATTGTAAATAACTTTGTACATGATTACAGACATCAATATACTGCAAAGGAGATGCTTCATTAATATTAGATACTGTATTTACAACAGAAGGCTGAGTCTTATCAGACTTAGTCAGATTAATGACAAAAGAGGGAGAAGAAGAGCGATCAGAAGTTTTGTTTCGATTAAGATCGATAACAAAAGGCTCAGAAGAGGTGAGCTCCCTTGAAGAAGATCGTGGATAAGTAATACGTCCACTGACTGGAATGACTAGAGTATCGGGTCTAGCCTGAGAAGATGGAGGGGGAGTGGTGCGTCCACTGACAGGAATTATCAGCGAACATTGTGGAGCTTGGGAAGACGATATAGTAGTACGTCCACTGACAGAAATTATCAGTGAGCCTTATGGAGCTTGGGCAGATGATGAAGTAGTACGTCCACTGACAGGAATTATCAGTGAGCCTTGTGGAGCTTGGGCAGATTGCGGAGGAGTGATACGCCCTTTTACAGGAATAACAAAGGTATCGACTTTTGACATCTCATCATCATTATCCATAGCTTGCAAGACTTTTGAGTATTCATCTTTGTACATGCGAGCGTCATTGAAGTAAGCTTCGACTCCTTTGAATGGATAGAGATCTGCAACCTCCTTTTGAACTTCTCCATTATCATCAACATATTTGAAACACTGATGAAGAGTCGAAGGAACGATATTATGTTCATGCAAGAATGGTCTCCCCAATAGAGCATTGTATGAGCAACCATGATTGTCGATGATGTAGAAAGTAACTTTAGTGCGAAGATCGCCTATTTGAAATTTGAGACGAATCTTGCCCAAAGGCTCACTTTTTCCTTGATTGAATCCCAAGATGGTAGTGATAGTGCTGGAAAGACTATGCACAGGTATCTTCAGTGCATCTAGCATAGCCTTCGGCATAATACTGAGAGCAGATCCTGGATCAATCAGTAGACGATCAACCTTCATAGAATTGATATATCCTGTATGATATAAAGGACGGTCGTGTCGATTATCCTCTAGCAGCATATCGTCCTGCGTAAAGGTAATGTTTGGAATTAATTCTAAAACATTATGGCAATGAGAAACAGGTTCTGTTTCCAACTTCTTAAGGAGAGTTAAGCAGGTTTCTGCTTGCAGCAGTGCTTCACTCAGAGTTTCTTGAGTCTCTTTAGAGAGGCGTAAGAGCTCAAAGATTGATAATTTAGCTGGTGTATTGGCTAGTTGAGCCAATATATCAAAATTATAAGGCTTTTTAAGTCCTGTAGGAGATGACTTCTTCAATGGTTTATCGAAGCGGACTTGTTGTTTGCCTTTGTCAGCTGCTGTTGATTTAGAAGGAACTGTCTCAACAGGAACATTTGAAGGCTCTTCAGTAGAGATTGGTGTTGGAGCTGTAACCGGAGGAACATTAGAAGTTTCTCCAGGAATGTCAGCATAATCTTTCAGATATATTTTTCCTGATCGAGTTCCAGCATGAACTTCGACTTCAGATTCTGGTTCAGGGTCTATGGAAACCATGTTACAATTCTTCATCTTGCTCTTGGTTCTTTTATGCTTGATGAGAGCTTCATTCCAGAAACCGAGACCAACACGAGATTGATTATGTCTCATAGTGATGGCTAAAGGTGCTCGGAGTCCTTTGCCTGAGTTCAAACTAGGAGCAGTGGCTAGATCATAACCCATCTTTGCCATTAATTCACGAGATTGTGAACTGTATAGATGAAATGCAGGCTTGTACCTATCTTCAGATTGAGGTACAGATTTTATCTCCGTAGGGAGTGAATTTCCTGCCAAGATGAAATTAGAGGTTAGATAAAAATTGGGTGTGAAACTAGAAGTCACATTGCATGACTTGTCTTTCCAAGCTTCTTTTTAGACAAAGGAGTCTTCCGAGGAGAAGAAGAAGACGTCTCAAACTCCGTCATTAAATTCGGGTGGATCCACATGATCTCTCCCTTCTTAGTTGTGACAGGAACAAGTCCTTCATTCTGTGCTGGTGGGATGTTCACCACTTCGAGAGTTGCTTTGGGGATAGGAACAATCCCACTTTCCACCATTAAAGGAGGGAAGTCACCGAACTGCATTGAAATTACATTTGCTGTGACTGTCTTGTCTTTGGGTGTCAGTGTCACAGCTCCTGATTTAATCATCTCTTGGATCTTTCCTTTTAATACATAGCAAGACCGAATTTTATGACCCAGCATTCTATGATATGGACAGTATTTTGGATGATCTGTCTTGTTGGCTTCATCAGGCTTTTTGATTTCTAGCAATTGTATTTTATTATCTTTGAGCAACCATTCAAAGATACCCTGAACATCGTCATTATCGAAAGAATATTCTTCCTTCGGCCGAGGAGGTCTCTGTTGTTGATTTGTTGGAGCTGGAGTAGCTTGGGTAGTCTTTACCTCTTGACTATTGCTCTGGAGATTGACTTCAAGAGCCTCTTTTCCTTTCCGATTATTGGGTCGAGTACTATTGCTAGCACTCTGATTTAATTCTTTGGGAGCCATTTGTACCCCCAGACCTTTGAAGGTCTTAGCACTGACTTCAGCAGCCTTGGCACTGACGATGAAAGAAGGCCAATCTTGAAACTGAGTGGACCCTGTCCACATACTGATAATTGGTAAGAGATTCGACTTGCAAGTGTCGATAGTAACAGCATCAGGAGTTCCAAGAGGCATTTTGAGAGCTTCTCTTCTGAATCTTTCAATAAATTCCTCAGTGGTTTTATTATTTTTCTGTTTAATTCTTATGAGGGCTGACATGGTCATGTCATTGAGCCCTTCATAGAATCGTTCAAGAAATATTTGTTTGAACCCAGCAAATGAAGTAATGTACCCATCCGGGAGACTTCTATACCATTCATAAGCTGTTCCTTTGAGACATCCAACGAACACCCGAGTGAGGAGGGCATCGCTTGGTTGCAACTGATCAGTCATTACTTTAAAGTAATTAATGAACTGACTTGGGGAGGTAGTCCCATCAAAGAAAGAAATGGTCGGAGGTTTGTATTTTGGTGGATACGATACCTGCTTCCATTCTATCGGATAAGGTTGCTTGATGCCTAACCTTTGTAAACCATCCTTTTGTTTAAATGCCTCAAATTGAGTTCGGAGATTCCTTAACTCTTCAGTAACAATTCCGGAAGATTGTGGAGTTGTAACTTGTTGAGTGTAATTGGGAGGAGGGACTGCAGCATATGTACCACCCCCAGCTCCAGACTGACTTGGAGTGGTCTGTACAGGAACATTAGATTGTACCCCCGAAATAGTAGAGGGTTCCGGATTTGGGGCAACGGGAGTATTTAATACTACTGGTGGTACTGTTTGTTGAACTTGCTGAGTTTGATGCTGGGCTTGCATAAGAGTGTGCATAGCATTCAATGTATCTGCCATAGCTCGCAACTGTTGTTCCAAGGAAGAAATCCTCTGCTCATGAGCTTCAGTGCTAGTTGAAGATTCATGATTGCCATCTACCATGTAAGTGGTAATCATTCGAGGAATATACGATGAAACAGTCCGTTCTGAATCATCGCTGTGTGAGTCAATATCTTTCCCTGGACTATTTACAGGAGTCAATACTGGAAAATTGGATTCTTCAAGGAAGTCCTCTGTAATCTCTGGATTACCACTTGGATGAGAAGAAGAAGAGACCCTGGCCAAGGCTCCGGTCCTGGATCGGGTGCCGAGATAAACACCATCTTCAGAATCTGATATAGCATCAGACCGTATGCTACCCCCAATATTTCTGGAAGTCATGTTGACAGAAGCATAAAGAGGTTCATCTTCATCCAATATTGGTTCATATTGAATTCGTTCGAAAACAGATCGTCTTTTTGGTGAACAACAGCACTGGATTACAACTCGAGGTTGGAAGTTGCAACCATGCTTTTCATAGCAAATATGAGCAATGTCATGGCCAGATGGAGTGTCAATTCTCCGTTTATTTTGTAAATACTCCCGGAGATCCGTAGGAACAGATTGGGAAGTACTTGAAGATAGTTTCTGTGTAGAAACTTGTCTTTTGTCCTTCTGTCTTCTCGGTTCTTGAGTGTATAAAGACTGATTAATTTGAGCCACATAGTTCTTGGCATATTCTGCATCAGAGTCTAGTATAATTTTCTCAGTTTGATCAGGCTTCTTAATACCAGAAGTGGAACTGAGATGATTCTGATTAAGCTTGTTACGAAGATCCGTAGGAGATATGACTTTGGTATCAGTCTTGGATACTTGTAATTTGCCTTTCTCAGATCGAGAAATTTTGAGAGAAGGAAGATGGGTATTATTCCGACTAGGAGTCGGTAATAATCCATCTTGAGAGGAATTAGCCAAAAGGCATTTTCCTTTGTTTGATCTAGTAAGAGTACTAGTCAAATTAACTCCAGAGGTAAAGACCTTAGGAGTAGAGGAGTTGACTAAAGAGTCTTTCTCCTTGGTTGGTACAAGATGTGCAAGTTGTGGGGGAATCATTTGTATGTTCTGTGGAAAAGAACCCCCAGCCTGATTTTGAGAAACATTCAAAGGACTGTATCTGTTAGCATACGCTGACTTCAGTTTGGACTTCTGGTCACACGCTGCCTTTTTATTAGCATACGCTGGCTTTGGCTTAGCGTACGCTGCCTGCTGTTGGCTTTTGTACGCTGCCTTTGCCGTACGCTGCCCTTTGACTGGCATACGCACAGAGTCATCAATGGCTAAAGAGCCGACTGCTGTCGTAAGGGTAGAAGGAGAAGAGACTTTGACATATCCAGAGATGGTTTTCCTTGGACACGCTGACTTGGTTAAAGAACCCACTTTGTCAGCGTGACTTGGAGAAGCCACTGTTGCCGTGTTCAGAGAAGCCGGAGTGTGCTTCATTGAAGTTGAAGACGTGTTCTTGTCAGTATGAGAAGTGACAGAAGCGTCTCGGGCTGTCGAAGAAGACTTAGGGACATAGACAGAGCATCCCTTCTTCTTGGCAGCAGGTAGAGCGGAGGAAGCAATTCGGCCCTCCTTCGCCTTGAGCATTTCTTCGTAAGCAGATTGGTCGAATTGTACGACCATCGTCTTCTTCGTCGAGCCGATCGACGAAGTATCGCATTGAGTTATTGCTATCTCATTGGAGGAGACAGCTTTCCCCAGCAGAGTTGCCAATTTATTTATGGAAAACAACCAGCATTGACAAGCTCTTGAATTTTGCCTTTGAGCACATAGCATGCTCGAGTAGGATGTCCAATGAACCTGTGGTAGACATAGTATTTAGGATGATCTGTTTTACCAACTTCTTCAGGTTTCTTTGGGTCTGGGAGTTGAATCTTATTGCTTTTAACTAAACAATCAAAGATGCTTCCAGTGTCATTCTTGTCGAAGGAATATTCTACTTTCGGACGAGGTTCCCTCGGTGGAGGTGCAGAAGGAGTAGAAGTGGATGTAGGCAGAGCCACATTGATAGCCAAAGATTCTTTATTCTTGTTCAGATTGATGTTCAAAGTCTCTTTTGCTTTGCGGTTGTTCTGACGATTACCACCACCTGATGTCTGGTGTTCATCCCGGTCGGGGTTAGACATTTGTACCCCCAATTGCTTGAACTTCTCGGCACTCACTTCAGCAGCTTTGGCGTTGACAATGAATGAGGGCCAATCTTAGAACTGGGTAGATCCTGTCCATATACTGATGATAGGCAAAAGATTTGCCTTACAAGTATCAATAGTGACAGTAGCTGGAGTTTTGGGAGGCATCTTCAGGGCTTCACGGCGGAACCGTTAGATGAAACTCTCAGCAGTTTCATTGTATTTCTGTTTAATTTTGTTGAGAGTCGACATAGTCATGTCGTTGAATCCTTCATAGAATCGTTCCAGAAAGATTTGCTTGAGACCTGAGAAGGAAGTGATACAACCATCGGGCAAACTTCTATACCAGTCGTATGCTACGCCGGCTAAACAACCGACGAACACTCTGGTAAGAAGAGCGTCATTTGGCTGGAGTTGAACGGTCATTACCTCAAAGTGATTGATAAACTGACTTAGAGAAGTGCTACCATCAAACAAAGAGATCGTTGGGATCTTGTACTTTGGCAGGAACGGGACTTCTTTCTATTCAACTGGATAGGGCTGCTTGATCCCCAATCTTTGCAAGTTGTCTTTCTCTTTGAAAGCTTCGAACTGAGTGCGCAAGAGTTTGACAGCTTCATTGGCGTCTTCCGATGACAAAGAAGGAGCAGGTTGAGTCAGAGTGGTAGAAGGAGGAACAGCATTGTAAGCACTACCCCCTGCCCCTGACTGACTGGGTGTAGTTTGAACTTGTACTTGTACAGGAGGTATTTGAGGAGACACTACCCCCAGCCCAGCATTGACAGGTACCGAGGATGCTATGATCTCTGGACTCGCAATAGGTACAGTCGGTGGTGTGGCATGTTGTGCCACAATGATAGAATGCATACTGGTGACCATTTCAGCCATGGTCTTTAGCTTGTCTTCTAGTGCAGCAATTCTCTGTTCTTGATTTGCTGAAGTTGAAGCATCTGGATCATCAGTAACTACATAAGCTGTCACTTCTCTTGGTACAGTAGAAGACACTGTCTGTTCAGAGCTTTCGCTGTATGCATCATAGTCGGAGAAAGAGTCGTCTCCTGACTGAGAGACAGGAAGATAACCCGAAGGACCTTGAAGAAGATTCCTTTGACCGATTGTGTCTCGGCTTCGAGACCGGGTATGTCGAAATACTCCTTCAGAGGATTCTTGGAGTAAGTCTAAATACCGCTGGCTTGGCTTGCGAGGCTTGCCGTGCTTGGAGCATCTTCTACCCCCAGTGTCTCGAGAAGTCATGTTGACAGAAGCATACAAGACTTCATCTTCCACTGAAACTACTTCAGAGTTTGCAAAAGTCAGACGATCAAAGACAGATCTTTTTGTTGTTTGACAACAACATTGGATGATAACTTTGTGGTTACAATAATGATCAGGTGATTGAACTGGAGGTGTTGAGACAGTATCCCGCCTTTGTCTGAGATGTTCTCGGAGATCGGGAACAGCAGCAGGACGAGGAAAACTCTGAGGGATCTGTTCTTTGATAATGTTCGGAACATGATTCCGATTCTTCAACTGTTTAATCCCTTGAGTGTACAGGGAAGTGCTCACTTCATTGGCATAAGTGTCGGGATCTTTGGCCTTGGAAGTTTGCCTTTGATGTTTGATCTTCGGCATTGGTTGCTTACGTTTTACCGAAGTTGGTTGATTGAGATATGTTCTTAAATCAGCAAACTCACCCCCAGGGGCTTCTGTCTGAGACACCAGCAGTTTTCCCTGTCTGGAACGGGAAATCTTGAGGGTTGGAAGATCTTGGAACTCTGCTACCGGAGTAGGCAGAATACCTCTTCGGTCAGTACAAGTTTTCTTATCATAAAAGAAAGAAGAATCTTTGTTTGAAAGAGTTCTAGTACTGACTGGTGCCAAGGCACATTCAGATTGATCTTCTTCGGTAAAAACTGAAGAAGATTGAGAAAAGACCAAAGGGCCTTTTCTTTTGTTTTGTGAAGAAGGGTTAGCTAAAGAGCGTTTTCCTCTATTGTCTTCCAAGTCATGAGACAAGGAAGTTTGAGAAAAGACCAACGGGCCTTTTCCTTTGTTTTGAAAAGGAAGAGGAATAGCCAGAGGACTACCCCCAGTGGATTGCTTCGTAGCAACAATGTGTTTGGGAAGAGGAGCAGAGCCTTTCCCCTTGTTATGAGAAGAAGAGAGTTTAGCCAAAAGGCTATCATTCTTAGATTGCGCAGGAGCAGTTTGCGCATAAATGGATGGCGTACTGGTTCTGTCCACAGAGACTGTGGTTTGCGCATCAGGAGTTCTTGTCACAGAGTGCCTAGGGTGGACTCCAGTTGCTGGAGTATTGGTTTGCGCAGAGAGATTGGCAGCCAACTGCGCCAGAGGCATATGAGTCTTGCACTTAGCCAAGGCAGCATATGAAGTACTCTGTATACTGGCAATAGCAGATTGTGCAGCATTAATTGAGACAGATTGTACAGCAGGCTTGATGACAGAAGCTTTGGACTGCGCAGCAGTCTTGCTGGCAGACTGCATAGAAGTCTTGCTGGCAGCATCAATAGACTGCGCAATAGTCTTTGGGACCCACACTGGGCACTCTTTGCTTGTGGCAGAAGTAGTTGCAGTGCGAGGAGTGGTCTTGGAGTTGATCATAACCTCGTAGGCTGTCTGGTTGATCTTCACAACCAGTGTCTTCTGTATCTTTTCGATAGACGCTACGTCACATTGAGTTGTCACTTCCTCATCGGAGGAGAAAGTCGTCCCCAGCAGAGTCGCCATTTTGTTTGCAAAGACAAAAGTGTAGAACTTTATTAATACAAACTTTGTAAAAGATTACAATTTAAATTCTGGAAAAGTACAACTGTAGGAATCCAATCTAGATGACGATTGCTTTATCCCTTGGACGATGTGAACTCTGAAGATGGAGCCTCGGAAGTTGAAGATAACTCGAGAATTGAAGGCAAAAAGCCTCGAAAGTTGAAGGCAAAAGCCTCGGAAGAATGCAGCAGCACTTGGACAAGAACTCCTGGACTCTCTGAACTTTAAAGTCTGATCTCTCTATGATCTGATCTCTGATGCCCTTGAATGGAGACTTGAAACTCTATTTATAGAGTTCTAAAAAAATAACTAACTTTTAGTTATCCTGGACTGCGCATGATGGATTGTGCAGCAATTGGATTGCGCAACAGTGGACTGTGCAGGCAGTTGTTGGATCGTGGTCCAACTGTCTTGGACACATGGCAACTTTTGATTGAATTGCGCATGATCGTGTGTAGACGGTTGCCACGTAATGAGCTATTGATGGCATGAGTGCCACGTGTATTTTGTCAATTATGTTGATAGAATGTGCAACCTGAACTGCGCTGACTTCGGATTGCGCAAGCTTGGCCTGCGCAGGAATGGATTACGCCAACATGAATTGTGCTGCCAGCTGTCCTCGAGCGCCGTGCTGCACGATTAAACAAACAGTCGCCTCGTTCTCCACGCTGTCAGCTGTCAGAAGATTTGATTTGTGTCAGGTAATGATGATGATTTGCCACGTCAGACTGTGCGCTTGATAGTGTGCGCAATCTAGTATGCGCAATCTGTATGCTGCGCAAACTGTTGTCTGCACAGTTCATTTGAAAGATTCATTTCTTGATCTTCATGACTTTGTTGATGTGTGCAACTTGATTTTTTAGGACCTACAGCAACCCGTCTGCCATTGGTTTTATTGGTTTTCTTGGCTTTCTGAACGAATTATTGCGTGGATTTGACAGTATGCTTTCGCGTCGATTTCTGAATGCGTCTTTGGAAATTTCGAAGAAAGGATTGAAGGAAGGGTTTTAATTCGATGCTTGTGCCATTGCAGGAGTTCGTGTAACTGACGCTTGACCGTCGCAAAGCGTTCTCCTACTCTCGGCGCAATCTCCTTAGGTGGGTGGTTCTTCGGCCCCTTCTTTTCTACTCCTTTCCGCCAACTAAATTCTTGAAGTTCAACGTTCAAATTGATGATGCTAATGGGATGTATGCTTGCCACTAAGATCAAGAACTCGGGATAATGTATCAACCTAGAGAAGTTAACTCCGAATCTATAAGTTCACACTAAGTCGAGAAAAGATAAAGTTCTAAGAAAGAGATAGAATATATTTCATGCCATGCAAAACACAACGAAGAAACCTTGGTTGCAGTATATCATGCCTCGGAGAATTTGGTGCCTACGGGATGCTAAATCAGAACGTACGGTTTCGGAGAAAAGGACCCTGGCACGAGTAGGAATGATTATGCGGTTTGATAATGGTTACGCTATGCAATTTACTTCATACATATTAAACTGTTCATACATTCGCATGGTCAAGGACGACTTATGCACAAGGTGAGCTTTCCTCGAGACGGTACCCGGAGTCCTGGGACCGAATCGGCCTAGGAAGAAATTATGGAAATCGTGCTTCGGCATGAGGCATTGCGAGACCTCCAGTTAGGCTCGCTACCTGGACTGGAGGGCGCGTCGCAAGGCTACGTAATCGTCCTTCATGGTGTCGATATTACCAATGACCGCATATAGGATAGATTGTATGCTCACCTAGTGTCTTGTGCAGCTGGTAAGTATCATGTATATTTTGTGCAGGAAAGGAGCACGACCGTGGTAAGAATGCTTAAAAATTGGTTACGTGTTATCTTTTAAAATGTGCCTTCGATATGAACTGCAATTCATATAGTTCTAAATAGAAAGATCACTTCGTATGCTAGAATCCTTAATAAGCAGTGTCGGTTTAGACGAGTGGGTTCGTCCCATCCACTAACAAGTGTGCTAACCCCCAACTCCCCAGGTAAAAAGCGCGCTGCGGGAGCTCGAGACTAGACCTGAAGCTGAAGAACGGGAGGCGGCACGAAGCTCTCCTATTTTGAAGTATTTTGAAGCCCAACTCAGATCGAAGGCTTTGTTCAAATGTATAAAGGGACGTGAATGTATGGAACGACAAGGATTATTTCAGGGCAAGCTTGTCGAGAGTTTTTCTTTTGTGTTTCAAGATGTAGCCACAACGGCATATGTAATGTAAAAATGACCTTGCACATACTTTGCAAGTTTATGAATGAAAGCTAAATTTCTTCCTATGCTATGTCTTCAACTCTCTGCACTGTTTAATTTCAACGCGTCGAGTCAAAAGGAATTTCTAATTGCACATCCTTGCCTTGTGCAAGTCCAATAAAGACTTGTACGGCATCACGTCCCGACCCGTGGGGGATCGATTTATATCGAGTCAAGGCGATGGCGACCGATTCGGCGAGTCGGGGCGTGACAGGTTTTCCATTTTCTTCCTATTTTCATCTGAGAGATCTAGCCGAGCACCCGAGGTATATTTTCATATCTTCGTGTCCCTCTCTTAGTGTCAATGATGACATGGTCTCCGATTCATGGATTCGGATTTTCCGAATTCCCTTCGAAATGATTCTATGGTTTTATGATTCTGTTGTTTGTTAGTTCTGTGGTTCTCGGAAATTTCTGAGTTAAGTTCGAATTTTTGATATGTGGTTCTGTAGCTTTCGGTTCCCGAATTTCAATTCGGATTCTTCGGATTGTTTCGGAATTTATGCTGTGATATTGGGTTTAGTATTCTGGTTTCTTTTTCGGATATGGTTCTGATTATTCCAACTCCGATATGGAATATTCGGGCTTGTTTTCGATTTCGAGTTGATAAATATGGAGTTCGGATTCTTGGAGTTGGGATTTAAGCTCTGTTAATTCTTAGTTTTGAGATGGATTTTGGTTATGTATTTGTAATATTTTGGTTGTATTTTCCTAGGATTGGGTTGTCCCAATTATAGAGGAGGTGCTGCCCAAATTTTCGGGAATTTATTTTGAAGTTTTGAATAAAATTATTTTCAAATCCTGGCCTTTGCAAAACAAATTACATCTTGGAGTGTTGGTTTTAAAATGGAAATTTTTATCTTTTCGGGCGACGACCATATTGGTCCATGGGCCCTAACTAAATGCAAACGAAACCGGCCAACCCGGACGTTGAGGCATTAGTTAAAACATGAGTTTTGAATGACCAAAGTCTGAGACGCATTTTAATAATTATCTTTAATTTATTATTATTTTTAGAATGGGTTACTGCTGTTAGTAATTTTGGTGCAGGGCTTCGGCCTACTGTTGGACCGTTCGCGGTATTCAGAGCTCGCCTATGAATTTAAATTAATTTATGTAAAGAAATTTGTAAGGACATAAGTCCATGTTTTCTTTTCTATTTTCCTGTGGATCTGTAATAAGTAGGTAGTTTTTCCTTTTATTTTTTTGGATTGTTGTTTTGTAGGTAACGCGTAAATGGTAAACTGAATATTTATTTTTATAGAAAAATTAATAAGTGTTTTCTCACATTAATAATAATAAGATTTCAAGTTTGTAACTTAGAAAATTTCATGATTTCTCATTAAAAGAAAAATAACTAATTTATATATATATATTACAAAATACAAAGTTTTGCCAACTAATTGAAAAATGCGAGGTTTCCAATAAAAATGTTAACTTGACTTTTCCCTCGTTAAATTAATAATTTTTAATCGTATCGATAAACGTGTTTTGTTTATAATAACATAAAATTTGACTAGGATCAAATTTTAGAGATTGTAACTAGCACACCTAGATATGGTTTCCTCATTTATGCTAAGTCGGGATTCTCAATGTAGGATTTCGAGGACGAGTCTGACTTTCTTTCCCGGAACCGACTCTTCAAACCCAGTCATAAACAAAGGCAAGTACGGTTGTGTTTATTTTTTAATTTAGTTAATAATTATAATATTGTAAGATTAAACCACATTGCTACACGGAACTCTCTCCTAGAGTATTGATTGTGGGATTGGGAGAGTAGTGTAGTATATTATGACCAATACCCCTCATATTGCATATTGATTGTGCAAGCTTACCCCTCTTACACACGGGGATAAGCCGTATCGTATCACTAGGATACTATTGTACAACCCAAGCCGGTCATAAGCATTACATACTCAAATCATATTGTTTTCAATTGTGAAAAATTGCTGGAAAATATTGTTCAAGTATTTCAACAGTTTAAATTACAAATTTCTAATTATTAGTTAAATTGTTAAATTTTTATAATTTTACTTTGCTCCTTTTCTGACTGGATCCCCCACCCCCAATAGATTTCTTTGATGAAGCTGAGCTATTGATAAATAGCTACTACGACCCGGTGCTTTATCCAGCTGTTCTGCCGGAGTCCCATGTGGAGGACGATGATTCTGTGACTGATGAGCCTACTCTATAGAGGATGATTTACCTTTTAGTTTGATGTTGAATAAAAAGATAGTTTTATTTTATCAGTTGTATCAGTTGAATATTTTGTTGGACAAGTTTTTATTATTCGAAATTTAGATGTTGTGACAAAATATATTGTGTTGTTGTGATTACCTGCATTTGGATACAGCTTACTGCCGCCGTCTCACAACGGTGCAGGCTGGGCATGATCCAATTCGGCCCAACAATTTGGGACCGGGTCGTGACACGTGCCAAGTGGCTTACAAGATGGAATGATTCATGGCGATGTTCCGATACATTATGCCCGGTATATGGTGCTTCAGCTCCTTGCAACGTTCCAAGGCTGCAGAGTTAGCTCCGCGCCTTAGCACATTCGAGGGAAGCTCCGCACCCGACGATATCTCCTACGTCCTGCAAGCAAACTGTGGGGTTATCAGTACATTGTTATGTATTGGTGGGGAGGCTAGCTCACCCACAATGCTATTATTACCAAACACGTTCTATTTACTTTTGTGCATCGTCTATCATTCATTGTCTTTCTAATCTTGCCTTAGGATCAGTTTCATGTCATATTTCATAACCTATCTCGTGTTGCTGGATTCAAGTGTTTGCATGGAAATACATGCATGACTTACCCATACTTACCATCCGGCCTTCCCTATCCAAAGTAAATCAAGTTAGTCAACAATTCATATAAACTTTCAATGTCAAGGGCGTGTCCCTGCCTCAGGTCCTAGCGCGACGTAGGCATGTTTTCTCACTCAATTTCACGAAGTACTCTTTATCATTTGGTGTGTTACATTTCAAGCCCGTTCAGAAGGCACTTCATTTAGTTAACTTAGACTACTTTGTTTCAATGCAAGGACTTGTACGTGGATTGCCACCAGCAAAGCCCACTTAATCTATATGCACCGGTCGCTGTCACCACAAGCCATTTTGGATCCTTTCTCCCTTGGTAATTTCTCACCTATCATAGAGTGCGGCAGGTACACCTTGATAGTCTCTTGAAATATCCCGTGCTTACGTCTCCTGGGTGGACAAGCCCGCACCCAAGTAGCCCTTAAGCCCTTTTGATTCCGCCTAGGCCGGCCACGATCCTCCCTTTGATTATGCCGCGGAATCCCTTATTTCTCCTACCTCCCGTATACGAGGGGATTGTCCACGACCATTTCGTTTTGTTTGTCATTTTAACTTAACGGCTGTCTCTGAGCCGTAGGCTAACCCTTAGCCATAATACGTTATCGACCAGGTTGGCGGCGGCATCCGTGCAGCGCGGGTAGCGAGCCCCCATGCACGTCCCCGTCATACCTGTCGCTAACCATTCATTTCTTATTATCTTTTATTCATTCTTTCTTTTCTTTCTTTCACTTGTTCGTTCATTCATTGATTCGTTCATTCATTCATTCATACATTATGCAACTCCCCGTACGGGAGTCGCCTTGGCGACCCATCGGTCCCGAAGTCTTCCAATGTTGTTATACTCTACTCGGAACGACTATGTCGATAGTCTTTCATTTCATTGTGGTAAACCCTTCATTGTTTTATTGTTGAACGCATAGGAAACTTGAATGTAAGCTTGTGCCTTAGCACGAGCGTAGAGTGCGGTGCAAGAGTTCTCACATTTTCTATATTCTTTTCCATATTCGATACAAGCATACAAGATAGGATTTTTCCCTTAGCTAGGTGCGTTGAGTCATTTATTAGCATGCGCGGTGTTATCACCTAGCAATTCTAGCAATAGTGTCCGTATTGTTATATGTCTAGGCTAAGCAAAGACGGGTTCATCGGAGCCACCCACCTTAGCGTTGTTCGCATCGGCCGAGCGATACTCCGAGCGCGCCTTTGAAAGTCTAAGCCTAGATTCATCTTTGACGGGCCAATGTAAGCCTTGCATCGATTCTTCATCAGGTCGATGCCAACTCTTCGGGTCGACGGCTCGTTTGAGTCGTTGCACTTGCCGTTTGAATCGGCGTTCCGCTAGGGCGGAGCGGGTCATTACATAATACACCACTCAAAATAAGTCTCGTCCTCGAGACTTCATGAGTGTGGGTCATCCTACCATTCATTAACTCATGTCGTGTGCGTATCTTAGACAATCCCTATCGAATGGCTTTATCGCTCGATGGCATCGAACTATACTAGATACCTTTCCAAGTTCCGTGCCGCATACATTTAGTCGATTTTATTGAATGACTTTTCATTCATTTTAGAGTTGATGGTACTTATTCAATTAACGTGTTTCTTCGACTTGGTTGCTATTTTGTCGTGCCATGGGACTGTAATGGTCGTACGAGGTGCATTGTAATTCATCAAACACGAGAGTCGTAGGCTGAGGCAAACTCACTCATTCGTTCATGCACATCGCAACACCCACTTGCAGCTACATTCGAGTTTATCACATCGCTGAGTTTGGATCGTGCACATATTCAAGGCGTCTCCCGAATACATATATTTCAACCAAGCTTAGCGATTAGCGAAGTCGGACAAGCTACTCGTGATAGTTTTGATTCGCCGATCCTTTTACTAACTTCGATTAAAATCGAACTCTTGTGCATCTCACTATCATTTATCTCGGTCCTCGAGATGATCCGATTCGCTTCTCAAGCGTTCTTGTCTACGAAATCAATACGATTTCTTCTTAGCGGAGTCGACCAAGTTTAAGTAATTCCCGTCCGATTCAAGACCAAGTATTGCACTATCATCGAGTACGTCTTCCGATCAATGATTCAATTCGTTATCCCAACTTTACTTGCGTATCATCTATTCTTATCATTCCCTTCATTTTGGGGCCAATTTTGTCGTCGTTCACGCCCACTCCCAGTTTCCCATCCTACTCTAAGTCTTGTTGCCCCAAGTCTATCGTTCGTCCAGACGATACTGTATTGTCAATCGCACAGGTTCAATCACTCGGCATAGGATCGTCCGCCTATCCGCTAGGTCATCTCACAGGGCCATAGTACAAGTCAAGTCCGTGGCTCATCGTGCAAGGTCGTTATACGACGTTCGCCCCAAATCCTATGGTTAAACCATTTGTTCGCTTGTACGAGAGTTTCTACCCAAGTTCGTTTCACTCAAATTTCTAAACATCAAGCAGTGTTCCTCCTATTCGCCTCAACACATTCTCCGCTCCAAGTCCGAACTCGTTTAGGAAAGTCATCCTACGATAGGTTATCCTCAACCGAATCCTCGACATGTTAATATCGTATGTCCATACTACCAATTATCGTAGTCTATCTCTTCAAGTATGTTTTGATACAATTCACCTATCCATCCTATCCAATCCACGTAGTCGATCACAAGGTCGTCTAGCCTTGTAATATGTCGTGCCCCGATCTCACGCAAGTCTGATTATCCACGACGGACATGAATCACCATGTCAACGTTCCCGCGGAGTAATCATTCTCATCGGGACGCAACTCTTGCATTGCGTCTAGACTTACTCATTTTCGATACGCGGATTGGGCCTACTCAATCCTCAACTTTACTTCGTCGTCCATCATAAGTCCGATCAATCCTCCAATTCGCTTTCACTTCAAACCACAAGTCCAAGCAATCAAAATTGCCAAGTCAAGGTATTTCGAGTTCGATCATTCCCACTGGACATGAATCATCATGCCAACGCTCACGCAGAATGATCATCCCAAATCCGACGTGACGCATGTACGAGGCTAGAGTTGCGCTCGCACAAGACAAGATTGTTTTCATTGTGGTTATCACCGAACAATCAAGTCATTTCCTTCTTCATCCAAACATTTATTCCTATCAAAATCTTCAACATAGCATCCCTAGAAATAATAACTTCCAACACGATCATCATTCATCGAATCAGAGTACCCCCGAGTTATCGTACATCGATCTTTGATACGCCTCAATACCATCGATGATGTACATAACCTGACGATCTTTCTTTTGTAACGAATTCCGAGTCGTGTAACTTAATTCCTCAATTCACATTGTCTCGTACTAACTCTTCATTGAGCAACATCCATTCTAAATCCTTAGTCATTCTTGTATCTCCAAATCAACGTTTCCTATACACGCTATCTTTCAATCGTGCTATCTTCGATCTCGTCTATGGGTATTTCACCTTAACTCAAGTTCAATCCCTTCTACTAAATTCAAAATTGCATGCACGATCTTCTATGTTTCCTCGACCAAGACCTCCATTCGTTTCATCGTTCCGACTCTCTATTCAATCGTTTCGTAATTGTACTACGCATTCTTAATTCGTCCGAATGATATCTCGTTTGAGACTATCGAATCATGGTCAACTAAGCGTTACTCATTCTAAGGCTTTGCGCGATATCATCGCTTGCCGACATACTCGTTCTATCCGTAAATCCTTTAGTCTCGCTCGAACAATTTTTATAACATTCATACACCACTCAGGGTTCGAGCCACTCGACTAGTCGTCGATACTCACTCTTATTCTTCTTCGAAGCTATCACATACTCCACTCGTGGTCAAGTCATTCTACAAATCCTCAAAAGATCATTCGATTCCCAATCGATATATTCAATCACGCGTTCGTCCGTTCCTCAAAGTCTAAGAACCAATTCCCATGTTCGTCTTAGCGTTGGTCAAGTAGCGTCTCTATCGACATACATTCTAAGCCTCACTTATTCTCGTCCGAGCGATAGTCGATCTCGCTTGCAAACTCGTTTGCACCAGAAGGTCTAGGTGCATGACACTCGGCACAACTTAGCCAAAAGGCTGCGTGCATAATCATCCCGTTCGAACTATACTTCGGTCTCGTGTACTCGTTCGCTATTATCAAAGTAAGGTTATTCAAGCATGCATTGCGTTTGCTAACTCTTAGCATTAGTTTTCTCTCAACTCAAGTCCGTCGTTGTTTGGCACAAAGGCCTTCGCCCATCGATCCCGTTCAACCGAGTACTTGTACGAGCTTTTAAAAATATTAGACTTATTGTATGGAACATTCCAAGGCACAACGAGAGAGAGCGTATACTTCTTTTGTTTCAAAACGAGCTTTCAAAACTGAGAGAATCAAAATGAAGTCCAAGGACGTAAAGCCGTGCTCTGATACCAATCTGTCACGCCCTACTCCCGTAGGAGCGATCATCCTCGCTAAGGCGTGATGCCGTACGGGCCTAGGTTGCGCCCGTGCAAGGCTATGTACGAAAATGGCCGATTCGAGCTAGGCCACAGAGTCGCACAGAGTGTCCTCATTTGCAGCGGAAAGTAAATGAACACAAGTTGAAGCGAATTCAAACTCTTTATTGATTTCCAAGAAGTTTACAAGCGGCGCTAGGCCGAGTTTACAAGTCTCTCAAGCTCTCTTTCTCTGAAACATAAAAGGCGTGCCAAGTGGCTTATAAGATGGAATGATTCATGGCGATGTTCCGATACATTATGCCCTGTAAATGGTGCTTCAGCTCCTTGCAACGCTCCAAGGCTCCAGAGTTAGCTCCGCGCCTTAGCACGTTCGAGGGAAGCTCCGCACCCGACGATATCTCCTACGTCCTGCAAGCAAACTGTGGGGTTATCAGTACATTGTTATGCACTAGTGGGGAGGCTAGCTCGTCCATAATGCTATCATTACCAAACATGTTCTATTTACTTTTGTGCACCGTCTATCATTCATTGTCTTTCTAATCTTGCATTAGGATCAGTTTCATGTCATATTTCATAACCTATCTTGTGTTGCTGGATTTAAGTGTTTGCATGGAAATACTTGTATGACTTACCCATACTTACCATCCGGCCTTCCCTGTCCAAAATAAACCAAGTTAGTCAACAATTCATATAAACTTTCAATGTCAAGGGCGTGTTCCTGCCTCAGGTCCTAGCGCGACGTAGGCGTGTTTTCTAACTCAATTTCACGAAGTACTCTTTATCATTTGGTGTGTTACATTTCAAGCCTGTTCAGAAGGTACTTCATTTAGTTAACTTAGACTACTTTGTTTTAATACAAGGACTTGCACGTGGATTACCACCAGCAAAGCCCACTTAATCTATATGCACCGGTCGCTGGCACCACAAGCCATTTTGGACCCTTTCTTCCTTGGTAATTTCTTACCTGGCACCACAAGCCCACTTAATCCGTGCAGCGCGGGTAGCGAGCCCCGACGCACGTCCCCGTCATACCTGTCGCTAACCATTCATTTCTTATTATCTTTTATTTATTCTTTCATTTCTTTCTTTCACTTGTTCGTTCATTCATTAATTCGTTCATTCATTCATTCATATATTATGCAACTCCCCGTGCGAGAGTCGCCTTGGCGACCCATCGGTCCCGAAGTCTTCTAATGTTGCCATACTCTACTCGGAACGACTATGTCGATAGTCTTCCATTTTATTATGGTAAACCCTTTATTGTTTTATTGTTGAACGCATAGGGAACTTGAATGTAAGATTGTGCCTTAGCACGAGCGTAGAGTGCGGTGCGAGAGTTCTCACATTTTCTATGTTCTTTTCCATATTCTATACAAGCATACAAGATGGGATTTTTCCCTTAGCTAGGTGCGTTGAGTCATTTATTAGCATGCGCGGTGTTATCGCCTAGCGATTCTACCAATAGTGTCCGTATTGTTATGTGTCTAGGCTAAGCAAAGACGGGTTCATCGGAGCCACCCACCTTAGCGATGTTCGCATTAGCCGAGCGATACTCCGAACGCGCCTTTGAAAGTCTAAGTCTGCATTCATCTTTGACGGGCCAATGTAAGCCTTACATCGATTCTTCATCAGGTCGATGCCAACTTTTCGGATCGACAGCTCGTTTGAGTCGTTGCACTTGCCATTTGAATAGGCGTTCCGCTAGGGCGGGCTGATGAGAGGCTAATAGTGACCTGATTAGACCCACCAAAGTGCCATCATCAGGCTCTGCAGGCTGGACGGGCTGAACTGGTGGCTCGGGATCCCCGGTAGGCATGACTCGGGAGGCTACTCCTGAATGCTGGGCTTGATCTTCTGGTTGCTGCTTGTCCACGGGAGGTGCTCCGCCTTGCTGATCGGCAGGACCAACAACAATGTCGCTGAAGAAGACGATATATGGAACAATAAGGAAGGACCAGGACAGATCAACGATTATAAGCATGTGATCAGGACAAGAATTTTCAGGGATTCAGAGAACACGAACAGAGATCAAGGGCGAGTACTGATTGAGACATCTATTCGGTAAACCCTGATATATCTTGATTTACAAGACCTGCATGGGCCACCACTTAAACCATGTCACGCTCCAGAACCAGAATACTGGAGAGCGGGGGCGTACATAGCCAGCTACGTATAATGAAATGGAATCCACCTCACTATACGGTCACGGCTGTCTAAATATATGAGGGTTTAACTATAATCCATCAGTCTCTTATGGTCAGGAACAAGCCTAGTGTCTCAATCACAAGTAAGCAAGTAAAGTTACAAGATGTAAGATCACCAAATATACAATAGTAAGGCGTCCCAAATATTACATATTCAGCTGATCATGAAGCTAGTCGTACAAAATATGAGGACTAGCAAGAGTTTAGTCATACATGATCAACCCTAGGATCTGTCAATCATGTTACAGCCCGTAGGCAGACAGTAAGTAAAAAATGTACACGAGCTAACACTTGCTCGGCGGCTAAACGCCTCAAAAGAATATTTTTACAATAGAGTGGGAGAGCCAAAATAAACCCACTCGTTGCCAGGATTCCGTCTAGTGGTCACCATCTGGCTGAAAAGTCGGTAGATCCTTGGGAGCTGCTCCGGTATCTGGCCATACAAAATCAGCTGGGTCAGATCCCAGAAAGAGCAAGTGCTACAAAGGAGGCTTCACTTAGGAACTAAAAACCAACAACTAGCACAAGAATATAATTACATAATAAAAGACAGTAATTAAGGAAAATCATGACAGGTGATATACGATGAGATAACCATGGGACTATTCAGATAACCAGGTTACAATCCGTAAACCAAATAAGGACCGGGGTTGTAACCCTTCGTCTGAACAGAACTTGGTTTCTCCCACCATTTATCGACAAGATAAAATAAGAAATCCGGTCATGTAACAATCTTCTACAGGATCAAGACAAGACTAGACAGATTGAACTCCATCCAACATTTTACGGCCAAGCAATAAGTACGGCTTGATACTTTAACTAATTAGGGTTATCACAGGCCTAGTTGCTAGCAAGATGCAGTAAAATTTTTGTTCCACAGCCACAAGCCCTGCAGACCATCCAGGTTATCCAGGTCGAATATTAGTAAAAAAAGGATGCAATACATGACAGTGTACTGGAAATGTGTCCTACTCGTCGGCAGGCTACAGATCCCAAGTGGGGCACCCAGATAACGGGATTGCCTGTAGCTAGAAAAATCTCTTCATGACAACTGGATTATTCTAGTAATTAGCCTTAGTCGATTTAGTAGGTACCCCTGACCGTGGTACTCAGGGGTCCCCGTCCTAGACATGATGCAAGACAAGAAGGTTTCATTTGTACAAGCACAATCGTCCACGATGTCCAAGTCATTCAATCTTGTCATGTCAAGCTAGCCATCGCAACAGCCTTCGGGATATATATATCATGTCAGGTTCAATGTCAAGAGTGTGCCACGTCGGGCCACTATCAAGTCATGTTTATCATGTCAAGTTATCATATCAAGTTTACTTGTCAGGAGTGCGCCACGTCGGGTCACTATCAAGTCATGTCAAAATTGTACCACAACGGATCACCATCGTGTCAGGAAACACACTTAAATTAATGGCACAAGCATACAAGTGGTAAGTAAATATTAGCAGGAGCAAGGGCCGTGGGGGACTCATGCGGCTCAAGAAAATTATTACATGCGGCCAGCAAGTCACTTGGCTATATGCGGCTCAAGCAAGTTGCATGCAAGCAGCTTAATTAAAAGGCCATGCGGCCAGCAATTAAATAGTAGCCATACGGCCCAATCAAATGGCCATATGCAGCCAGCATGGCATTGGCCATGCGGCCAGACAAATATTTTAATGACCAAAGCAACTTGGTCATGCACAAATGCATATGCGGCCATAAAATAAATGGCCTGGCAATTATTTAAATGGCCAAGCAAATAATATTTAAGGGGTCATATGCGGCCAGAGCTAATTAAACACTTATGCGGCCAAGAATATTAAGTAGCAGCATGCAAGAGCATGCATGCAAAAGCATGCAGGCTAAGGCCATAATATAAATGGCCATGAATATATATGCGGCCAGCACACAATGGGTAAGGCCATATGCGGCTGGCTAATATCACCAAGTAACAACGTGCGGCTACAAACATTTAATGGAAAAGCATGCAGGCTGATGCTTGCATGCCAACTAAATAAGTAAACTAAATAAGCATGCATGCAAACTAACTAAGCATGCCACGTAGGCATGCATGCAAACTAAACAAACAACTAAGTAAGCATGCATGCTAATAAATAAGTAAACTAAATAAACATGCATGCAAACTAACTAAGCATGCCACGTAAGCATGCATGCAAACTAAAAAAACAACTAAGTAAGCATGCATGCTACTAAATAAGCATGCAACGTGAGCATGCAATGCATGCAAATATAATTAGCTAAAGCGTATGCGGCCAGCAACTTAGCATGCGGCCAAGCTAAGCATATGCGGCCAGCAACTTAACATGCGGCCAAGCTAAGCATACAACTAATATTTAATGCTAAATGAGCTAGCAGATGTATGCAAAAGCATGCAACTTGCTAATGCGTGAAAGCATATGCGGCCAATAATGTTGTTGGCCATGCATGCGGCCATATATCTCTTGGCCATGCGGCCAGGAATTGTACAGTGGCTATGCGGCCATAAGTTACATTGAGCCGCATGCAAGTAAATCATAATTAATTGGCAAAAGCATTGAGCCGCAAGCAAGCAAATGCTTGCACAGGCCATGCGGCCAACTAATGCATACAATTAAATATTTAATTAAATGGCCATGAGGCTTAGAGCAAAATGCTCATGCGGCCAGCAAATATTTTGACGGCCATACGGCCAAAAATATTTACTCATGCGACTTGCAAATATCAAAAGTGCAATTAATGGCTCCCATTGAGAACATGTCCATGGAAAATACCATGGCCACCATGCTCCTCCAAACAACAATAGAAATCCAAATCCAGACTCCTGTAGGTCAAATTTGAGTAAAATGGAATTCTCTACGACATGGAACCATCAACTAGCAAAAATATACAAGCTTGTTAGATCAAAATTCATGAAAACCGAAAATACCATAAAACTATATCTACAAGAATTTAACCACAAAAATAAAAAAATGCTAAGTACTAAAGTGGGTTAGAAACACATGAGGAAGACAGTGGAACAATAAAAATAGGGTTCTTCCATGAATCAAGATGCACTTGCCTAAGCTCTCTACTCTCTCAGGTTGGTGGAGAAGTAATGGTGAAGAAGAAGAAGGTTAATGAGGAGAGAGAAATGTTTGGTAGGATATTTAATGAAGAGGGTGGGGGTAGGTGGGAGTGGTTTGGTTCACATAAAATCAAGCAAAACCGAACCATGCAAAACCAAGCCGAACCAAGATGAACCAAGCAAAGAAATGCCCAATAAATCAAGCAGGGAAACATGCAAATACGAGTCAAAATACGTACACATATTCCAAATACGTAATACGAGATATGGGCATTACAACTCTACCCACCTTAAAAGAATTCCGTCCTCGGAATTTAATCAAGTGGCTAGAGATTGCAAGGACAAGCTATACTAAGCAATCAATCAAACAATCAATCATACAAGCAAGGAATTTAAAGGCATGAGGAAGAGGGAAAATGCCCTACTAGAAACCTCTCTGCCGGTTCTGGATCTGAGCTTGGACCAGGGCATACTGTTGGGGTCTCTGCTGATGGAATACTTGGGCCTGAGGTGGCAATGGCCTCGGAGGCTGGTACTGCTGTTGCTGCTGTACTGGTGCCAGTCCCCTTACCGAGGGACTAGTCTAGGCCGATGATGAACTGGCCCTATTCGGGCAGGATCCTATCTTATGGTCCGGTGCCCCACAAGCCAAACACAATCCATGTGCTCTGCGACACTCCGAAACAACGTGTCCTGGCTTCCTACAATGAGTGCAGCCCATTGCAGAAGACTGCTTCTGCTTCTGTTGCTGAGGGGACGTGACCGACGTCACTGAGGCCGCCTACCACGGAGTTTCAATTGTCAAAGCCCTGACTGCCGGGGCTGGTGCTGACGACTGGGTCATCTGGCCGTGAGATCGCTTTCGACCTCTGGTCCTGTCCACGATCCTGTGGGAGGTATACTCGTGCCTCATGGCTGCCCTTAATACCGCATCGAAAGTCTGATGCTCAAACTGCTCCACTGCCAATAAAATCTCGAGATAGAGCCCTTGCTGGAACCGCTGAGCTCTGTCAAACTCGGTCGCTACTAAGGTGGGAGCAAACCGACTAAGCCTGGAAAATTCGGCCGTATACCCATTGACCGTCCTGTCCATCTGCTTCAGATTGGTGAACTTGGTCTGTAGATCTTACCGAGCCACAGCATCGAAGTACTTGGTCTGGAATCTCTCTCTGAATACTGCCAATGAAATAGGGGCCACTAATCCCATGGCCTGCACCGTCCACCAGCTGCGGGTAAGATCCAGTAACTGCAGGCGCACTACGGCCACCTTTTCATCTTCTGGGGTCCTGGCTGCTTCTAGAATCACTTCTGCATCCTGAAGCCACGCGTCAGCAGCGATAGCATCTTCGCTGCCATCGAAGAACGGAGGGTTCAGGCGCTTGAAGCTGTTTGCTGTACTGTTCCCATGATGACCTCCTCTGGTCAAAGCATCGGTCACTGCCTGATGTAAGACATCTCCTCGTCGATCCTGAGAGGCTAATAGTGACCTGATGAGACCCACCAAAGTGCCATCATCAGGCTCTGCAGGCTGGACGGGCTAAACTGGTGGCTCGGGATCCCCGGTAGGTATGACTCGGAAGGCTACTCCTGAATGCTGGGCTTGATCTTCTGGTTGCTGCTGGTGTCACGATCCGCACCCTAGAGTTAGGGCACGGGACGTGGGTACGTCCAGCCTACGCCGCAGTGTCGGCGGTAGAACGCTGTCCTAGGTCACAACATCTTGCAATATAATTTCTAAACAGTTTACACTCCCCGAATTGGGGTGACATGATAAAAGTGGACTCAATCACAACTAAGGAAGAAGAAGCACGATATGATATAAAATTCAAGGAAAAACAGATGATAACATAGCTGATAGATAGATAAATGAAACTGCTGAAATGAAAGGAAATCCCAAGTACATCAGAGAGTCTAAGTGTCTAAGATAAATACATAATCCCATAATCAAATATATACAATCATCCATGACATACTGTAAATGAAAACATCCTAGTCTAAGGGTGTGTCATCCACAGCTAGTGGGGCCTGCTGATGGTCCAGGTCCAAGCACTCAACTAAAGTAGCACCGTAATAGGTAGTGCAGCCAGCCTCGTCCTCATCCTCTGTAATATTTCAATAGGTCCAGTCAGGACGGAGCGAGTACAAAACATCTTAACAAGTCATAGCAGAAAAGGAAATATAATCATGCTAGAGAATAAAATACAGGAAACTGAAGAATAGCATAATATAAGAGAGAGAGACTGTAAGTAAATATCTATGATATATGTAAAGAGAGACAGTGCTAGTGATTCAGAGTACTGCATAAACATGTGAATGGCTAAGGACTGATTCATGATTACACTACAGGGAATTGATTTATGATTACACTACTTGGATTTATTCACATGTTTATTTATACTCCCCCATCCCCAATCAATACACAAGGATCCATTCAAGTTACGTTAAGATTCATGATTATACTACGTTGCCCATAAAGGGTGATTCATGAATTGATTCGTGAAGGCTCGGTGATCATGAGGGTACATGAGTCACTAGCTGATTCTCGAAGATTCATGATGATAGAAGCATATGATACGTGATGTAAGTAAAACACACATGACAAAAGTATCTGATGCTCCCGAGAGGGATAACATCTCATGAAGGGATCCATATAGTACCAATCCGTGTTCCAACGTGTCAGCATCAAGTAAGATAGTCTAAAGCAAAAAATATAATCCTAAATATGGTATAAAATGATCAGAGAATGTACTCGCCTGTAACTGGTGAATCTGAGAGAATATAGACTGTCCGAGGAGTGGTGTCTGTCTCCTATAGAACAGTACAAGTCACTATGAGTCTACAATGATAATAAGATGCAAATTAATGCATTCTACATAAATCTAGGTCAAACTAGGCCAAAGTCAATTCTTGGTCAACTTTGGTCAACCCTAGAAGTCAACCAGGTCAACTATGGTCAAACTAGGTCAAACAAGTCTACACTAGGTCAAACTAGTCTAGCAAGTCTATTCTAGGTCTAGTAAAGCTATACAAGCCCAATCTAGGCCTGTTAGTCAAACTGACTCACTCAGGCCATAGGCTATTCTATCTAGACCAAACCAAACACATACACCATGCCAATTCCATCTCTAAGCAATATACTATTGATATATATATTGTAATCTAGCCATAACCCACATATATATATGTGATACATATATATAGTGCACACACACAAGCCACAAATACTTGAGACATATCTATACTACATAACCTATAACCCATTGCAAAATAGTTATATTAAATACCTATATGATACACCAAACCATATAATATCACAAATCACATATCACATTATATATATATATATATATATATATATATATATATATATATATATATATATACACTACATTATGTATATATACATTACATTATATGTATATACAATAGGATTCAAAGAGAGGGGGAAACTCAAGTGTCCATGTGTATGTGTGTGTGTGTGTGGTGTCTACATGTGTGTGTGGATGTGAGCATGAGGGTTTGTGTGTAGGAAACAATATAGGACAGTAAAGAGAGAGAGAGGAAAGGGTGTGTGTGTGTGTGTGTGTGTGGAACAGTGAGCAACTTATTAATCTCAGTTAAAACTCATAGGAAACCCCCCCCCCCCCCCTCCACATAGATTCTCAGTTTACAGCAATCCCTTAAATACCCTTGTAGGTCAGATTTCAATAGGAAATCTCAGGATTAGTTCCAGTTTCTATGAAACTGTATAAAAACAGTCTAAAAACAGATAACTCCCAAATTGAGATCAAAACACAACCATAGGCACCCAAAATTGACATACTAGTAGAATTTATATAGGGAAACATGTTAGGGTTTAATTATGTGGCTAAACATCCCTCAAATTAGCTAAAATATATGGCAAAGTTCACAAATAAAATCTGGAAAAAACTGAAGAATAGACTGTTTCAGAAATTGAAAGGTAATGGAAAAAATGATGGACAAACAACTAAAATGGAATTAGAAAGGTTGGTAATGAACCAACATCATGAGCCCGTGTCCCATGAAGTGTTTGTGTCCCTGCAAGAGGACACAAACGTGTCCAATAGGATAAAACACAAAATCAGTGTACACTGACACAGAGACTGTGACAGTCTCGTGCGGGGGTGTACGCGTGTCGTGCACCCGACACAGAGCACTTCGTGTCTCGTGCTCGTGTCCGCAGGTGCACCTAGGGTAGGTCTAAGTGTGTGTCACCCTGAAACGTGTCAGTGCGTGTCGTGTCCAGTGATTCAAGGCCGTATCAGTGGCTATTTACACAGTGTGCACTGAGCAGTGTATTTCCTGTGCGTGGCCGATTTCTCCCAATCCAGACCACGAAATCTCGTGAAACTTGGGGAGCATGAAGACAGCAAGTGCCCCAAGCTTCCCATGAAGTTTCGTGTCAGGGCACGCCGTGTCGTGTCCTGTAGGGACCCCGATAGGCAGGGGATCCGCTAGGCCGCGCGCGGGGCCGTGTCCGCGAGTCCATTGCTACTCGGACACGACTCGAAACCACCCCAGTAATTCAAAATCATGTAAGCGACATCAAAACATAATTTTCCATTCAAACAGAACTCGAAAATAATACAAAAAGTTTCACTGAGGCATTTTCACAAACACATTGAATGGTGCACTGATACGTGTCCTGTTAGGACACGAAACGACAGGAAAACTTAGGGTTTCCTATTCCTACTGTTAGGTTAGGTCTAGGGCTCCCTAATGATACAAAAACTCAGGATTCTATGGTAGAAATAGGAAGTTTCCTCAATGTACCCAAAGCCTCAAAAAGCTCCACAAAGAGGTGCTCCTCTTGATGGCCAAACTCTTCCAAATTGATAGAAAACTGAAAACAATCAATTCCAACAGCAAGAAAACAATAATTAGAACCTATTGCAATTTGTTTGGATTAAAAAGGAGGAAAAATAGATTTTCTAGGGATTTTTGAACATGGAGACTCACCTCTTTCTCCTCTTGAAATAAATTCCTAAAGAAGAGGCTAGCCCTAGATTTTAGGAGAGATTATATAGTGGAGGAATCCCTAGGTTGGCTGGACAAAATGTTAGGGTTAGGGTTTGGGCACTTGACTAATGGGCTTTGGGCTTATTTGGCTAACTATTGATTTATTGGTTAATCACAAGTCATGGCTTATGACTTAAAACTCTACTTAAGTCAAATAACCATACTATTAGTCAACTCTAGTCTAACTAGGGTGGCATGACCTAATCAAGACCAAACTCAACTAGGGTTAGCTCCTAGGTTAGTCTACCATGGTCATTGCTAGTCAAAGTCAACCTAGTCAACCCTCATTCAAACAATTCCAAAATAATTTCTAAAAATTCCCATAAATTCAAATAAATTCTAATAAATTTAAATTACCCCAAAAATGTCAAAAATACCCTCAAACTAGAAATGTGGTAGTGACAGCTGGTCCACGGGAGGTGCTTTGCCTTGCTGATCGGCAGGACCAGAAATAATGTCGCTGAAGAAGACGATATATGGAACAATAAGGAATGACCAGGACAGATCAACGATTACAAGCATGTGATCAGGATAAGAATTTTCAGGGATTCAGAGAACACGAACAGAGATCAAGGGCGAGTATTGATTGAGACATCTATTCGGTAAACCCTCACATATCTTGATTTACAAGACCTGCATGGGCCACCACTTAAACCATGTCACGCCCCAGAACCAGAACACTGGAGAGCGGGAGCGTACATAGCCAGCTACGTATAATGAAATAGAATCCACATCACTATACGGTCACGGCTGTCTAGATATATGAGGGTTTAACTACAATCTATCAGTCTCTTATGGTCAAGAACAAGCCTAGTGTCTCAATCACAAGCAAGCAAGTAAAGTTACAAGATGTAAGATTACCAAATATACAATAGTAAGGCGTCCCAAATATTATATATTCAGCTGATCATGAAGCTAGTCGTACAAAATGTGAGGACTAGCGAGAGTTTAGTCATACATGATCAACCCTAGGATCTGTCAATCATGTTACAGCCCGTAGGCAGACAGTAAGTAAAAAATGTACACGAGCTAACACTTGCTCTGTAGCTAAACGCCTCAAAAGAATATTTTTACAATGGAGTGGGAGAGCCAAAATAAATCCGCTCATTGCCAGGATTCCGTCTAGTGGTCACCATCTGGCTGGAAAGTCGGTAGATCCTTGGGAGCTGCTCCGGTATCTGGCCATACAAAACCAGCTAGATCAGATCCCAGAAAGAGCAAGTGTCACAAAGGAGGCTTCACTTAGGAACTAAAAACCAGCAATTAGCACAAGAATATAATTACATAATAAAAGACAGTAATTAAGGAAAAGCATGACAGGTGATATACGATGAGATAACCATGGGACTATTCAGATAACCAGGTTACAACCCGTAAACCAAACAAGGACCGGGGTTGTAACCCTTCGTCTGAACAGAACTTGGTTTCTCCCACAATTTATCCGCAAGATAAAATAAGAAATCCGATCATGTAACAATCTTGTACAGGATCAAGACAAGACTAGACAGATTGAACTCCATCCAATATTTTACGGCCAAGCAATAAGTACGGCTTGATACTTTAACTAACTAGGGTTATCACAGGCCTAGTTGTTAACAAGATGCAGTGAGATTTTTTTTCCACAGCCACAAGCCCTGCAGACCATCCAGGTTATCCAGGTCGAATATTAGTAAAATAAGGGTACAATACATGACAGTGTGCTGGAAATGTGCCCTACTCGTCGGCAGGCTACAGATCCCAAGTGGGGCGCCCAGATAACGGGATTGCCTGTAGCTAGAAAAATCTCTTCATGACTACTGGATTATTCTAGTAATTAGCCTTAGTCGATTTAGTAGGTACCCCTGACCGTGGTACTCAGGGGTCCTCGTCCTAGACATGATGCAAGACAAGACGGTTTCATTTGTACAAGCACAATCGTCCACGGTGTCCAAGTCATTCAACCTTGTCATGTCAAGCTAGCCGTCGCAACAGCCTTCGGGATACATATATCATGTCAGGTTCACTGTCAAGAGTGCGCCACGTCGGGCCACTATCAAGTCATGTTTATCATGTCAAGTTATCATATCAAGTTTACTTGTCAGGAGTGCGCCACGTCGGGCCACTATCAAGTCATCTCAAAAGTGCACCACAACGGGTCACCATCGTGTCAGGAAACACACTTAAATTAGTGGCACAAGCATACAAGTGGTAGTTAAATATTAGCAGGAGCAAGGGCCGTGGGGGACTCATGCGGCTCAAGAAAATTATTACATGCGGCCAGCAAGTCACTTGGCCATATGCGGCTCAAGAAAGTTGCATGCAAGCAGCTTAATTAAAAGGCCATGCGGCCAGCAATTAAATAGTAGCCATGCGGCCCAATCAAATGGCCATATGCGGCCAGCATGGCATTGTCCATGCGGCCAGACAAATATTTTAATGGCCAAAGCAACTTGGTCATGCACAAATGCATATGCGGCCATAAAATAAATGGCCATGCAAACATTAATGGCCTGGCAATTATTTAAATGGCCAAGCAAATAATATTTAAGGGGTCATATGCGGCCAGAGCTAATTAAACACTTATGCGGCCAAGAATATTAAGTAGCAGCATGCAAGAGCATGCATGCAAAAGCATACAGGCTAAGGCCATAATATAAATGGCCATGAATATATATGCGGCCAACACACAATGGATAAGGCCATATGCGGCTGGCTAATATCACCAAGTAACAACATGCGGCTACAAACATTTAATGTAAAAGCATGCAAGCTGATGCTTGCATGCCAACTAAATAAGTAAACTAAATAAGCATGCATGCAAACTAACTAAGCATGCCACGTAGGCATGCATGCAAACTAAACAAACAACTAAGTAAGCATGCATGCTACTAAATAAGTAAACTAAATAAACATGCATGCAAACTAACTAAGCATGCCACGTAAGCATGCATGCAAACTAAAAAAACAACTAAGTAAGCATGCATGCTACTAAATAAGCATGCAACGTGAGCATGCAATGCATGCAAATATAATTAGCTAAAGCCAAGCTAAAGCGTATGCGGCTAGAAACTTAGCATACGGCCAAGCTAAGCATATGCGGCCAGCAACTCAGCATGCGGCCACGCTAAACATACAACTAATATTTAATGCTAAATGAGCTAGCAGATGTATGCAAAAGCATGCAACTTGCTAATGCGTGAAAAAATATGCGGCCAATAATGTTGTTGGCTATGCATGCGCCATATATCTCTTGGCCATACGGCCAAGAATTGTACAGTGGCTATGCGGCCATAAGTTACATTGAGCCGCATGCAAGTAAATAATAATTAATTGGCAAAAGCATTGAGCCGCAAGCAAGTAAACGCTTGCACAGGCCATACGGCCAACTAATGCATGCAATTAAATATTCAATTAAATGGCCATGCGGCTCAGAGCAAAATGCTCATGCGGCCAGCAAATATTTTGACGGCCATGCGGCCAAAAATATTTACTCATGCGGCCTGCAAATATCAAAAGTACAATTAATGGCTCCCACAGAGAACATGTCCATGAAAAATACCATAGCCACCATGCTCCTCCAAACAACAATAGAAACCCAAATCCAGACTCCCGTAGGTCAAATTTGAGTAAAATGGAATTCTTTACGACATGGAACCATCAACTAGCAATAATATGTAAGCTTGATAGATCAAAATTTATGGAAATCGAAAATACCATAAAACTAGATCTACAAGAATTTAACCACAGAAATGAAAAATGCTAAGTACTAAAGTGGGTTAGAAACACATGAGAAAGACAGTGGAACAATAAAAATGGGATTCCTCCATGAAGCAAGATGCACTTGCCTAAGCTCTCCACTCTCTCAGGTTGGTGGAGAAGTAATGGTGAAGAAGAAGAAGGTTAATGAGGAGAGAGAAATGTTTGGTGGGATATTTAATGAAGAGGGTGGTGGTAGGTGGTAGTAGTTTGGTTCACATAAAATCTAGCAAAACCGAACCAGACAAAACCAAGCCGAACCAAGATGAACCAAGCAAAGAAATGCCCAATAAATCAAGCAGGGAAACATGCAAAGACGAGTCAAAATACATACACGTATTCCAAATACGTAATACGAGATATGGGCATTACAGCTACCAACTTAGCCTTAAACTTATCAACAGTTCCATCAGTTTTCATCTTCTTCTTGAAGATCCATTTACATCTGTCACGTCCCGCACCCATTTTTTTTAAAACGGATACGAGACGTGTCCAAGCCAGCCTAAGCCGCAGTGTCGGCGGTAGAACGCTGTCACGGCCATGAATATCAAAATCATAAATAATGCTCATTTACATAAATAATTTAACTTACAATATTCACAAGTTTTACATTTGCAAAAAAATATAAACTTGTAAAAATATTGAAATGACTACAACTCAGTTATCTAGCTAGTCTCTAGGCTTTTTGTCTGCAAGTACACCCGTCACTCCCAAGCAAAGTGAACCACGGCTAACCTAAAAATATTGGTTTCCAGTCAGGAATAGAACGAGTATAATTCACTGAATGCAGTTCCAATATATGAAAATGACTATATAACAGAGGTTAGCCTTTAGAAATATGATTTATAAAATAAATGAATAAAAACAAAATAAAATTAAACAAAAAATAAAATACAATAAAATACTCACCAACTGACCAACCGAAGTACCTTTGATATGTGATCGGTCTCAGATTTCAAACGACTTGAAAGTCCCAATAGTAGTTTGAGGGTCGAGAGGAGAACGAGTAACTCAATCATATGACTGGCCGATGGTAGCTACACTTGTGTATACAACTACCATAGTCATGGAGGATATCTCTCTACCAATTACGAGCTTTCGTCTTTCCAAATCAGTGAAAGACAAAAACAATAAAGAGTTCAAGGAAGATGTCACTGAACACAATTACGTGATTCAAAGGCGAATGTATAATTCAAGAGGAATTGTTAATGCAGTATCGGATGAGAGTCTAGAGACATCTACATCTCAATCCATGTAGGTTAATCAGAGGGAGAGCGAACCGAGTGCACTACGGTTGATCAGACCGTAATACATCGATTCTGATTAGACAATATGTTAGTGGGCGTCCCCAATAAATATATGTCTTGAATCAAGCTCGATAAAAGAGTAAGCTTGCAAAACTAGGTTGTGATAGCAACATTGGTCAAAATAGTCAAATTACAAGTATACAAGATTTTTGAAAGAAGGCACAAGTAGTTCGAGTTTTGTGAGAATCAAAAAATTTACTAGGTGTTCTTGCTTATACAGTCTTCTTACTATCCTCTTATCCAAGGCCTTGGTCGACTAATGGGTTATGGACCTCAAAATTTTATACTCTAGGTAAACCTATTAGCGTCAATCAATATTCTCGTCAATAGGTCACAAGGACCACGGAATGCTAGATCGGAAGACGTGCTACCCAACTTACAGAACTTCCTCTAGTATTGGTTTTGGATCCTAGGGGACATACAGGGCGTTTTCCTATCCTCTATAGTATCATAACTTGCAATCACGTCTGAAGTTATTTCACCGAGGATTATGTCCCACCCGTATACTCTGGCTGTGGTAAACCCTTGGTTTCGTGATTCAGATGTGATATGCTATTCGATACTCTACCTTATATTGTCACAAGGGTGACTACGGTCAAAAGAGGACCACTAGCCATAGTTTTTAGTAACCTTCTATAACCTATATTTCCTTAAACAAATATCAACTCTAGGGGTCGTGTCTCACCAGTGCGCTGCTGGCTGCAGTGAATCCATAGTTTTCCTAATTCAAATAAATGGCGACAGTGCGCTGCTGTCCTGCCATTATGAGTTAACTAACATTCCTGTAACTATATCTGTATAAATCCCTGAGCTTCTAGAGATTTAAACAGGTTGACTATAAAATAAGCGTAAGTATTTGTCCTATCAGTCATAACCCCTTCCATAAAAGATTGAACATGGAGAAAATAACTGAAGACAAAGAAATACGAACACTCTAGTATCTATTTCGTGTGCATTCAAACCATAGAGGAAAAACCTTGAATCGAAACAAACTCGAGGTTCATATGGGGATAACAATAATCAGAATTTATACAAAATAATAATTCCTAGGGCAAATAGAAACTAAATAGGCAATTCGACTAAGATATGAGGATGATATCTAAGAGGCAAAGAGAAGGATTTGCACCATTCATCAAGGTTAGATCATTAATTCTATGAAGTCCTATCTCACCAAGTGAATAACCTATCCACATTGGATCATATCGGCATATCAAGTGTACCCAGGGGGATCTTGACAAGCTAGAAAAATTAATAACTCCTTATCTAAATTGCATGGCCTAGACTACCCATCGATGAATTTGTATAAGGGACTCATAGTCCTAGTCATTCTCTTAAATTAAATTAATTCCTAACTCGTGAATGAGCATTTCCTAGTCGCAGGCTCGCAATAGTACGACTAACTTAAGTACTATCACGAGTTTGCATGATTTACGAAAACAGACCTGCATGGGCCACCACAAAAATTTGTCACGACCCGCACCCTTTTTTTAAAACGGATACGAGACGTGTCCAAGCCAGCCTACGCCGCAGTGTCGGCGATAGAATGTTGTCACGGCCATGAAGATCAAAATCACAAATAATGCTCATTCACATAAATAATTTAACTTACAATATTCATAAGTTTTATATTTGCAGAAAAATATAAACTTGTACAAATATTGAAATGACTACAACTCAGCTATCTAGCTAGTCTCTAGGCTTTTTGTCTGCAAGTACATCCGTCACTCCCAAGCTAAGTGAATCCACGGCTAACCTGAAAATATTGGTTTTCAGTCAGGAATGGAACGAGTACAATTCACTGAATGCAGTTCCAATATATAAAAATGACTATATAAAAGAGGTTAGTCTTTAGACATATGATTTATAAAATAAATGAATAAAAATAGAATAAAACTAAACAAAAAATAAAATACAATAAAATACTCACCAACTGACCAACTGAAGTACCTTTGATATGTGATCGGTTTCGGGACAATTATGCGACATGGTCTACACGATCTAAAGTTACACGGTCTACAGTTACACTGTCTACAGTAAATATTGCAATAAAGAAATACTGTCTACAAAATAATAATCATGATTTACACAGTTTAAATGCAATAATAATCACGATCTACATGGTCTACAAGATATAAGTAGGGCAGAGCAAATGGTCGGTTCGGTTCAGACCGAACCGTTAATTCTCAAACCGACCATGGACCGAACCTAAATATTTGAAAACTGACCCGAACCGGTTTAGTCGAAAACTGATCCGATCCGAACCGTTCTAAATCGGTTCGATTTGTTCGGTTAATTCGGTTCTTGGGCCCAGATTAGAATGGGCCGGTTTATGGGCCAAATATGCACATTAAACCTAAAAAATTAATTTATGTAGACAAATTTTCAGAAATATATAGTAATTTCCAGAGTTCATACTTCATATACAAATTTCCAGAGTTCATATACAAATATTATGTACAAATGCCATTAGTTTTCACAAATATTCAGCTCCAGGAGTTCATATACAAATATTATGTACAAATGCCATTAGTTTTCACAAATATTCAGCTCCAGAGTTCATATACAAATTTTCACAAATATACAATTTTCCAGGACTTCCACACTCCACAGTTCATAAATATCCAGGACTTCCACAGTTCATAAATTTCTAGGACTTCCCACAGTTCACAAATTTCCAGGACTTCCACAGTTCATAAATTTCCAGGACTTCCAGTTCCAGAGTTCAAATGTCCTACACCCAAAAAAAAGAAAAAAGAAACACTACACCATAATAGACATTTGCCAACGGTTATTACCGTTACCAAAAAAAAATGTGGCTCAGATGGCTTATTTATGCATCATAGTATGATGCCATGTAGTATCAATTACACTTTCTCAAGCCTTAATCATCATTCCCACTTTCTAAGTAAATATGTTAGTAAAATTTTAAAGAATAAACAATAAACAAACTGGCATTAATAAATAAACAAGCCATCATCATCAATTGTTGCCTCATCATGTCTGCAGATTTCTCAGCAATGGCTGCAACGAGTGCCTCGCCATTGCAAGCATTTATAATATATGCCTCGCCAGAGTCCTCATTCCTCAATGGCTGCAATAATTTACTCTGCAGTCTGCACACTGCATTCATACTGTACAGGCTACAGAAAAGAATAAATGTAACAAGTCAAGTCCCTAAGTGACTAAGTGACTAAGTCCAGTAGGCTTGTTAAAACGAAGACCAAACAAACAAGTCCAGAAGTCCCTAAGTGACTAAGTCCCAGTCATAGAACACAGAAGACACTGTCATAGAACTGGCAGTAGCAGTAACAAATAGCAAGAACAGAAAGTCCCACAGAAAGACAGTAATAGAACATAGAGTAGCAGTAACAAATAGCAAGAACAGAAAGCCCCCCAGAATAAATGTAACAAGTCCAGAAGTCCCTAAGTCCTACTCCCAGATTACCATCATCAATAGAGTCCCAGATTATACCACCATCATCAAAATGTAACAAGTCCAGAAGTCCCAGGAAAGTAAAAATAGTACAGTACAGGCTACAGACAGAAAGCCCCACAGAAAGTCAGCACAGGCTACAGAAAGCCCCACAGAAAGTCAGCAAGTCCCCAATATTACAAAATACTAATGTGACAGCAAGTCCAACTCCAAAATATAGCAAGAACAGAAAGTCAGCAGTAACAAAGTTATAACAAAATCACAGAGTCTAAGTGTAGTGTTCACAGAATCACAGAGTCTAAGTGTAATTTTTCCCTCCCAGTATGAATTTTTTTTGCTAAACAAGAAAAAACAAGAAAGTTAAAGATAGAATATGGTATTATACCAGTATTTATTTAGTGTTCACTCCAATATGCGGAAATCCGAGAGATCGAGCCTCCTAAATCGAGAATATGGTCCAAAAAAAATAGATCTGCACAACAAAAAATTAATAAAAATTAGAAACAGAAATATAACTAAAATTCTTTGAGTAGATCTAAGTAAAATACTTTACCTGTAGATGTAGCTCAGATCTGTCCACTCCGACCAGTAGGAACCCTAGTTTCCAATGGAGAATCAGAGTCTCAGAGAGGAGGGGATCGTAGACGGGGAGAGCAAACCCTAATCTCCCCTGGAGTCAGGAGACGGGGAGAGCAAACCCTAGTATTTAGGAGCGGGAAGAGAAGGGGATCGCTCGGGAGGGAGAGCAAACCCTAGTTTTTAGGAGCGGGAACGGAGGAGAGGGGATCGCTCGTAGGGGTGAGCAAACCCTAGTTTTTAGGAGCGGGAGGGAGAGCAAGCTGCAAACCCTAGTTTTTAGGAGCGGGACGGGAACAGAAGGGGATCGCCGGTCGCTCGGGGAGGGGAGAGCAAAACAAACGCCGGTCGCTCGGGGGAGGGAGAGCAAGCTGCAAACCCTAGATTTTATTAGGGCCGACTGAAAATGAGGGGAGGAGAGAGAAAAACAAACGCTGGTTGATATATATTGATCCGAGGGCAAATTGGTAATTGCCCAATACTAATTCGGTTTTCGGATCGGTTCTGGTCAAAAAACCCAAAACCGAGATCCGATCCGAAACCCAAATTTCTAATATCTCAGAACCGTTAACCGACCGTTTGAATCCAAACCCGATCCGTTTGGCCATATCGGATCGGATCGGTTCGGTTTTCGGGTGAAACCCGATTTATGCTCACCCCTAGATATAAGTGCAATAATAAATCACTGTCTATACTGTCTACTTTGTAATAATAAATTACTGTCTACAATGTCTACACGGTCTAAGGTCAGATCACACATCGTTGGTACTTCACTTTTCGACACAACAAGGAACAAAATCACATAAAACTGAAATCATATATCTATCGACTAAACACTGATGCATAGTAAAGATTAATACTGAAAACAAATAATAAACAGTACTCGCCCGTGGTCCTTTGCTGGTGAAACCGATAATCCAAACCACTCAGTGTGCCACAAAAGTCAAACCCCGTACAACAGTCCCCGGAAGCTGAAATAAACATTATCAATGTTCTCAAAATAGTCAAAATAGCTAGGATTGTATGTCCTTAAGTCCAATGCTGGACACAGGAGCAAAACGGTAATTTTGGGCCAAAACGGTGTCCGCCGTTGGACCCGCTTTGTACCGAAAAGCGTGCCAGAGTCAGCGGTCTCTAAATTCATCAAACTATATGTCTACGGATCCAGTTTTCCGATACGAACCCAACCGTATGTCCAGAGTTGGATTCCAGCGGGCCGTGCATAAAATCGCCCGTCGAGTCGGACCGTGGGACCCGCAAAACGGTAATCTGATCAACTGTCTCAGAATCGGACCAAACTTGGCATACAGGACCAAAAAAATGATACGGTCCTGCTGGCACAAGTTTCATCTCGATCTGATGAACGTGCACAAACTAATTGAGAAATTTGCACAGAGGTCGATACAGTGAATTTCGACGGATACGGATCAAATTTGTCGTGCACACGCGACCAATTTGAATTCCGTCAAAGCCCACACGACCACGAAGTTGTTATGCACCTTTTGATGCTTTCGGTTCGTGATCACGTCGTCTGAATTGGCGGGACGCACGTCGTATCGGAGGAATTTTTAAGTTTTCGAAAACTGTTTTTCATGGTTTTTCTTGATTTTTGAGTTCGAATAACTTTGTACATACTTAATAAAATTTGAATCTACAAGATAGGTTTTAATCTCGTATATATTATCTAAAATAGTTTCAAATAGGTTTTTGAAAACTCTTAATTCCTGGCTCGGGAATTCCCTTCTAAAATAGGGCGTTCGCTGCTTCCATACCCTATTTTTGGACATTTGTCCGTCAGGTTTTCGGATCGATCTTGTGAGTCGATGGCTCGACTACAATAGATTCTACTTGTTAGGATCTATCGGGGGTCATATCTCCTACGCGTAGGAATTCGTAGATTACAAAATAATCACACACGGAGGGAGAAAGTTGACCTGGAACTCGGCGCACTTGTGCGCGACTGCTGCTACTGCGGTGGCTCTTCTCTGTTGCGCCCGGCGGTCCTGGCGGTGCTCTGGCCGGTCGTCGGCACTGTGCAGGCGGCGCGCGAGACCAGAGAGGGTCGTCCAGTCTCGAGCAATGGTGGCGCGCACTAAGATTAGGGTTTGTGTGCGTTTCTTCTCCTCTGTTCTCTCGGCTATATACATATATGTATCAGCGGTTGATCGAATCAGGGGGTGGGGGAGGTCAGGCTATGCTATGCTTGGTTTGCATTGTTTACCCATTGTGGGCTGATGGTTGCATGGCCTGGGCCGGCTGATTGGCCTGGCTTTAGGGCTGGTTTTCCTATTTTCTTTTCTATTTCCTATTTATTATACTTGTATATACACATCCACATATTTATATATACATATATATACACGTATACATATATACATACACGTATACACTTACACACACACACACACACACACACACACACACACACACACACACACACACATATATATATATATATATATATATATATATATATATATATATATATATATATATATATATATATATATATAACCAATAGCAATAAAATAGGATTATTTAATAATAACTTCAACAATATTGAAAATAAAATAATAATAATAATAATACTTGTAATAACAGAATTCAATAAACCGGTAATGGTGTATATATACCATTTCGTACAGTCTAATGACCCCAAAATGTACAAGGACCCATTTTCTACAAATTATGATATTTATAATAAATAATTAACGAATATTTTAGAAAATATTTGTTAAATCATTAACATGAAATACAACTCCCTCATACCAAATTCCTTCAACACGAATGTCATTGGACATGCCGCATGACTACATGGGCTTGGGCTTATTTTGGGTCCAGTCCAGGCTAAAATGGTACAACCGGTTTCCCTAAACTCAATAATATAAATAATAAATAAATAAATCTTCGGTAAGGGTTAAGTCGCAACATGGCCTGGTTTTCCTAGTTAGGATATCACTATGGCTCGGCCTTCCCTATCAGGGCTAATACCATATTCAAAGCACGCCATTGCACTATCCGTGCCACGATTCCTAGTCGTCTTGTACTCCAAAACTCCACTATGGCTAAAATTATCTACCGTAAAAATTAACTAAATAATTATTTATAAAAATCTAAAAATCACTATTTAATTCAAATAAATAAAAAAATATTATCGAAATTCCGGAAAAAGGGGTTACAACATCCGATTGGTTTTGCTCCTTCAGGCAGATTAACTAACATCCATTTATAATTTGATGTTACAGAGTCAATCTTATCATTTACTCTTTCTTCCAGGAGATCGCATCTCTGGACTTCATCACCCCATCAAGCTCCACGTGATGGATGGTAACATTTATCTCTGAAATCTTTCGGCCTTCTCACTCGCTTTGCTTACTGCTTGGCGAATACTCGTTCAAGTGTTGTCATCAATGACAACCACCTTCTGGACTCCTACTTTTTTGAAAGTACTTGCTCCTTCGGTATCAACAATATTCTCCAGAATATCTGCGAGAATAATATTTTTGTCCCTAGCAATTGTCTTCAAAGAATTATGCCTCACAAGACTCAATGATATGATTGATACAATATCAAGTGATCTCCGAGCATAGCTTACAACTGCTAATTCCAGAATTACTGTATTCTTGGTCTTCGTCCCTGACTTCTGAATCTTAATATCCGGAAGCTTCACATACACCAGACACCCCCACACTTGAATGATATTCAAGTTAGGTCTGACCTTGAACCAGGGCTGATGAGAATCATAGTCAGATATACGAACGGTACTTTATTCAGAAGATAAACGTAGCCGTACACGCAATCTATCTCTAGAAACATATTGGAAGATCTGCAGTATAGATATCATCATCTTTAACGGCGTCTTGATCTTTTTTTTCTGACACTCCATGGATTATAGATACTACAGAGCAGTCGTTTTATAGCCAATTCCATGTTCACAATAGAACGATGCGAATCCAACAAACGATACTCTCCGCCTTGATCAATCCTGAGTAGTTGTAGATCGGTTTAACATTCAGCTCCATCCCTGAAGTCTCTGACCTTCTCGAATGCTCCATCCTTCGACTTGAGAAGACATGCGAACCTGCACTTCGAGAAATACTTCAACCCGGCCTCCGTGGAGAATTGATAAAAGTTACAGATATCTGAGTGTACCAACTCCAGGAGATCTGTACTTTAGTTCAATCGTCTGAGCAGCTTTCTGACCTGTCTTGTCTCTGTACAAACCTCAAATCCCTTTACCTCCTTACCCCCACATTCTGGAGATAAGGCTTAGATATGACATCTTGAGTCTGCTTCTATCATAGAACAACTCTCAGTCCATTCAATGAAGTAACTTCATCACCATCAGCAGACGTTCGAACATTCCTTCAGTACCGAACATCTTTTCGAAGTATGTTTCTCGCCAGGAAATTTCCATCTGGCTAGTACGAATGTCCATCTTTCAAGTCTGTATCAGACAACAGACTTTCTGAGATCAGATCTTCAAAAATCTCTGGTATGTGCAACACGTATTCCAGTATCCTTGTCGGTGGTTAATAACCACTGTCTCGATCTTCAGAACTTCTTCTAGATATATATTCGCCATCGAGACCTTCGTCATAACAAGGCTTGTCCTCGGTGAACAAGTCTTTCGAGAGCACACATGGTTATATGCACTAGTGTCCGACCACTAGTCAGCTACCACGCTAGATAACTCAACCTGTACAACAATAACAACCAAGTTAAGTAATCAAAACAACCAAGTTTAGTCATACCTGCTATTTTGGTTTGGGCTTGGCCCTATAATCCTTCTTAAAGTGGCCCTTCTTGCCACAGTTGAAGCAACCCCCATTGCCCTTAGGCTTTGGCTTAAATTGAGCTAACTTCACCTTCAGCTTGTGAGAGTCCTTAGCTCTACTTCAACATAAATTTTTGCAAGAGACGTTCAAGATCCACCTTCATCTTCTTGCGATGCATGTCCACGATAAAATTGCTACACCCAGGTGGGAGCTTGGCGATAATGCCCCCAACAATAAATGCATCGACCAAGGGCATGCAGTCATCCTCAAGTTTCTGACGTAACTTGAGAAACTCTTTGACTTGAGGCAACATCGTCTTGTCGTCCTCAAATCGCATCTTACAGACCTTTTCGGTCATGTGAATCTTGTTCCTGTTCTCATCTGCCTTGTAGAGATTCTCTACAGACTCTCAGACGTCCTTAGCATGTACTGTCTTGCTATATGACTCTGCCAGAGAGTCTTCCATAAAGTTTAAGATTAGCAACTTGCAAAGGTTGTTATCTCTCCTCCACTTGGATTGCAGAGCAGTGGCCTCAGCGACCCTTCGAGCATTTTCACCTTCTGGAATTAAAGGCTCAGAATCTGTCAACACGTAGTCTACGCTCACGAGTTGAAGATTAAGGCTGACATTTCTCTTCCAGACGATGTAATGCTCGCCGTCAAACTTCTCAAGTTTGTTAAAACTTTTGTAGAGAAGGTTTGTACGGTTGTTCTCCATCGAATCTAAATCTTGCTTTGAGATTGTTATTCCCGAGGCGTAATTTTTGATAGAAAATAGAGAATCGAAACAGTTGTCAAAATAGCAACAACGTTTCGTAGCAACACTTCAAAGAAGGTGCACTACAGAGATCCTTGGAGGATTCTGGGTAACAAAAATCTAAAGAGATTTCGTTACAACAACAAACAAATATAGAGCTTCTTTTAGGAAGGTACAAATCGAGTTGCTAGCAGCAGCAGTGACGAAAGCCCACAAGAAGTTTCTGATTAGATCAGAGAAGAAGAGAAGGAAAGAAGAAAGAGAAAGGCAGATTTGCTGGGGTGATCAGATCACCGTTGCTCAAAGCAAGATTCGCCTATATACGATCCGCTTCCAGGAACCAGCAAGTTCTAGAGAACTTCTGGAACGCTCGTCAGTCAATATTTGAGACTTGAACGGGCTTCCTGGACTTTACGGACTCCTTCAACTCTCTTCTTGGTGCATCTTTCAAATGAGGCCAAGGGGCTCTATTTATAGAGTTGAGTGAGACTTCACCTCTTCTCTTATCCGATGTGGGACTAAAATATCAATACTCAAAAATAGAGCTTGATATTTTAGATCATCCCACAATCAGCATAGAAGTGTGCCAGCCCACGCCTACCCTCCGAACACTCCCGTGCATGCACGAGATATCCTGGAGTCCGTGTCCGAGTCCGAGTCCGCACAACAAAAATTAACTTACATCTTTGTTGGAATTAATCATTTTTCCATCTAGGAAAATACTTCCACATGACACACACTTGTGCCCCACCACACCTCATGTGCACACCTCAACACAAGCAATGCATTATATTGAGATACTCACCATTTGGTGTAGCCGATGTGAGACTATCTTTCCTAGTCTAAAGGCAAAACACCAATAATTATATAGACATTGGGTGTGAAGGAGACGATGATGATGAGAGCGGTTTTCGGAGGCACCACACCAAATGTGGTAACCGGAGCACTAGGGTGAGCATAGCCAACCTCATCACTGTAGGCCAATGAGTTACCAGCTATCTAAGTCCATCACTTGGCATACATTCCCTCTTTTTCGTCTCTCCGGTCACCATATCTGATCTGGTGCCTCCAAGGACCGCTTTCATCAACGTCGCCTCCTTCACACCCAACGTCTATATAATAACAGCAATTGATCTTCTTGACGCCTCCCCGCACCAATACTTGAGGGCGTTATTTAGGCCCTCGCCCTCAGAGTCTTTGCAGCCAATCCGAGCATGTATGCACAAATTGTGGCTCAATCACTACCAAAATAAGTCATATTAGCGACGTATTCAGCAAATTCAATGCTGGAAGTCGCTAATGCTAAAAATTTAGCAATCTAACGAAATACATCATTGGTTGTGATGAATCACGATGAGTTGCAACTACTGTTAGGTAATATGGAAAGAAAATACGCTAAGAGTCGCTGCACATCACTAAAAATTTTAAAACGACATTTAGCAACGATTTACAGTAAATGTCACTAAAATTTTAATTATTATGATGTTTAGCGACGTCTTCTTTGAGACGTCATTAAATATTTAATATTAGCAGATCAGAAATCACTTTGCACTCGTCTATTTCTAAAAAAAATAGAATTTTTTTCTCTTCCACCACCAATTGAAAATCCCCCTCTGTCACCCTCATCACCCCCATCGGTGATCGTTCAACCCCGACATAGGCGATGTCAGAATTCTCAGTAAGCACGCCCCTCTCCCGCGTTTGTTCCCTCCACCAGCCTAGGCATTTTTCGAACTTGCCGTCCGGCGCCCAAATCCTCAACTCTGGTCCCCTCCACTGCGGTTAAGGTACTCAGGTTCCCCAGACACGGTCACACACATGAAACGGACACATAGGACACTGATACATGTCGATGGAGTAAAATTCTTTACTGAATTATTTTATTGACCAAGTACTGAATTCTTTTCCTTGGAAATGGTCAATATGCATTGATCCAATTGAGTCAAGTTCAAATTAAATATGAAACAAACCTGCTATTTGGCTCGCGTCTGCTTGCACCTGCTGTGTACGTGCGAGACGGACAGCTACGGAGGGGAGGACGGAGAGGTAGGGGGGAGGAGGAAGGGTTCGACGACGTAGCAGAAGAAGGCGTCGGCGGCCCCGTCGATGTCGGAGGAGGCGGAGCAGTAGCGGAGGGAGGGCTTCATTATCGTGTAGGAGGAGGAGGAGACGGCGGCGCGGTGGTCCCCTCTCTCGGCCGTGCGCGTGCACGCGGCACGAGCCATATAGTTCTTTCGGAAATGAAATGACAAAATTGAGAATATGGTTAGGAACTGAATTGTTATTGCTCTTTAATTGCATCCTTGAAAATAAGAAGAATTTTTGGGAAAATTTATATGTATATTAGTCAAATATTTGAATTGTGTTAATTTAATTATGAGAATAACTTCATGCCAATTTGCATTGCACTCTGGGAGAGAGGTCATCTCCGAAGCACTTCTCAGGAGACGCTCTCTCTAAAGCCTCAGATGTATGGGCGCGGATGAAATTCTGCAGTCTGTTCGTCTAAGCTGCAGTAATTAAGTACACGGTAGAATTAAGCAAACCGTAAAATGTGTCGAGATTGGAAAGGCTTAAAGGCAGCTGGACCGACACCGACACTTAACGGAAACCGGACACGGACATGTCACGTAACTAAAAAGTCCATCCAGGGGCCCACCGTGACGTACCGTTTGAGTACACTCGTGTAACCCAAGTCCAAAACGGGGGACGCGACCGTTGCGGACGTCGACGTCGGTCCGAATTTAAAAAGCCTAGAGACCAACCACCCAACCCCTCCTCTACACGCGTCCCCCGACCCCTACAGTGACTTGTCGTGGGCATCCCTCCGTCTCGCGTCACCTCCGACTCCACTCTTCGCTACGTGTCCTCGACTCGGAATCTCAGCTTCCCCCATATGGAGGGAAGACATAAAAACGGATGGAGACGTACTTAAATAGACGACCGGCCGAAACTACTTTTATTTTATTTTTTAGAAAAATAATATTTTATCCGTAATTTGTGATCGCGAAGGTGACTGCAAGGTCACGTAACAGCCAACCATTAATGATCAGGGGGACTCCGGCTCCATCTTTTTAAAACTGGACAGGGGGTCAATAGAAAGCCACCAAGTGGCCTATGGTCAGGGTCGGTCCAGAGCTATATTTGGTTGTCCCTTCTCATTGATTCCAAAAGAAGATACCAAAAAAATTTGATGGCGAGTGGGATTGGCAGAGACTTTGAAGTCTCCTGTTCCGACGACGTCGTGGAGTTCGAATTCCGAGTTTATCTCCTTGAGCTACTCGAGACATTTCCCAGATAGAAGTCATGGGCATGTGGATTGCTAGTTTAACCAACAGAGAGGAGTTTGGGGTGGGAGCTGCCCTGACCACGGGGGTGTCCAAGTCCGATGACTTGTCCGACTTATCCCAAGACTGGTCCTACCTATGGTCACGTCTGCGATCACAAACCGTGAGCAAAATAACATGATCTTTATATATATATATATATATATATATATATATATGTGGTTGATTTGATTTGTGTTTTCTATATAAAGGACAAGGGAGGAGTTTATTTGTTCATGTGAAGAAAAAAAAAATGTCTATGATGGAGGAGCGGTACGAGCCACTGAAGGAGCTGGGGGCAGGGAACTTCGGCGTGGCGAAGCTGGTGAGGGACAAGAAGACCAGAGAGCTTGTCGCTGTCAAGTACATAGAAAGAGGGAGGAAGGTACGCATGCATGCATGCACTAGTACTGTTATGTTTCGGATTTTTCTTCTTCTTTCTTCTTCTCTCGTCAATCATGTCATGAGAATATCTATTTGTCATCTGTGTCACAACAAAATCACACTTGACATTCATTGTACAGTGACACACAAACTGTTACTTCTGGATTACATAGATGCATGGTACAAAAGTACTTGGGAAAAAAAAAACGAAAATTACAATGATCGCAACTTCTTGAGAAAAATAGATACATAATTATTGCTGGAATGACGAAGGTCACCCTTTGCTTAAAATAATATTCGACTACTTTTGTCGATCTGTTTCGAAAAACTTTCCTTTTTTCGGATTCGAATTAGACGAACGGACGATGTTCTGTGAATCTCTCTGGCTGCTGCTAACTCTTATACCGTAGCAAAATATATTTTTTAATTCTCTTAAGGAAAAAAAAAAGAGAGAAAAAATAGAGAGAGAGAGGAGGCAATCGTCAACCTTAATCAGCCACTAATCACCTAATCCGGAGAGAATTCCTACGGATAAGGGACGGTTACAATCTATTATCCCGGGACGTTTTGCTTGGGAGTCGCTAATTTCGTCGCTAATATGACTTGTTTCGGTAGTGTCCTAAATTTTCACGGATAAAGGAAGGTTAGAACAAATGATCAACTCAAGCAGTTGTTATGTTCGATTTTCGTGGAGGCAGTATTTTTGCTCAAGTTGTTGATCCGCACGGAAATCAAAATTTCTGCAGGATCAGCTCCGGAGCGAAAATTCTGCTCCAACGAATTCCGTGCGAAAATCGCGCTTTGCTGCGTCCACGCGATGCCTGCACTGTGCCCGTGCAGCACCCATACGAAAACGAGCACAATGACGCACAAAAAGGGCATCTCGCGTTCGATGCGTACTTGTGCCATCAAAGGGCCACTTTGTGTCCTTCGTCTGAGGCGGTCCTAAGAGAATTTCTCCAAAAAGTTAGTGACACAGAAAAAATACAACTATACTAACCACATGGACTACCACGTTTCATATAAACAAGTTAATAAAAATAATAATCTTATATTAAAAGATACATATTTAGAATTTCCACATAGATGTGAGACTATTTTATAGAGATCAATATCACTAAACCCCAACAAAGATATCTTAGGGTCTGCTTGGAGTGAGGGGGAAAAAATAAAGAGAGTTAAGTGGGGTTAAATGAAGAGGAGTAGAGTGAGAGGGAGTAGAGTCAATACATAGAATCTTGTTTGGATTGGTGGGAGAGTTAAGTGGAGGTGTTTAAAAACTCTTACTTTGATTGGAGGTTTTGAGTGAGTGGAGGATTAATAAAAATATGATAGTTACCAAAATAGCCGTATTACATATGTCATAAAATTAAATTTGATTAGAACTTGTTAAAATATATTCACAAATTAGAAAGATACGGAGCAACATGTTGAAAACAAAAAAAAATAAAAAAGTTCAAGCTCTCTAGCCTAGTGGTATTAGAGTGGACACCAGGAGGGACCGGCAAGGTTCGAGTCCCCCAATTGTTTGTGTGAGTGGGATTTCAAAAAAAAAAAAAAAAATTATAATATTTTATAAAACAAATAAGGGGTATTTATGACTTTTTAAACAAAATCTCTCAATTTTTCTGATTAACCCTCCGAATTGGGGGGTAAAAAAATAGACAAAAAATGGTGAAATAAATTCCCACTTAACTCTCTATAACCCTCCCTCCTAAATTCCATCTTCAAATCAAGCATGATTTTATTTTTCTCTCACTTAACTTTTTCTCACTTAACCCTCAATCCAAGCGGACCCTTAAACTTCCGAAAACAAGTGATTCAAAATACCCTCAACCGGGACAAGAGTCCGAAGAACGATCCCCAGGTTTCGGCGAGTTAAGGTGTTCATATGGATTGTGATTATATAGCTGATCGGACACGACCGTCATCGAGCCGTAACTAGTTGGTCCCGAAATTATCAGTTACTCGGACGGCTAAGCAAACACCGCCAGCCGATGTCTTCGACTGTTCTCCGCTGTTGTGGCTTTCCCGTTGCTCATCTCATCAAGTACTGTAATTTTAAGGAGCTGCTAATTGTTCGAGCTCGTGGGCTCAACTTTTAGGGTGGTCCTGAGCTTGAGGTCCTTTGTGGTCTTGTTTTCGTTGCTCTCTTTTAAGTAGAAAAAGGTTAATTCTTCTGTCTCAATCGCGATCCCGAAGGGTGGCTACTCAGACAACTAGATCCATAGGTCCGCATCTATCGAACTTGTCTGACTTTTGTAGTCAGCGAGGAGAAGCATAACTTTCTTTGCTAGACGGATGATCTCGGAATCGAACTGCGGGAGAGGCGTAAAATAATATGCTCTATGTTCGAACCTAGGCAGACAGAGGAATGTCTTCCACGTTAACCACTTGAGCTAGAGGTTCTACTTTGTCGTTGGGTCGATATACCGAAAATAATATCCTCCTGGGATGACTTGTACTAACATACAAGGTAGTAAAGTGTGAATTTTTCTTTCTATTACTGTGTGTTCCGTGGGCTACGTTCTGTTATTATTCTAAAAATATAAAAATAATTTACTCTCAGTTTTTTTTATTTCTTAACAAACTAAAAAGTTACATATCCTTACTTTTTCTGTATTGAAAAAAAAAACAAGTTAAGTACAATAAAACAAGTTAAGTACTCTTGTAACTTTGACTTTGTTTTTGGATTCAGATTGATGAGAATGTGATGAGGGAGATTGTCAACCACAGTTGTTTAAGACATCCCAATATAGTTCGATTTAAGGAGGTAATATATTAGCTTATCGGTTCACAATTTTCGTTCTCTTAACTTTTGCTTATATATTGAGTGCTTTCATATTTAAAGATAGTCTGTATAGATATGGTTAATAGAGCATTATTTTTTTTAATAATTATTTGTACATGTAGACATTTGATAAACTATGCTATGAAGGAAAAATTTGTTGGATGGCAACATCATTATCTAATTCCTCTAGTTTATTATAACATTTTAATGTTCTCTTCAATTCAATGAATCTTGGTTGAATGCTATTAGTGTGCATTATTTTAAAGAATATAATTTAGGTTGCATACATTCCGACCCTCTCTAAATCCTGCGTAAGCACGGTCCTCAAATATATTAAAGAATATAACTTAAATCAAAACTATGAAACCCAATTTGATTTTCCTAAGAATTCACCACTTCATCAAATTTGCATATTAAAAACCAAAAAACAAAAGTGTTATTTCGTCTAATCTGCACAATTCTTTTCTACATTGCCATGTGTTCGTTTATTGATAGCAACTATAAAGTGACCTATAGACTAATCTTGTGATTTATGACCATGATAAGTTAATTTATTAATCCATCTGACATATTTTGATGGTGCTTATAATAATGGATTCCATTTAACTCGTATTAGAAAATGATTTGCATGTGTGTACATTCAAAATCTCTCTCGTTTTCTAATTAAGCAAAATAAGTATCACAGGTGTTATTGACACCAACACATTTGGCTATTGTTATGGAATATGCTGCTGGTGGTGAGCTATTTGATAGAATTTGTGTTGCTGGACGATTCAGCGAGGACGAGGTAATTAGGATTAATTCATGACTCTCCATTTATTATAATTTTTATATCCATGTTTAAATGCCTTTTATTTTCATTCATCGACTCTTTTGATTTTTTTTTTTTTTTCAATAGGCAAGGTATTTCTTTCAGCAATTGGTATCAGGAGTAAGCTATTGTCATTCTATGGTATGTTTATATATATGCACTTACATTGAATCTTGATTCATAGTCAATATATAGGAATGAGAAGAAGTAAAAAAAATCTGAAGTGTATTGGTTGGTTGTAGGAAATATGTCACCGTGATCTCAAATTGGAAAACACTCTCCTGGATGGAAGTCCGATACCACGCCTTAAGATTTGTGACTTTGGTTACTCAAAGGTACCTTTCGCCTGAGTATACTCATTCTACCATGTCATCGTTATGCCTAAGAATGAACATTCTTATATATATATATATATATATATATATAATATATATATATATATATATATATATATATATATATATATATATATATATAAGAGGGATGGATGGGGTTTCCTCCGGCGGGAGCCCCCTATTCGCCTCCCCCCCTCCCCCCCCCCCCCCCCCCCCCCACCACCTCCTTGTGGTAGGTTGGCTCGTCAGGCCGGCCGGCCTCCTCGGACCGGCCGTGACCCCCGGTTTCCTCCTCCCCCCCGAGCCCCCCCCCCCCCCCCCCCCCCCCTCTTTCAGCCACCCGCACTCCTCCGGATGGCAGGTCCCCGCCTGGCCAACCCCCCCTATGGGGGGTTCCCTTCTCGCCGTGCAGCCTCCACCCCTCTCGCCTTCCCCCCCTCCTCCCCCGGAGACGTCGTCACCCCCGACGTTCGCGGCGCCGACGGGATAGGCGCAGGCGTCCCCCAGCGCCGGCTGCCCCCCAAGGCGTCCCTCCGGCCCCTCCCCTCCTCGGCCCCCTGTCGGAGTCGACCCCTGCACCACCGTGTCCCCCCAGCCCCTCTCCTCCTCGGCCCGAGGCGGCGCCCCCCTCTCGCCGCTCCTTCACCTGCCCCCCCCCTTCGCTTTCCTCTCCCTGAAGTGGCCCTCAGCATCGGTCGCGTCATCCTCGCGCCCCTGGCCCCCGACGGCCCTGGAGTGGACCCCCACCCTCTCTCCCCTGCCATTGCCTCGGTTCCCCCGGAGGCTCCTCCCCCTCCTCCAGCCCCGGTCTCCCCCTCCGGCGTGTCCTGGCGCCCTCCCCCAGTCGTCGGTGCTCTCCCTCCCCCCTCCCGACGACCCATTCTCTCGTCGCAACCCCCGCAGCGCCACCCCCTCCTCGGCAGCGTCTGCCTTCTTCTCCCTAACTTGGCCACCGACTACTTCGGCATCATCCCCCTCGAGCCCCCCGGCCCCCACCCCGGTCCCCGATGGCCCAGGAGTGGCCCCTCTCTTCCCCGCCTCCGCCTCGGGAACCCCAGGGACACCTCCCCCTGCGACAGTTCTCCCTCCGGCGTTCCCGTCGTCGGTGCTCTCCCCCCCCCCCCCCCGCGAGTTGTCCCCCCCCCGGTGGACTCCGGCGCTCCCTTCGACGCATGCTGGAGGGTCCTCCTCCTCTCCGGTGGTAGGCTCCGCCTGGAGGTAGAGCCCCCCGCTCCCTCCCCCCAGGCTCGGGGGTCGAGCCCCCCTCCCCCCGTCGTGGCTCCCCAGCTCCTCCAGGCAGCTCCCCGGCTCCACGCCTCACCCAGGCGGGTCCGAGCCCCCTTTTTTTTTTCCCCAGGTGGCCCCTCCCCCTCCGCCTCCCTCTCTTTCCCCCCTTCCCCCCCTTCGGTTGCCGCTTTGCCCGGCCGCCGCTAGCGTGTCGTCTCCCCCGTCCCCCGAGTTTCCTCTTCGGACCTTTCCCCCCGCGTGGACCCCCTCTCGGCCTCTCCTCGCCGGAGCCACCGTCCCCCGTCCCCCTCTCGTCCTACTTCCCCGTCCCCTCTCCTCCTACTCCCCCGCCGGCCTCCTCCGTCGGAGCTCCCCTGGGCTCCGGGCTGCGCGGGGGGGTGGGGTGGGGAGGCTCCCTCGAGCCATGCGCCCCCCTAGGGCAGTGAGCCCCTTTCCCTCGGGCAGAGTGTCCCAACGCCTCGGGCTGAGCGCCCCCACCCCCCTAGGACCTTGCGTGTCAACGGTCCGATTGTTTGCAATTTTGAATTAGTATAATTTCGGTTTTTGAATTTTCAAATTGTTTTGAAATTTCGGATTCCGAAATTTTGAAATGTTCTTGCATTTCGAAATTTGGGTCCTCCGAAATCTCGAAATTTCGAATTTCAACCTTTTGCATTTCTTACCTTGCTTAACAGGGCCCTTTTGTATTATGGCTCTGTTCCTGTCTGTAAAGCTCTTCCTGAGCCCCCTTTTCCTTTCCAATAAAATGTTTGTTAATATATATATATATATATATATATATATATATATATATAAGAGGGATCGGGATCACCGCCCTTAAGCATCTCTGCATATTCCTCGAAATAGCAGTCATTGGATTTTTTTTTTCTAGTTTAGGGAGCTCTCTAAGAGATTTTGATAGTCTGGGTACCATAGTATGAATTAGTATAGCTTGAGTACACTAGTGTGTAAACACAATAACCAACTTGTTATTTTAAAATTGTCTTTCTCCATCTTGTTTTCTCCTATGTTGACTTGATTATGTTCTATATTTCTTTCGTGTTGCAGTCAAGCCTATTGCATTCATGTCCAAAATCAACAGTAGGGACGCCTGCATACATAGCTCCCGAGGTTCTTTCACGGAAAGAGTACAATGGCAAGGTTAGTTTTTATTTTTCATTATTCATGATGATTCTTTCAGGATGTTCCACAAATTAACATCTAAGCAAGTGTTACGTACACCAACGATGCACTTTATATAAAAGAATTAATTAATGATAGAGTTGATAGTAATGTTTTTTTTAATGTTTTTTTGGTATTGTTTATATATGCAGATGGCAGATGTTTGGTCTTGTGGTGTGACATTATATGTAATGTTGGTTGGTGCTTACCCTTTTGAGGATCTTGATGATCCTAGAAATTTTAGGAAGGCAATCAGTGTAAGTTCGTTATAAAAATTATGCATTGAGTCAATTTTTTTTTCTAGAGAATCAATTTCATATTAGTCAATCTACTTGGTAGTCCAAATTATATTAAGTTAGAACCTTACTCTTGTAAACAGAAGTATTTAAGTGTATACAAAAAACACTCATGCAAAGGTTAAATAAAGGATGATAAATTTATATGATTTGTAAATGAGAATTTGTATACTTCAAAAGAAAGAAATACAATAAGCGACCTAAACTTTTTTGGAATTGTTTGATTTGAAGTTTTTTCATATACAAATATGATGCTAACTATTTTTACCTCTTTATTATCAGCGGATATTGAGCGTTCAATACTCTATTCCAAATTATATTCGAGTCTCTCCTGCTTGTAGGCATATTTTCTCCCGAATTTTTGTCGCCAATCCATACAAGGTGTGCTCTCCTTTTCATTGAAAGATGTCTCTTAATACTATTTTTTTTATCATTGAGAATGTACTAAAAACTTGTCCTTGCAGAGGATCACAATTCCAGAGATAAAGAAACATCCCTGGTTTTTGAAGAACTTGCCCAGGGAACTTGCGGAGGGTGAGAGAACAAGGTACTGGAATATGGGTCGCGACAAGCCTATTCAAAGTGTAGAAGAAATAATGCGGATTATAGAAGAGGCAAGAAATCTGGCTACAAGTACTTCTCAATCTGGTGAGAGCTCAAGGGGAATGGGGGATGTTGATGATACAGACGAGGATCTTGATCTTGATGTTATAGATATCGATATTAGTGATGATTTTCTTGAACTAGACATCTGATCGGTGAGGTCCATGATGCATGAACGTATTTTATACTCCTCGTAAAATCATATATGAATTATGTCGTGATTATGGTACAATGCAGTGAGATCTACTAATGGTTGTGCATGGATTGAGAGAGTATGTACAATTTATTGCAAGAATATATTGAGTGGTTATGTAGTTAAAAGTGATAATCATGCTAATGGAGTGCAAAAGTATTATATTTTACTAGCCAAGTTGCAAGAGCTAGCACAAATGAGCATGATTTGGGAGATTAATATGTGGCAAGTGAGATCTACTAATGGTTGTACATGGACTGAGAGAGTATATACAAGAATATATTGAGTGGTTATGTAGTTAAAAGTGATAATCATGCTAATGGAGTGCAAAAGTATTATATTTTACTAGCCAAGTTGCAAGAGCTAGCACAAATGAGCATGATTTGGAAGATTAATATGTGACCTTTTTTTTAGGATGTAAGAAATATTGAATTTGCTTTTGTATGTTCCTTGGTAGTTTTATTTTTTAAGGTAAAGTTAGGTTAGAGCACTCGTACATGCGGGGACAATGATTCTAAAATTGTAGTCCCTAAGTTTTATGGTAATATGAATAATGTGTAGGGGACACAATGTGATACGAATCGTAAACTTGGGATATGATACTAGATGTAATTAGAAACGAGATGTGATTCGAACCGAAGTAAACCCATGAAATATGATGTTAGATTGGACAAATCCTAATTATCCCTACACCTCATGATCTATTTACTATCCAATGTATGACTAAACTACAAAGTCTATTGTCACCATTATTGAACTCTCAACCAAATACAAGATAAACCTAATATAATGGTCATAAAACACAAACATGGTCAAATAGGAACAAGATTTAAATACATTTTAATAAAAACTCTATATAGAGCATTGAAAAAGACAACAAACAAGAAAGATGATAGAGCAATGGATATACTTAATGGGTAGGTATTTTTCCTTACAGAGTCATATATGAGCAATAATTCAAGAGTATGGAAAGATGCTTGTACACACGTAAAGAACTATCACTACAAGAAAAAATCATTTTATGTCGGGTAAAAACCGTCATATATGACATTATATGACGGTTTTTTTTACACATGCAACCGTGATGAAAACGGGTGTTATAAATGTTTATAATAACCGTTATGAATATATGGACCATATATGACATTTTCTTTTTGAAATCGATATAAATAGTCCTATTATATATGACACAAAATTCTAAAACCGACATTAAAAATAGAATTATATATAACAATCAAATTTTCAACTGTCATGTATGTGCCATATATACATAGCGCTTTAGCTCGTTCTGGTATTCTCACACACACATATATATATCCTGTGAAAACTTATATATCAATAGGTTATAAAAGCAATGATCAAATATGAATTTCCAGAACATGCATAATTTCCACACAAATACTATAACATCTGAAACATTAATTTCATTCAAAATTTTCAGTTCCAAATACCATATTAATTACATATTATCTATCTCTTTTTCAGACTTTGCTTAAAATATCATCATCTTAACTACATTTCCAAAAACAATTCCCTTTTCAGTATATTTCCAAAAAAATCCCAAACATATACATCTTCTTTCCTTCAAAACTTTCACCAACACAAAATCTTTCCCTTTTAGGGCAGCCGGACTCAAAACATTAAAACATTGCATTCACCAACACCAAATAGTGACATCCCTTCAAAAGCCAATATTGTATATATTCTTTCAAAAGTCAAAACTGTACCCTACAAAAAAAGGTCTTACAAGGAAAGGAAATGAGAAGAAATATTTTTTTTTTGGAGGGGGGGTCTATAGAGGCATAATGAATCAAATTAACAGGAAGATAAACAAAAAAAACATAAATTACATAATCAACTCTCTATGATCATGGCAATAATAATGATTTTTTAGGACTTGAGAACATTATAATAATGAAATAACTATATATTAGTCCTCACATACAACACATAGAATAAGAAGAAGCCTACAGGCAAGTAAAGAGGCATCCAGATTCCAGACTAAAGTAGTCAACACATAAAATGAAAAGAAACCTAAAGACAACACATCTAGGCAAGTAGGAAACACAGCCTCCAAAGTATCAAGTGTAGTGCCCCGTCCCACTCAATCAATCGGAGGAATCGAAACGCCGACGGCGTTCAGACTTATCCTTGCAACGACGAATCGAAGGCCCGCTCGGTCGAGGCGACTCCTCGCTCAGGTGGGATAGTTTCGGTAAACTTGCCTCATCTTAGCCTTCACATAATAAACTGAAATTTTTTAAATGCACAAGTAGGCTTGATAATAAAAGAGACGAATCTACATAGCTAAGAAAATAATTCCAAGTTTGGTCGATTGAGTTAGAACATGAAAAAAGGTCCCACGGTCGGTTTAGAGTTGGTGCACGACGTGCTTTGAAAATGAAACTCGATCCTTCGTCCCGTGGCTTGGGAGAAGGAAAGTTGGTTTGAGTTGGCGAAGTTATGAACGTAGCCTAAGTCATAGGCGTCGCTCACATGAATGCTTCATAAAGCATGCACGGTCCCATCGTCCAAGACTTGGCATAGCCTTGGCTTGCCCATGAGTTAAGTTGCATTGAACGGCTTGTAACATAAGTCTAGGCACCCAAATGACTTGGTCGTTCAAAGTCGAACGCGTGTACAGCACGTTTCCGCGATGCACAGCCCTTTGCTCGTCGTGTTGTAGCATGATTGAGTTAGGCTAAGTTTTGTTAGGCTATCGAAGACATTCTAAGCACTGTCCCATGTTTTCTGTGATTGTCAAAATACTTGGTCCTACGATTCCATGGCCTATCATATAAAGTATGACTTGGACGGTAGTGTCGCGTAGAGCACAGTTGGCTTAAGGTACGATGCACGGACTTAGTGTTTGAGGCACGGGCCATAGTTGATTCATTGAGTTTGGTAAAAAAAGGGCTTTTAAATAGTTGTTCATGAGTTGAAGGAAAAGGTAGGACAAGAAAGAAGAATGCTCGCGACCATGGGTCGTCGAGACGGTCTCAGATGTGAGAAGTATTGAACTTGTCCCTGAAAGAGATAGTAACACTAGAGGTAGAATGACTGTGTGAGACGTCAGTTTGAGTCGAGTCTTGCATGGTCATGGACAACTTGTCGACAAGGTAAATTGTTTCCTCAGATGATGACCTGGGACCACAGCAGGACCGTTCCGGCCTAGGAGGAAATTAGGGCAGAATGTGAGCGGAATAGCTGAGCCGAAAGGCAAGTATTCGATAGATGTTCATTGGGGCTAGCTACCCGCTTTGACCGGTCCATCCTATACCAGCTATGAGTCCAAAATAGCTTGTTATGCTAGTAACTTCATATAGATGAGTCGGCACGGACAGAAATCTACGTATGTGCCTTTGGATTGAGTCGAGTTGAAGGTGTGTGCAGTCAGAACACAAACTTTTGGGCCTAAGATTTGGCTGCAACGTAGGCGACATACTTCGGCACGAGATGTGGCGTCGAGTCGTAAGTTGTCGGCATATAAGTTGCATAATTTAGATTTGAGTCATCTTGAGTTTAAGTCAGAAAACGTCGCAAGGCAAAGTCGGTCGAGTGACACTTATCCCACAAGTCTTGATTGGATCAGTTGGTGATCAAAGTAGCAAGGGCCGTGAGGCGGCGATATGGTTAAGGCACACTGAGTTGCGAGGCACGACACGATAGATTTGTAGCACGGTCACATAGAAATTGGGTACTATTTGTAGGGCCTAAAAATTAAGTTGCGCCATGAATCTACTAACCAGTGATCAGGTTGCGTCCCAAAAATCAGGTTACGCCACTGATATGAAGCCCAGAGAACGAACTGCGCCGCTGAACATGTTGTGCCATATATCAGACTGCGTCCAGTCTTATTACGCCAAAATCTACGTGGCGTCTGACATTTAATAGCCATCATTACCTGACAACACTGACAACTGATAAACACAGTAAACGAGGAAAATCTCTTCGAATCCCGTAAATTGTGCTGCTCGAGGGGAGTTGGTTGACAGCTGTCATGTACACTTTGTAAGTTATGCCTAGGCGCAATCCAGACAAAATCTTTAGTTGTGCCTAGGCGTAATTTGAATGACTTCTGCTCAAAAGTTGCCACGTGTCTAGGCGCGGCTCAATCAGGCGCAGTTGACCGAAGCTCGCGCAACCTGATAAAGTTAAGACAATTTTTATTTATGAAACAGGATGACGTGGCGCACATGCCACTAATCTCTCAAGACGTGTCTACTATCCTGTACATGACCACGTGCATCTCAATCACATGATGTCCCGCGTCTAAATACAGTTAGTTCATGACTTATAACCGAATAAAAGTTGGCACAACAGGAGGTTGGCGCAACCCAGTATGGCGCAATCCAGCTTCGTACACATCAGAATAACTGCTAAAATAGTTATTTCCTGAACTCTATAAATAGAGTCTCCAATCATTATGAAATCATCAGATACATACGTACAGAGATCAATAACTCTTGCAAAATTGCTGCTGCATTCTCCAGAGGCTACAGTCTTTAAGTTCACATAGTCCAAGGGATAAAGTGATCGTCTTCTGATCATATTCCTACAGTTGTACTTCTCCAGAATTCATTGTACTTTGTACTATTCTTTCACAACTTTGGAATAAACTTTTTATTTTTTGCAAACAAAATGGCGACTCTGCTGGGGATGACTTTCTCCTCCGACGAGAAGGTGACAACTCAATGTGACACTGCATCGATCGGCAAGACACAGAAGACTCTGGTTGTTCAAGTCAACCGGACAGCCTACGAGAATATGATCAACGCCAAGAACAACAAGCGCACTGTGGCTATCGCCAAGAACAGGACTGTGTGGAATCCTAAATCTCTCGCAGTTGGTGTTGCCCAGGCACAACTTGAGTGCTCAGTGGCCAAGGCCAATCCGCCTCAGTGGCTCCAGCATAGCCTGCTTCTGCTGACAGGCCATAATCCACTCTTCCTGCTGCCAGCATGTAGTCTACTACCCATGTTGTTGCCAAGGCGCCACCAGTAGCCTATATTACTAGTGTAACGCCCCAGTCCCAAAATACGTAGGACTAGAAACGTAGACATGCCAGCCGTATAATAAATATATGTAAGCTGTAAAATGTAGTAGAACCATAACTCATCTCATCCACACAAAATAAATGAATAAAAGGTATCATATAATGAGAATGAATTTTCTTGATACAATATGTCGGGCGGAGACAAATCCACTACCAACAAGATAAAAGAAATACATGATATACAAAAGAATGATTTCTGGCGAGCGAAGCGAAGACGATCCAAATGCAATCATCCTCGAATAAATAGCGATGATCACGGCTAGAGCTAGAACACCTGCGAAAGACAATAGCACACACCTGGAGAGATAACCAGGTCCTCAGAGGGACGTAACAAGACACATAATATCATGCCATATAAAATGAATAGATATAGCTCAAATAAATAAGTCAATTGAATTATAACATAGTCCAATACACACCTATTGAACGAGCGTACCATCTTCTCAACCAAACAAGGACAGGAGATGGTAAACTAATTCACGGTGACGTATCTTTCCATACTATGAATCCAATATGGTATCCGGACCCCAACAAGGTTCAATACCTTCTCATCGAAGTAGTAAGTCATACCTACAACCAAACAAGGACAAGATGTGATGAACTAATCTGCGACAAGTTATTGTTTCAAGCCACGGTCAGATACAAGTACCCAAACCAAAAGTACTCATACCTAACGGATAATTAAGGTAGCCTACCGTTCTAAGTGAAATGTAGTTAAGAACAATCCTTCCTACGCATGAGCCCTAGCTAAATAGGATCGGCATGGTCCCCCCTTGGGCACTAGAGGCGTCATCAGTAAGAGCATGATGTTCCGCAGAATCGTCAGTGGCCGTCATTAATCATGGGTCATCAACCCCGTATCTCCAGCGGAGCTTCCGGGTCACAAGAAAAAGTGCATCGAAGCCCATAAGCTAAGGAATTGTCCTCCCCGCCCAATGCCTACTATGTTGTATCCACAACTGAAAACCTCTATAACCGCTAAGTCAAACTAAGCATGCAACTTATATTAGCGGTTATTCTTATCGCACGTCTTGTACGTACTGGTGGCCAGCCAATTACGCACGTCCGTGTTCTACATGCGACACACAACTTCGTGGTACAACTTATCAAGGCCAATGAGTACAACACACAAGGTGTTCCCTTAAATCTAGGTTTAATGTGTAAGAAAAATAACACATAGCAGGAAATATAACTGAACAGTAAGTTCTAACAGGTTATGCCATGTATCACAGTTTATTTTGCATAAAGAAAATAAATAATGCATGAAATATGAGCTAAAATAAATAAACAGTAAATGGTAAGGTGTCTTGCCTGGTAGGACGCCTGGTGTACTGCAATGATCAAGCTGGCATGAACTGTGACTTTGGTGCAACAACTATACATGGGGACCTCGGGTGGTGGCACAGACAGTTTTATTGGGTCCAGAAGGGTCAGATCAGTTAGGGTCGATATGGGGTAGTATAGATTTGACAAGAGAATATGGATCATGGACTTATTCACGGACATGATGAAAATCGAAAGGATTGGATAAATAATTATATAAACAATTTTTAGGAAATGTTTATAATACTTAAAAATATCTACTAGTCAAAATATGTTTTTGGATAAATACTTTAAACTTAGGCTGAGACTTAAGTCTTGCCAAAACACTATTTAGAAGAAAAAAAAAACTATAATTAAAATTAGATAGAAAAGTTATGTAATAATGAAAAAGATTTATTTAAAATCTCACATAAGAATACATTTAGGGCCCACGATAAATATATTTTATTACAAAAATATATTTTTTGTCAAATATTAATTAGGTTAAAACTATATTTGAATTACCCTAAAATAACATATTTTCCCAAATATATTTAAGGCTATTAATGTATATAATAACCATAATACTCTAGTAGTTTACTCTATATATCTATACATATATACTTAGTAATACAAAATAGGAAATTTAAATAATACAAAAGAGTTGTTGTTCTCTTACACAAAGGAAGAAAAGAAAACAAAATAAAATAATAAATAAAAGAAAGTGAACAAAACAAAATGACACAACTGTCATTGTTTTCTCTCTATTCGAGAGAGGCAACAAACCCAAAGAAAAATATCAGTAAAAAGAGAGAGATTATAATAGAAATTAAAAAAACAAAAAAAATAATTGCACTGTGGGTTCTCCTCTTCGAAGGAGAGGGGACACCATAATAAAAACAAAAGAAAGAAAGAAGGGAGAAGGGTTGGAGAGAGAGGGAAAGATGGAGGAGAGTGAGGGCGGAGAAAGTCGGGAAGTCGCCGGAGGGCTCGGTGGTCCGGCGGGGGTGCGAAGCGGCGCGGAGTGCGGCGGAGGGTAGAAAAGGGAAAAAGTCGGAGGAGACGCGGCGCCGGTGTTCAGAGGCGGCGCTGGTCCGGAGGCGTGGGGCGAGTCAGGCGCGGACGTTCCCGACGGTCGCAAGCGGGGGTTCGGGTCAGCGGCGGCGCTGCGAGGGGGAGATCCTGCGGTGTCGACGCGGCAGACCACGGCGGAGGCGGTTCGCGACCCGGCGGAGAGGGGTAAATGGGTGGTTGTTTAATTTTTAGGGTTTTGGCTTCTTTTTCTTTTTGGGCGCGGCTGGCCGGTGATGGCCGGGGTGGCGGTAGTTTATTGGGGTAGTGGTGGTTGGTCGGAAATCGGTCGGCGGGTGTGGTGGTGGTCATGACAGAGGTTATGGTGGTGGCGGCTCTGTTGGTGATAGCTGGGTTGGGGAGTCGGGCAAGGAGGAGGAGATGGCCGGAGGATGTGTCGGGACGGGCCGGGGTTGGTGTGTGGCTGCGGCTAGGTTATCGGGTGTTGGAGATGGGCGACAGTGATGGTGGTTGTTTGGTCGGAGGGTCAGGATTAGGACTTGGAATTTGATGTATCGTGCCGGAGTTGTCGGCACGGAGGAATAGCAATGTATCTGTATAAACAGTGGAATAAGAATTTGGATGGAGAACACGGACACGATGCACGCATGTTTGGTTGTGGTAGAATTTGGAGAATAATGAATGTTAGAAATTAGAGGAGTACATGCCTATTTATAGGATGTAGAAATTCCCAATTGGATAAGAATTATGATTCATTTAAATCCCCTTTTTAAAATAATTCAAATCTAAATCTAAATACAAATCCAATTTAAATCTAATTAAATTCTTTTAGTCTAAAAATAAGATAATTCAAATTCCAATTATAGATATTAATTTAAATAAATCCAAAATTCAAATCAAGATTTAAATTGTCACAATAAATTCAAAATATGTTTTCCAACAATACTAATAATATTAATTTCAAAAATTACCTTATTATTTAAAAATAAACTAATAAATAATTATGAAATATATATGTACGCACAATTAATATTTACAATTATATACTTTTCTAGTATACCATTTTATAAGAATATTATTTATTATAACTGTCTAAATAAAAGGCTTTATAAATAAAATAACAAACTTGGAAATGATAGCAAAATAATTATTATATATATTTTTGAAACTTTAAAATAGAAAAAAAATATTTTCTAAAAATGTGTACGCTCGCACATATTCGCACTCGTCGAGCAATTACGAAAAATAAAATTTCGTGCGTGACGTACAATACGATTACGCGACGTACAATACAAAAATTTAAATCAGTACTAAATTTAATAATAAATAAAATAGTAGAAATTTATGGATTTTACATCCTACCCAACTTAAAAGAATTTTGTCCTCGAAATTAAGAATGAGTAGGGGGGACGAGACACAAGGGGGTATCGATGGGGAACAATCAATAACAAAATCATGCCGTAAGAAATTGCGATCTAGATCATAGAAAAATAATACGGTATGGTCGTAATCGATAGGATGGCTAGAGGAAGTTCTAGTATAACGCCTTCGTCCTTCTAAAATAGGTGAAGAAAAAGCAATATAGAGTTCGAAGGAGGCGTTATCGAATACGAATACGTGATTCAAAGACGATCGAATAATTTTAAAAGAATTGTCAAGGCAGTCGTGGATGGGATTCTAGAGGGCAAGTTTAGCTATGTCCCAATCCATGTAGAACGATAGATATAAGCGAACCAAAGTGCACTTGGTTGATCAGACCATTATGCACCGGTTCTGATTAGACAATATGCTAGTGAGCGCGCTCAATAGCATAAGTCATGAACAAACTCGATAAATAGATGAGTTTGCAAAACTAGATTATAGTAGCAACATTAGTCAAGGTGGTAAAACATAGGCACGAGAGACTATGATTGGAAGAAAGTAGAAATTGGTTCGAACCTCTAAGGATATAAGTCATGTCATGTGATGGTCTTCATACAGTCATCCTATAGTCTTCTTGTCCAAGTCCTTGGGTGGCCAGATGGGTTAGGGTCCTCTAAATTCTAGAATCTAATTAAACTTACTAATATAGGTCACAAGGACAAAAGGATTTCTAGGTCACAAGACATTCTACCCAAATTAAAATTTAACTAATGGTGTTTTAGGACAATGTCTAACTAGTAGGGTCAATCTCTAGCAAGCACGAAGGGAAGATAGAAATTATGATAGAAGGAATCAAGCAAGATGTAATCGATGAGTCAAACGGTAGATAAAATCTAGGAAAGAGGTCAAGTATGTGGATGAGATCCTAGACTTCTAATCCTATTCGCAGGCATGTTTGGTACGGTAAAGTAACCAAATAATTTATCTTGACCTGCATGGGCCACCACAAAAATATGTAACGCCCCAGTCCCAAAATACGTAGGACTAGGAACGTAGACATGCCAGCCGTATAATAAATATACGTAAGCTGTAAAATAAAGTGGAACCATAACTCATCTCATCCATACAAAATAAATGAATAAAAGGTATCATATAATGAGAATGAATTGTCTTGATAAAATATGTTGGGTGGAGACAAATCCACTACCAACAAGATAAAAGAAATACATGATATACAAAAGAATGATTTTTGGCGAGCGAAGCGAAGACGATCCAAATGCAATCATCCTTGAAGAAATAGCGATGATCATGGCTAGAGCTAGAACACCTGCGAAAGACAATAGCACACACCTGGAGAGATAACCAGGTCCTTAGAGGGACGTAACAAGACACATAATATCATGCCATATAAACTGAATAGATACTGCTCAAATAAATAAGTCAATTGAATTATAACATGGTCCAATACACACCTATTGAACGAGCGTACCATCCCCCCAACCAAACAAGGACATGAGATGGTAAACTAATTTACGGTGACGTATCTTTCCATGCTATGAATCCAATATGGTATCCGGACCCCAACAAGGTTCAATACCTTCTCATCGAAGTAGTAAGTCATACCTACAACCAAACAAGGACAAGATGTGACGAACTAATCCGCGACAAGTTATTGTTCCAAGCCACGGTCAGATACAAGTACCCAAACCAAAAGTACTCGTACCTAACGGATAAAGGTAGCCTACTGTTCTAAGTGAAATATAGTTAAGAACAATCCTTCCTACGCATGGGCCCTGGCTAAATAGGATCGGCATGGTCCCCCCTTGGGCACCAGAGGCCCCATCAGTAAGAGCATGACGTTCTGCAGAATCATCAGTGGCCGTCAGTAATCATGGGTCATCAACCCCGTATCTCCAGCGGAGCTTCCGGATCACAAGGAAAAGTGCATCGAAGCCCATACGCTAAGGAATTGTCCTCCCTGTCCAATGCCTACTATGTTGTATCCACAATAGAAAACCTCTATAACCGCTAAGTCAAACTAAGCATGCAACTTATATTAGCGGTTATTCCTATCACACGACTTGTACGTACTGGTGGCCAGCCAATCACGCACGTCCGTATTTTACATGCGACACACAACTTCGTGGTACAACGTGTCAAGGCCAATGAGTGCAACACACATGGTGGTCCCTTAAATCTAGGTTTAATGTGTAAGAAAAATAATACATAACAGGAAATATAACTGAACAGTAAGTTCTAACAGGTTATGCCATGTATCACAGTTTATTTTGCATAAAAAAATAAATAATGCATGAAATATGAGCTAAAATAAATAAACAACAAATGGCAATGTGTCTTGCTTGGTAGGACGCCTGGTGTACTGCAATGATCAAGCTGGCATGAACTGTGACTTCCGTGCAACAACTATACATGGTGACCCAGTTCCATTGGGTCCAGAAGGGTCAAATCAGTTAGGGTCGATATTGTCACGCCCCGATTCATAGAGTCATTTATTCACATATTTTATCTCTTGGAATCGATCGTCCTCGCTTGGGCGTGATGCCGTACAAGTCTGGTATTACACTTGTACAAGGCAAGGATGGTACATAATCGATTATTCTTCAAATAGGAATACATCGCAGCGGCAGAAGCAAATAAATTGAATTTAATGAGGACAATCTCTCTTATTGAATAGAAGTACATCACTTCTTTATAGCAGCGGAGAAAAAGAGTAACTTGAAGCCACACAGAGATATGTAGAACTTTATTCTCTTTATTGATAATTGAAGAAGAGTACAAGACTTGTATTGAAGTACAATAATTATAGTACATCTCTCTTTACATTGGAAACCAACTGAACAATGCTATACAGCTTACATTTGATATTTGGATACAATGGATGACAACTCGATATACCGACTTGGCTCACAATCTCACTGGTACAACTGATTAGAATGTTCCATACATTATGCCCTTTATAAACAGAAGACATCATCTTGTACAAGGAGAGCTTCTGTATGCCCAACAAATCTTCGATGCCGCGGAACCAATCAAGCCAATCTTCGTGTGTAGAATATTCCAAGCACGAGCACCTGCCCACAAAACGTGGGTCAGCACATCATCTATGTACTGGCGAGCAGAATCCAACCCACTCGCATAAACCAACATTTAAGTGATCATTTAAGCAAGCATTTATTAGAATGATCTTTCTACTTGGGGCCTAGCATCAGTTTACAGTTCATGGGCAATAGTCATAGTGAAGCATGTAAACATAATCTTAGTAGCATTCATGTGGATATATCTTTTAGCATTCTTGGTGTTATCATGCAAAGGCATCATTAAGGCATCGTTAACACTAACATCTTAAACATGTTATAATAGTTCTCACTTCAAGCATCACTTAGCATGTATGTTGTGTTTGAGCAATGATTATAGCAAGGCATCTTTCTAGCATACTAAATGGAACATGTTAAGCAGGCAAGTTAAACCAACTTATACAATATCACAATTATGTGATTTCTTACCGATAGCTGACTCCTCGTACCTGTATCAATTACAGGTTATCTGATATACTTACTCTGCCTGCACAAAACATTCATTAGCATGCATCCTGAACATGGTCACTGGTGTTGTTAAACCATATGGACTCTTCTCATTTCATTTCATTTTAAGATAATACGGTCAGCATAGTAGGTGGCGAGCCTCTATGCCACCCCGCCTTATCCGTGCTCCCATAGCACTCATCATTATTTCCTCCTAGGCCGAATCGGTCCCCAGGGTCCTAGGAACCGTTCGAGGAAATTATTACTCAAACCTTGTATACAAGTTGTCCATGACCATGCGAATACGTATCCGACTCGATTGTGAACATAATCGCATGGTAAAATATATTAAGGAAGTAAAGGCAACAGTGCATCATTAGTCATATTCAATGACTTATTCTTTTCATTTGGTGATCTCAACGATCCCAGCTTTATCATTTCTCATTCATTGCTTCATTGCAACGTATCTCATATCATTCCTTTCTTAAGAGGAACTTAACATTCTTTCATTTCATAGGAACATTTATTCATTCATTCATTTCTTATAAGGGACAGGCAACATTTCATATTCTTGTAACAGTTATAGAGATAGTACATGATTCTAGTGTTTCATTCAGTTCATTGGGTCGATAGCACCGCCAGTTCACTTTTTATTCTATCATTCACAAGGCATCTCATTAATCAAGTGTTTTATCGTTTCAGCAGCATTAAGCATAAGGAACAAGGTTATCAATTCAATCTCAGGCATCGAATCACATTAGCAGTTCAATGTGTTGTACATTTCAATAATTCACAGCATAAGCATCTTTATTATTCAGCAACTAACATATGGGACATTTAGGGACAGTTCATGGCATTTCAATACTTCATTTATTAAGCATGAAGGAGTAAGAAGGAGGAAGGACAGTTCCACTCACCCAAAATTCCACAAAACGTAGCTCCACCAGCGAGCCACGTTCCAATATCCATTCCGTCTAGCCATCTAGAGAGACTGCATCAGTCTTAATTCTCATGATTCCCAACATAAGTCACGGTCCAATATTCTGATCACATCCAATAAGCCAACCAAATGCCTCGTGCGGAGCGGGGCATTACATAATATACCACTCAGAAAAAGTTTCGTCCTCGAAACTTAAGAAAACAAGTCTTCTACAAGATTCACTTAATCACCATGAGTTTACTCATTCAGCTTCAAATCAATATTCATTTCAGCCCACTCAGTCATTTCAAAATATCTATCCAACTGTACCATTTAAATCCATCAACGATTCGATCTGTCTATCTCTTTTTCAATTACTTACAACTTTTCATTGATTCGCCAACATTTTCCTTGCATTCTATCTTGGTCGCAACACATCACTTCATTTGGATCCATACACATATTTTAGGCGTCCCCAAAACATATGCATTTCAGCCAAAGTCTGCGCTAGTGCGATAAATTCTTCCAATAATATTATCTCAGTCGCAACCTATCACTTCGGCTGGATCCATACACATATTTCAGGCGTCCCCAAAACATATGTACTTCAGCCAACTTCCATGATAGTATAATTTAATCAGCCATGATATAACTCTCTTTCCCAAATCAGACTTAGCATCCTTTCAATTGACTTATCACTTTATTCACTTTGCCACAATCACTATTTTTTAGGCCACCACTTAACATCAGGGACAATCTCCATCCAAGCATAACATTTCTAACATTCGATCAAGGGTCTAACTTAGAGCCAATCATATCAAAGTTTCACAACGACAATCATTGTCCTTCCCAAATCCAACAACATTTTTCACCGAGGCAATTCATCTTTTCTAAAAGATACAATCCAACATCACCAACTATCGATTATCCGAGTCAGGGTATAATTCTATGCAACAGTCAAGGTTAACCCAGCTACCCGACTATAGATACTTATCCAACATTTCCGTCATGAGCAGTCAATTCCATCTCATATAATAATCCACTATTCGATACCTACAAATCAAGTCTCATCCCACGATTCTATTTCCCGCTATAGGCCGACACATAATTCTCAAGGGTCAAACATCTCTAAGGTTCATATTGGAGCATATATTTACAACTTATCATTCTTAGGTCATACTTATCACCATTTCTTGTTCAATGCCACAAGGTCATTCTATGGGTCGCCAACGGCCATCTATTATTTGGTCCAGTCTCAATGGTTAGCTATACCGACGGCTATACCTAATCATTCAGGTGACTCCCCTAGAGTGGACAGCTACTAGGGTTATACTAGTTCCTGCTTCTTAGGGCCAACAAGCAACCGACAGTTCTAAGGAACTCTACCCAAACCTATGGGTATCAATTCAGTCTGAATAATGAATTGCCAATTGGGCTAAGCCAGCAATTGGTAAATCATCAACTGGTCGCTAGGGTCAAGTCTATCTATTCAGGGTCTTCCTCAAGGAAATAATTCCCACAGAGGTTCATTCTAGACTTACCCAACAATCGACTAAGATCGATCTATCAACATTACGGTCAATTCCAACCCGACATACGATTCTCATCGTTCTAATAATCCATCAAGTAAATTCCCAATGATCCACATTTCTATTCGAATTCCCTTGTACCCACACGAACCCATAAGCCAATGCTAACTATTCAAGGGTCATCGATTCCGATAGTCTAACATAACTATGGACTCATACTATTCGGTCTGTATGACAGAGTCAAACCACTAAGTCATAAGCCAACAATCTATATCCTAACCAACAATCACCTATACCGACATTATCCAACATGTTTGTAATTTCTCGTTTCCATTTGTTTCTCAATCATCAAACTATCTTACGGCATTCTTAATCTCATGCAGTAATGGTCAAGTAGTTCATCCCATTCAATCCGACAATTTATGTATCACTTAACCATCCTCTAGGCAACAACAGTATTCTGAGTCACTACTTGTTATTTTTCTAGTGCAATTCAATTTCTCAGCATATATGCACATAGGCAACGACTATCCTTTGGTGATCTAGATGGGTTAGCATCTATTACACCTTAGGGTCAAGGCACAAATCTCTAATATTCCTTAGATTCACCGACATTATTTTCAAACTTTCATCTTAGCAATCAACATTGTATTAGCCACAAATAATTTGCATCCAACCAATCGAAATCAACATTCAGATATTCTAAGCCACAATTCTCTAGCCAAATCCATTTACTCATAGCATAAACGGTCTTACTAGTCTGAGTCAGCACTCGACTAAACAATTTCTAACCATACCACCGATCACAATTTTCGATAATCTCGCTATCCAACATAACATCACCGTCAAGGGACACTCGAGTCATCTAGCCACAATACATGACTCCCAGCTAAGTCTCGGCACTACCCAGTACTCACAGATAGTCTCATTGCTATTCTATGGAAAGGGTCAACATACACCTCGTTCTGAGATGGTAGAGGCAATATACCACTCAGAAACGAAGCCATCCTTAAACAATACCAATTCAATCTATTCCGGACATTCCTGATCTATAATGATCACAATACTTAACCAACATCTCGGGGTCTCAATATCATAAGGCAACATTCTTAGGGTCTCAAAGCAGTAGCCAGCACACATGAGTCAATTCACTAATTCTGTTGAACTCATCCATCAATTATTCATTCCCAACTCTTTTCCAACATCACATGCAATTCTCAACTTGTTGTAGCATACATAGCCATTTTTCTATATTCCCACATTTCTAACAGCATTCACAATATAGCATACTATGGCATCGAGTCATTGTTGGGTTATTTGTGTCCAAACCAACAACAATCATTCTTTTAGGGGCATCACAATGTATATAGACTTATTGTATGGAACATCCAGTGAGCAGCCAAGAGGGTCAATGATCTTTCAGACACGAACAACATAGGATGATTACAGAACAACAACAATATAATCGCGGAAGCAATCTTTGATTTAATCGCGGAAGCAACGTTGAGTGATCGTGGAAGCAACTTTGGTCAATCATCGATGCAACTTTGATTTGAAACGAACCAAAAAAGAGACCAAGGACGTAAAGCCGTGCTCTGATACCAATTTGTCACGCCCCGATTCATAGAGTCATTTATTCACATATTTTATCTCTTGGAATCGATCGTCCTCGCTTGGGCGTGATGCCGTACAAGTCTGGTATTGCACTTGTACAAGGCAAGGATGGTACATAATCGATTATTCTTCAAATAGGAATACATCGCAGCGGCAGAAGCAAATAAATTGAATTTAATGAGGACAATCTCTCTTATTGAATAGAAGTACATCACTTCTTTATAGCAGCGGAGAAAAAGAGTAACTTGAAGCCACACAGAGATATGTAGAACTTTATTCTCTTTATTGATAATTGAAGAAGAGTACAAGACTTGTATTGAAGTACAATAATTATAGTACATCTCTCTTTACATTGGAAACCAACTGAACAATGCTATACAGCTTACATTTGATATTTGGATACAATGGATGACAACTCGATATACCGACTTGGCTCACAATCTCACTGGTACAACTGATTAGAATGTTCCATACATTATGCCCTTTATAAACAGAAGACATCATCTTGTACAAGGAGAGCTTCTGTATGCCCAACAAATCTTCGATGCCGCGGAACCAATCAAGCCAATCTTCGTGTGTAGAATATTCCAAGCACGAGCACCTGCCCACAAAACGTGGGTCAGCACATCATCTATGTACTGGCGAGCAGAATCCAACCCACTCGCATAAACCAACATTTAAGTGATCATTTAAGCAAGCATTTATTAGAATGATCTTTCTACTTGGGGCCTAGCATCAGTTTACAGTTCATGGGCAATAGTCATAGTGAAGCATGTAAACATAATCTTAGTAGCATTCATGTGGACATATCTTTTAGCATTCTTGGTGTTATCATGCAAAGGCATCATTAAGGCATCGTTAACACTAACATCTTAAACATGTTATAATAGTTCTCACTTCAAGCATCACTTAGCATGTATGTTGTGTTTGAGCAATGATTATAGCAAGGCATCTTTCTAGCATACTAAATGGAACATGTTAAGCAGGCAAGTTAAACCAACTTATACAATATCACAATTATGTGATTTCTTACCGATAGCTGACTCCTCGTACCTGTATCAATTACAGGTTATCTGATATACTTACTCTGCCTGCACAAAACATTCATTAGCATGCATCCTGAACATGGTCACTGGTGTTGTTAAACCATATGGACTCTTCTCATTTCATTTCATTTTAAGATAATGCGGTCAGCATAGTAGGTGGCGAGCCTCTATGCCACCCCGCCTTATCCGTGCTCCCATAGCACTCATCATTATTTCCTCCTAGGCCGAATCGGTCCCCAGGGTCCTAGGAACCGTTCGAGGAAATTATTACTCAAACCTTGTATACAAGTTGTCCATGACCATGCGAATACGTGTCCGACTCGATTGTGAACATAATCGCATGGTAAAATATATTAAGGAAGTAAAGGCAACAGTGCATCATTAGTCATATTCAATGACTTATTCTTTTCATTTGGTGATCTCAACGATCCCAGCTTTATCATTTCTCATTCATTGCTTCATTGCAACGTATCTCATATCATTCCTTTCTTAAGAGGAACTTAACATTCTTTCATTTCATAGGAACATTTATTCATTCATTCATTTCTTATAAGGGACAGGCAACATTTCATATTCTTGTAACAGTTATAGAGATAGTACATGATTCTAGTGTTTCATTCAGTTCATTGGGTCGATAGCACCGCCAGTTCACTTCTTATTCTATCATTCACAAGGCATCTCATTAATCAAGTGTTTTATCGTTTCAGCAGCATTAAGCATAAGGAACAAGGTTATCAATTCAATCTCAGGCATCGAATCACATTAGCAGTTCAATGTGTTGTACATTTCAATAATTCACAGCATAAGCATCTTTATTATTCAGCAACTAACATATGGGACATTTAGGGACAGTTCATGGCATTTCAATACTTCATTTATTAAGCATGAAGGAGTAAGAAGGGGGAAGGACAGTTCCACTCACCCAAAATTCCACAAAACGTAGCTCCACCAGCGAGCCACGTTCCAATATCCATTCCGTCTAGCCATCTAGAGAGACTGCATCAGTCTTAATTCTCATGATTCCCAACATAAGTCACGGTCCAATATTCTGATCACATCCAATAAGCCAACCAAATGCCTCGTGCGGAGCGGGGCATTACATGGGGTAGTATAGATTTGACAAGAGAATATGGATCATGAACTTATTCACGGACATGATGAAAATCGAAAGGATTGGATAAATAATTATATAAACGATTTTTAGAAAATATTTATAATACTTAAAAATATCTACTAGTCAAAATATGTTTTTGGATAAATACTTTAAACTTAGGCTGAGACTTAAGTCTTGCCAAAACACTATTTGAAAAAAAAACTATAATTAAAATTAGATAGAAAAGTTATGTAATAATGAAAAAGATTTATTTAAAATCTCACATAAGAATACATTTAGGGCCCACGATAAATATATTTTATTACAAAAATATATTTTTTGCCAAATATTAATTAGGTTAAAACAATATTTGAAGTTCCCTAAAATAACATATTTTCCCAAATATATTTAAGGCTATTAATGTATATAATAACCATAATACTCTAGTAGTTTACTCTATATATCTATACATATATACTTAATAATACAAAATAGGAAATTTAAATAATACAGAAGAGTTGTTGTTCTCTTACACAAAGGAAGAAAAGAAAACAAAATAAAATAATAAATAAAAGAAAAAGAACAAAACAAAATGACATAACTGTCACTGTCTTCTCTCTATTCGAGAGAGACAACAAACCCAAAGAAAAATATCAGTAAAAAGAGAGAGATTATAATAGAAATAAAAAAACAAAAAAAAATAATTGCACTGTGGGTTCTCCTTTTCGAAGGAGAGGGGAAACCATAATAAAAACGAAAGAAAGAAAGAAGGGAAAAGGGTTGGAGAGAGAGGGGAAGATGGAGGAGAGTGAGGGCGGAGAAAGTCGGGAAGTCGCCGGAGGGCTCGGTGGTCCGGCGGGGGTGCGAAGCGGCACGGAGTGCGACGAAGGGTAGAAAAGGGAAGAAGTCGGGGTAGACGCGGCGCCGACATTCGGGGGCGGCGCTGGTCCGGAGGCGTGGGGCGAGTCGGGTGCCGACGTTTCCGGCGGTCGCAGGCGAAGGTTCGGGTCAGCGGCGACGCAGCGAGGGGGAGATCCTGCGGCGTCGACGCGGCAGACCACGGCGGATGCGGTTCACGACCCGGCGGAGAGGGGTAAGTGGGTGGTTGTTTAATTTTTAGGGTTTTGGCTTCTTTTTCTTTTTGGGCGCGGCCGACCGGCGATGGCCGGGGTGGTGGTGGTTTATTGGGGTAGTGGTGGTTGGTCGGAAATCGGTTGGCGGGTGTGGTGGTGGTCATGACGGAGGCTATGGTGGTGGCGGCTCTGTTGGTGATGGCTGGGTTGGGGAGTCGGGCAAGGAGGAGGAGATGGTCGGAGGCTGTGTCGGGACGGGCCGGGGTTGGTGTGTGGCTGCGGCTAGGTTGTCGGGTGTTGGAGATGGGCGACAGTGATAGTGGTTGTTTGGTCGGAGGGTCAGGGTTAGGACTTGGAATTTGATGTATCGTGCCGGAGTTGTCGGCACGGCGGAGGAGCAATGTATCTGTATAAACAGTAGAATAAGAATTTGGACGGGGAACACGGACACGATGCACGCACGTTTGGTTGTGGTAGAATTTGGAGAATAATGAATGTTAGAAATTGGAGGAGTACCTGCCTATTTATATGATGTAGAAATTTTCAATTGGATAAGAATTAGGATTCATTTAAATCCCCTTTTTAAAATAATTCAAATCCAAATCTAAATACAATCCAATTTAAATCTAATTAAATTCTTTTAGTCTAAAAATAAGATAATTCAAATTCCAATTATAGATATTAATTTAAATAAATCCAAAATTTAAATTAAGATTTAAATTGTCACAATAAATTCAAAATATGTTTTCCAACAATACTAATAGTATTAATTTTGAAAATTACCTTATTATTTAAAAATAAACTAATAAATAATTACGAAATATATATGTATGCACAATTAATATTTACAAATATATACTTTTCTAGTATACCATTTTATAAGAATATTATTTATTATAATTGTCTAAATAAAAGACTTTATAAATAAAATAACAAACTTGGAAATGATAGCAAAATAATTATTATATATATTATTTTGAAACTTTAAAATAGAAAAAAAATATTTTCTAAAAATATGTACGCACGCACATATTCGCACTCGTCGAGCAATTACGAAAAATAAAATTTCGTGTGCTACGTACAATACGACTACGCAACGTACAATACAAAAATTTAAATCAGTACTAAATTTAATAATAAAAAAATAGTAGAAATTTAGAGGTTTTACAACTAGGGTGCAACCAGTAGCACGTAGGACTATGGCGCAACCCAAGCAATCTGTAACTCAGGCGCAGTCTGCTGCTTTGGCACAACCCAAGGGAACTAGTCTTTTGGCTATTCTCTCTTCTAATTCTCAAGTTCTAAACTTGGAGAATCAATGTTCTAGTGCCAATACTAGATAGAACAAAGGGAAGAGTCCTTTGACACTTCCTCAATTGGCGCAATTCGTGCCTAAAATGGTCTCACAATAGAACAAAGGGGAACGCTTCTTAGCTAACCCTCTATAAAATAAAGGAAAGCACCCTTTGGTCTTTTCTCAAACTTCCCTGGTCTATGACTCAGAGGAAGACACATCAGATTCTATTCCTTTAAACAGAGGGCTTCGGATCTCTGATATCGAAAAGAATACTGATCAAAGAGGTATCTTACCTACCCCTATGGGGTCTGGTCAAAACCTTTTCACCTTGCAAATTTCAAGATCTAAGCAAGAAAAATTGAGAGTATCACAAACAGAGACACCTGGAGCAGAATTTTCTGATTTACGCGCTAATCTCAATAGGCGTCAACCAGTATCAACTTTGGTGAAACGTAAGAACCCTATGCCAAAGGCCAATCTGTACCAGAAGCCAAAGTTTGAAAAGAAGGACCCAACCACTTATGCTAATGAGTTGAGTACATCTTTGTACACTCAGAGAACAAAACATCTGAAGAATAGGAGATATGTTCCTAACATCATTAAGGAATATGTTCCTCCAACTTTTTCTCGTCCTGTAGTTGTAACTGATCTTCGGCAACGTCTTACACAAAGACGGAAGATTACAAGGATGTCTCCCTCACCCCCAAATCACGCTTTAGATCGCTACTGCCTTCATGAAGTCATCATCAACTGTTGTTGCCAATCGGCTCGGCGATCTGTCTTCGATCGTCTGAACTATGCTCCAAATCCTGAATATATAATAGAAGACGAAGAAGTGCTATTATATGCTTCTATCAACATGACTTCTCAAGGCACTGGGGTGGGAAACATCCAAGATGTAATGCATCTCGTAATCTCAGTCATCAATACTTAGATCGGATTCATACATCTAGTGAAGGTGTCTTTCAATACACTAGATCGAAAAATCGACATTTGAACCAAGGTGTCTTTAATCAAGAAGATCTCCCCATCACTCATGTAGGAGAGGACTCTTTTTTAGAGTTTAATGCAGATAGTAAAAGTTCTGAATAGACTATCTCATCAATAACAGCAAGAGAAGTGGCGACATATACCATTACGGAAGATCAAGATGCCTCTACTTCAACTAGTCAAGAGCAACGAATTATTGCACTAGAGGACAAATTGAAGACCATGGCAGAAATGGTTGCTAGCATGCACACTATAATCGTGGCTCAACATACAGTGCCACTGATTGTAAATCCTGCTATAAATCCTGAGCTTATAGCATCTTCTGTACCTATTAGTCTGGGGGTACCACCTCTTCAAGTTGCCTCTGTGCCAATTCAAGCTGATCCTAGTCAGTCTGGTGTTGGGGGTGGTAATTACCATGCTGTTCCTCCGCCTAATACTTCTAACCAATCCATCAATTCCCAAACATCAGGGGATGCTAATGAAGCTGTGAAACCATTACGCACTCAGTTTGAGGCCTTCAAGTAGAAGGATGGCCTACAAAGGCTGGGCATAAAGCAACCATATCCTACAGAATGGAAGGAAGTTCCATTCCCTCCTAAATACAAGCTCCCCACCATTAGGTTGTTTGATGGCAGTACCTCTCCAAGTCATTAAATCAATCATTTTGAGGTGATGACTGATCAATTACAGCCAAATGATGCTCTCCTTACCAGAGTGTTCGTCGGTTGTTTAGCCGGCACAGCATATGACTGGTATCGCAGCTTGTCTGATGGCTGCATAACTTCTTTTGCTGGTTTCAAGCAAATGTTCTTGGAACGGTTTTATGAGGAAGTCAACGATATAATAATGTCTGTCCTCATTAAGATTAAACAGAGGCACAATGAATTCGCGAAAAGTTTTATTGAAAGATTCTGCCGAGAGGCACTCAAAATGCCTTTAGGAACTCCATCTACTGTAACAATAGATACTTGCAAATCAAACTTGCTACCTATTATCAGTATGTGGACAAGATCTACACAATTCCAGGATTGGCCTTCTTTCATTGTAAATGCAAAGATGGCAGAGGTTAGTGCCAAAAAGTTTAAACAGTTAGGAGTTCAGATGACTCATCCTAACCAAGACGAACATTCTACACCCGGAGGTAACAATCGCCAAAATAACCGTAAGAGTAAAGAAACACTGGCCATCAATCTCAAGGGCAAAGAGTCTTTGGTTGTCAACGTCGCTCAGACAGTGCCCACTCCATCAACACCACCACAGAAGACAACTCGTCCAAAGGAAGAGTATTCTTTTGATGAAGGTGATACTTTGAGCATCTTCGATTGCTTGATCAAAAGCAATAAACTTCAACTTCCAGAGACAAAACGGCCAGAAGAAGTAGATAAAACCGATCACCCTAAATATTGTGTTTATCACAGATTTATAGGGCATCCCACCAGATCATGTTATGTGCTCAAGGGCAAAATCCAGGAGTTGGTCAATTCTGGAGCAATTACTCTTTAGCAGGACGAGAAAACGGTGACCGCTAATGTGGTTTCTCTAAAATTTGGTAATTTTCTACCACAACTTGTACAAGATGGTGTTGTCCCCATTCCAAGGACTACTCTTGAGATCGTGAATATCCCATCTCCTCAAAATGAAGGTCTTGTTCCACTATCGACTGACAGAGGAGAGATCATGTAGATTCATCCAGATTTGGTAGCAGAGTTTGAAACGCCTTCCTCTTCTAAGCAAAAGAAGCACACCAAATCTAAGAACTGTAATATGGTATCCTTTGAACCAGTAACAGAAGAAGAAATTCTAATGGACACTAGATCTGGAAAACCCTATCTTCGGGAATAACCCAAAAATCAAGAGAATCCTGCTCCATCTCCTGATGCTCTTCCTACATCATCTTCTCTTGCTGAAAATATACCATCTACATCCCTGCCTGTGGTTGAACCATCTCCTCCTAAACCAACATCAGCAGATAAGGGGAAGCAACCTGTTCGCTTTGACAAAGCACTGAAGAAGTCCTCATCTCTTGGACTTGAAAAGTCTTATAATTTTGACATATTGGCTCAATTGGCCAATACTCCAGCAAGATTGTCAATCTTTGAACTCTTACGTCTCTCAAAAGAGACTCGAGAGACGTTAAGTGAAGCTTTTATATAGGCTGACGCTTATCTTACTTTTCTCAAGAAGCCTGAAAAGGAGCTAGTCAGTTGTGAACATTGTCATAGTGTATTTGAACTAATGCCCAATATTACTTTTACACAATATGACATGTTATTAGAAGATAATCGTCATGATCGTCCTCTCTATTTCACGGGGTATGTAGATACTATGAAAGTCGATCGCATTCTGATTGACCCCGAGTCTGCACTTAGCATCATGCTTTGAAAATCCCAGTACATAACCTCTCTGCAACTATCACTACCATCTTGGGATTCAATCAAGGAAGAAGTGAACCTTTGGGGAAGATACGCCTAAAACTTCAAATTGGCAATCTTCGTACAAAGGTAACTTTCTATGTTATCGACAATCATGGCTCATACAACTATTTGTTGGGAAGGTGTCATACTCTTATTATTTATTATTATTATTATTATTATTATTATTATTATTATTATTATTATTATTATTATTAATTGTTTTCAAAAAAAAGAAAAGAAAAGAGAATTTTCCATGGCATGACACATGGCATGCCATGTGTCCCTTGGAAGAGTGGAGAAGGGGGGGTAGGTGTCCCTTGTATTTAATGGAGGGGGGAACACCTCATCTATTCTTTCCCCATTAATAAATTCCCCCCCCCACACACACACAAACACTCACCACCACCCCACTCCCTACTACTACTACTGCTGCTGCTGCTAGCCGCCCGCCGCCGCCGCCGTCCGTCCGCCGCCCGCCGCCGCCACCAGCCGCCGGCCGCCCCTCCCCTGCCACCTCCACCACTCCATCTCCTTCATTTCCTTCCTCTTCCTCCTCCTTCCATTCTACTTCCAAACCCAAGGTAAAAATTTCCATTCTCTTCTCTCAATTCCTTCAAATTTCTAAATTCTAGGTTAGTTTTTTTTACTAATAACATCTAATTGTGAACTATGGTTGGGTTCAATTTAGGAATTATGAAGGAAAATCTAGGTCATCTCAAACCCAAGGCAAGTCCTCTTTTCCTCTTCCTCTTTCTTTACGAATACTCCATTTTGATTCTTTAGATTAATTTTGAACATATATAGGTTTATTTATAAATCTGAAATTACAAATTAGATGTCAATATCTTTATTCGTAAGAACATAATATGGATTATAAGTTAAGATAATTCCTCTACTTATTGTTTAGCTTCAAATTCTGAAATTTTGATATGGTTTAACTAATTTGAGACCTTTAAAACTTTTGAAATTTCTGTTTTCTAGTAAAAATTTCAATTTTGATAAACATAGATAAAGGAATTAAAATTGTTATACTTAGACACTGGAATAATTATATGTGACGTAACACGGATAAATTTATATGCATTTGGACACAAATAATACTTGAAGGAAGGAACCGATTGTGGACATGAATTATCTGGACTTGAATTTTCTATGAACAAATTGAACACATGTGGACATATGGGACTCTCCAAAGGTAAGTCTGACATACACATAGGAACTGAACAACTGGACCGCACACCGGGAAGGTAAAAAGTACAAGGACCTTGTATTTCCCTACTTACAAATAAGTGCTCAATTTTGTGTGTTCATAATTAGAAATAAATTTCGTTTCTACATTTTTCTGCTTCATGCACCTTCAAGGATTGATATATGGATATGGAAGGATTTTGTTTTGATTTGGTTTTGCATACTATCTACATGATATATATATATATATATATATATATATATATATATATATATATATATATATATATATATATATATATTAGCCTTTGCATATTAACTAGTATAATTTGGATAAACATTAAGTATTGCTCTATTCTGATAACTGGAAAACAATTTGCAAGCCGCAACCCGATTAAATTGCTAAAGAAAAGGTAAAAAAAATTGCTTGCTCAGGTAAGAGTCTCAAGTTTTCTTTTGTTCATAACTGCGTGGTCCGGTGTTGAGGTTTGCTCCACCGAAGGGGTCGGAAAGCCCATTTTATTTACTGCGTGGTCCGGTATTGAGGTTTGCTCCACCGAAGGGATCGGCGAACCCGAATTTTTTTTCATATATATATCTCTTTGTTAATTTTCGGGGTTCCTAAATACAAAGGAGACTCTGCCAAAATTTTTGAAAAATTTAGAAGATAGACAAATTTCTGAATTTCAAAAATTTTAGAAAGTTTCTTATCTAGGAAGCATTGGGCGGGAAGAACAACTGAATATCCCTAGATATCCCATAACATAATAATAAAAGCTGATCAGTATTTCGAAAATCTCGTAAATCAGTACATCTATTTTCAAATAGAGGGTACTAGCCCAAGGGAGGCTCGAAAATCTCGGAAATCAATGCATCTATTTTGACAGTAACATCAAATAGATGGCTTTAGCCCAAGGGAGGCTCGGAATTCACAGCCTGATCCCAGGTCAACGAGATTGTTTACGGGAAATATTTAGAGGATTATTCAGAGTATTGTTCTTAAAACTGCATTGCATTAAATTCCATTTTACTCCAGAAACAACTCTGCCTATTATAGGTAGGCAGCTTTCCTGTTTGCTCAAGGGAAGCAAATCCTACTAAAAGCTCAAGGGAAGCTCGAAAATCTTACTATTCATGGAGTAGAACGATGTTTACATTCTTTGATTTACTAAAGCAAGGATATATATATATATATATATATATATATATATATATATATATATATATATATACATATATATATATATATATAGTAGTGCAAGTTGGCATATCCTTGTCTTTTCTCAAAAGAAAAACTACATATTTCATTATTTTGCTTAACTTTCACTGTTCTTGGCCGAGGACTTGCTTGTCGTTTTCTAAACGACCTAGTATTTGTTCACTAGGTGAAGAAGAAGAAGACGCCTCCGCCGAAGTATCGCCGTAATACAACGAGGAGTAAATTGTCCGGATTACCTACAGTTATGACCAGCACTATCGTAGTTATCTTGTAAATTACTTTTGTAATAAACTTGTAAAAGCATTATTGGAAAAGTTCCCTGTATAATAGCTATACTATATTTAATACCATGTAAACTCCTTGTATTTTCCATTTTGCTGATGACTACGTGCGACAATTGCGATTTCGGCGCGTAGCCTGTGGATGTGTTTATGACGTCACCATTCCACTCGGGAAGCGGGACGTGACACGTCTTTTAAGTGGTGGCCCATGCAGGTCAGCAAGAATATAAAATCTAGGATAGAACATAGGTTCGGATAGAACGTAGGTTCTAGAATTATAAGGAGCACCTCGAGTCCAAATCACACCCTAGGAATCCCTGAGAAGGAAGTATCAATAGTTAGTAGATGATTACTTCTTTTCTAACCAATTATTTTAATCTTAGTAAAGGGATACTGACCCAAGGAATTCTTGGTGTAGATTATGCCCCGATTCTACCTTTTTGCAAGACTAGGTAATGACAGCCATAGCCTGGACGAATATTATGCGTTTGTAAAGAAGATGTGGCGAGTGGCACCAAAAGAAATGATAGAGGCCTATGGGGTACATTACGAGCTGGAATATCCGACGGTAACGGATATAGTGGATGAAAGAAAAGTATATTATAAACGGTGCATTACTATGTCCTGATCAAGGCAGAACCCTCTGAAGGTCCAGAAACCGATCGCAACGGTACTCTGGAGGAATGGAAGCAGACGTACCCAGAGGCAAAAATCCATAACATAAGGCAAATGTGGATTTAGATACCCAGGATGTGGAGGATGTGTAAATATAGAAGTGTAAATAAGTATTAGATCGCTAGTTATATAAAGGATGTAAAATAAGTATTAGATCCCCAATATGTAAGTAAAGTATGAATGTATGTAGTAGGGATGTAATGTATAAATGTATGTAGTAGGAGCATATTGTGCTACCAATACATAAAATATGCTTTTCCTATATTCTTGTATTCCTTGTAAGTACTTCTTACTTGAGGATATTATGAATGTAGTTATGGACCTGTTTATGTCGAGTTTGGAATGGGATGGAAGCGATTACACTCTGTACTTATACCAACGCTATGCAAGAATAATGTGGAACGCACCCGATTGGTACGACGTTCATGTCTACCAAGTATTTTATGTAATCATGCGTCCCATTATCAGGGACATCGAGGACGGAGCTGAAGTATATTTTGAAAATACAACCTACTGCTTGTATGTCCGAGATCCAAACCGCATTTACATCGGACTACATGGCTATGAGGGAACACTAGACGACTTTGAAAGACTCCATCCAGAGGTCGACATCCTCACTGAGGAAAGGATCCTCATCGAGGCTATAGCATAAGAAAAACCTAACCATGTATATATAGTGAAGAAGGAGTCCTTCTCTTTTGTCTGCTGTATGGTATTTTGGAAATCAGCAGATATGTATATGAGTAGGAATAGGTAGGGATAGAATAGATTACTATGTCACATTTTGGGAAAGTTGAGTGACATGAGTAGGCTAGGTGAGAAGAATGTAGACAAATGTAAAGTTGGGAGTAGAAACAACATTTTATATTACTCTCATTATAATAAAATATATGGTTTGTTGTACGCCTTGTTATAAATAAACATTGTGAGTCAAATATTCCCTAAGGATTGAGTCTTTTAATTTCAGGATATGGACAACCATGATCAACCAAACGATCCACCACCTCAAGCATCAACCGAACCAACCGTGGCTGATATGTTCCGTTTGTTCCAGCAACTATTGGAATCCAATAGTCAGCAGGCCAATGCTGCCCATGCAACAAATACCACAATATTGGAACAAATGCAGAATTCTAACAATACCAAGGATAAAACCCTAAAGGAATTCAGGGATCTTAGGCCACCCAAGTTTAAGGAAACTGAAAATGCAATAGAAGTGGGTCATTGGCTAAGAACCATTGAAGGTTTAATGAAGGCTGCAAAAGTTAAACCCGATGATATGGTACCAACAATCCGCATCCAGCTGGAAGACATTGCTGGATACTGGTGGAGTACCGAGTATCCAGAAGATTCTGACAAGGACATGTCATGGGCTGAATTTAAGAAGAAATTTGAAGAAAGATTCTATCCTAAGTCAGCACGGATAGAATTAGAGCGACAATTCAACTATCTGAAACAAGGGAGACGCACAGTTGATGAGTACACTGAGAAATTTTTCAGGCTTGGTCGATTTTCCCCTAACATGATAGCGGATGAAGAAACGAAAATATCCAGGTTCGTAGAAGGACTTGGGACCCAACTGAAAATTAGGGTCGCATCTTATCGGTGCCAAACCTTTTCTGAGGCAACAGAAGCTGCTCGAGACCAAGAGAGAATACTAAAGGAAGAGCAAGCTTTTCGGTTACCGCAACCTAAGAGAACCTTCGAGGAAGGGGCATCCTCCAACAAGAATCATTGGCAGGGACCGCCTAAGCGTCCTCAGAATGGTAACCCGGATAGGTTCATTATTTGCAATTATTGCCACAAACCAGGACACAAAATAAATGTATGTAGAAAAAGATTGGGGCTTTGTTTGAAATGTGGAGCAGGAAATCATCCAACCAATCAATGCCCTCAGTTGCCTGTAACTGGAGCAACCACACAAAGCTTCAATCAAGGATACCGACCTCCAGTTCAAGGAAACCAACCTCGACCTATGGTGCAGGCACCAACATCACAAGCAGGTATGGCTTATGGAAATCAGCACCGGCCGTCCTATGCACCTCAGGCATATCAGTTTCAACAAGCACAACGGGCGGCTCAAGCCTAAAATAATAACAAGAAGAGGAATAGGCAAGGACAAGCGTTTATAATGGGAACTGAAGATGCAAATATCCCTGGAGAAGTAATTTTATGTACTATTTTAATTTCTGCGTATCCAGCATCAGTATTATTTGATTCCGGGGCTACCCATTCATTTATAGCATCTTCTTTTATATCACAACGTGAAATAGAGTTACAACCTCTGCATAAATCACTGAAAGTTCTCACCGGTAATGGAGTAGTAGAAGTCAGTCGGGTATGTAGTAGATGTCCCATAAAATTGGGTGGAGGAGCTTTTCATACCCGGTTGCTCGTTTTCCCAACAAGCAACTATGATATAATATTGGGTATGGATTGGCTAACTGCAACATTAGCCAATATAGATTACGGTCAGGGGAAAGTTTCCTTTCAACTTCCTGACGGAGGATTTTATGAATTTGTAAGAGACCAGAATGAATTCAATACAGAAGAACTAGAGAAATTTGAATTACCAGTAGTGCTGCAAGGAGTAGCAGAGCAATCATTTCCAAGGGTAGTGGAAGAATTTAAGGACGTATTCCCAGAAGAATTGCCAGGGCTACCCCTAGATAGAGCTGTAGAATTCTCTATAGATTTAATACCTGGAGCTGCACCCATAGCCAAAAAGATATACCCAATGAACAAGAAGGAGCTAGCTGAGTTAAATAAACAGATAAAGGAATTATTATCCAAGGGATTTATTTAGCCTAGCACTTCGCCATGGGGTGCACTAGTGTTATTTGTGAAAAAGAAGGATGGTACCCTACGCCTAGTGATTGATTATAGGGCCTTGAATGAGGATACCATCAAGAATAAGTATCCCTTACCTAGGATCGATCAACTGTTTGATCAGTTAGGAGAGGCAAGGGTATTTTCAAAAATTGATTTGAGATCCGGATATCATCAAGTGAAGGTAAAGAAGAAAGATATTCCAAAGACTGCATTTAGAACTCGGTATGGGCATTACGAATTCTTAGTGTAAAACCCCTAAATTTCTACTATTTTTTTATTTTATTAAATTTGGTACCGATTTAAAATTTTGTATTGTACGTCGCGTAGTCGTATTGTACGTCGCGCACGACGTTTTATTTTTCGTAATTGCTCGACGAGTACGAATATGTGCGAGCGTACATATTTTTAGAAAAATATTTTTCTTATTTTTATAGTTTCAAAATAATAGATGTAATATTTAATTTAGCTATCAAAATTTCCTAAATTTATGATTTTATTTATGAAAAGCCTTTTATTTAGAATAAATAATATTCTTAGTGCATACGTATATTTCATAAATATTTTACTAGTTTATTTTAAATAAAAATGTAATTTTTGAGATTTATAAATATTAATATTTTATTATTCAAAAAGATATTTAAAAATATTAATGTAATTTTTGAAATTATTATTATTAGTATTTTTGGAAAATATATTTCAAAATTATTGTGGAGATTTAAATCTTGATTTGAATTTATGGATTTATTTAAATAGTTAATATTTAAATTTTGATTTATCCCATTTGATTTTGAACTAAAAATTAATTGGATTAAATTAGATTTTTATTTGAATTTGGATTTGATTTTATTGATTTAATTTAATAATCATCTATTGGGGTTTTAAAACTATTCTAATCCTTATCCAACTGGAAATTCCCACATCCTATAAATAGGCAGGTACTCCTCCAATATTTTCTCCACAATATTCCTCCAAAATTTCTCCACAAATATACGTGCATCATGTCTGTGTTCATCCAAATTCTTATTCCAATCTTGTTTACATTTACATTTAATTTTTTGTGTCGGACACATCCCGACACAATCAAATTCCTAACCCTACTGTAAACCCCATCCCCGCTCGTGTCTCCTCCCTGCCTCCGTCGATTCCTCAGCCATCGACACCCGGACATCCGTGTCTGGTCAAACTGATTTTAATAATTGATCAAACTCTGTCTCGATATATGAAGTTGTTCAGGATATCTCGGACTCTTGGACATGATCAAGAACAACTATCTACACAGTTCAAGACCGAAGCAATATTTTCCTGTTCGAGTCTGTATTTCTTTGAGCAATGTATTTTTATTTTATTGAGTCTAGGAATACGTTGTACACCGAGTCGTACTGGCAAATAGGATATTCCAAAATGATTTCAAAATATTTTTAAAATATCCTTAGTTTTGAAAAATATTCATATTAACAAAAGCTTCAAAAAGGTTTTCAAAAATCCCCAAAAATTAATTTTAAAAACCTAACCTAACCCTGACAGAACTCGGCCAGAGTTCGGTTAGTGGTCGTTTTGATTTTTGAATTCTTTGGAACTTGGTCCTCCTGCAGTTACGGATTTGATCGAGATTTCCTCATCGAGTTCTGTCCGAATTCTGCCAGAATTCTGTCTTTGGAATTCCTATAAATAGAGAAGGATTTCGATCATTTCAACTCACTCATTCACTTTCAATCTTCTCTCTTCTAAAAAGCTTTCAGTCTTCCAAAGAGTTTTTCTCGAGCTTCAAATTTCAGATCCCAAGCCAATTACAATCCTCTAGTCGATTTGCTAGTGCGGTGCGGTCTAGAAGTTTCAGAGTGATTGTAATCAGAGGCTTGATAGAAGATTCAACTCTTCAAAACTGAAGTTGGACGATTTTTTCGTATCAAAGCTCGCGTTGTAGAAGTTGCAAGGACTTCGTAAGAAAACTTGCGGTTTTGTCAATAGTGGATTCAACTGGTAGCAAGAGTTCTACCGACTGGATTAGTCCTCAACAGAGGAAAACCAGTATACATCGCTGTCTTTGCGTTTGCTTTCTTATCTCTGCCTTTACATTATTTAGTTGTAATTATTATTCTGTGATCTTGCTGCTAACAATTTTAAATTAGCATTATTTCGCTGCCAACTCTATTCACCCCCCTTCTAGAGTATTCTGCTTTACGATTTCGTTCCTACAATCCGTCGTTACCATCTTCCCTCCACCTTCGTCATTAGCACCACGTCCCCCAGCTAAGACAGACCCGACCACAATCCCTTCTCCGCCACGTCTGACTCTGTACAGCCTCCGTCTCGTCGACCCAGCCGTGTAGGAGCGTAAAAAGTGCTTCATAAGAATGAGTCAAAGATAAGGATCATTCCAGTCAAATCGATCCACTTTACGCCAAAGAGCGGCTAATCACTTTACGCCCGAAGCAGGCTAATCATTTTACGCCCGGGTCAAAGCTAATGATTTTACGCCCAAAGACAGGCTAGCCACTTTTACGCTGGACAAAGCTGTTAAGTCTTGCATTTAATGCAAAGTCTGACATAAAGATTTAATGTTGGCATATATCACAGAAATCAAAGGGATTTATTTTACACAGAGGCCCATTTGTCATTTAGTATGTGGACTGAGCCACTTTACGCTCATAATATGGCTTCTTTTACGCATGGAGACTATACGAGTTTTTACGCTCAACGGTTGACGTGTGCGTAAGGTTTATTTGGGATACTTTTACGCTCAAGGTTATTTAACAACCACTTTACGCGGGAAGTCTACATCAAGGCTATTGTACGCCTAGTCTACTACTTTACGCTCAGGGTATATTTGGGTTGTTTTACGCCATATTCTAATTCAGAACGTGGTTTGCCTACATAGCTTTCATGCCACACATCTCGAAGAACGTGTGTACGTGCATCCTATTCTTATTGAAATGATGGGACACGTGTCAACGTTTGCTGAGGATGACTTTGGTCATGGGTGGCAGTTGTCAGCGTAAAGACGGAACTTTTGCTGAGTTTTTACGCACAAGAAACCAAGTCTATAAATAGACTGATTTTTCTCATATAGACAGACAGAGAGAAAGGACAGAATACATAGAGATCAGAGTCCAGAGACTTTGATTTTTCGGAGCATTTTTCTTCAACTTTTCTTCCAGAACAGAGTGAAGCAAAGCAGGAAAGCATTCGGCCTCGCCATCGGTGCCCAAGTGCGTCGATACCTTTCTGGTGACTTAGTTCTTCTAATTGTTCATCTTCTAGCAGTGATCTTCATCATCATCGTATGGTCCAAGGAACAAAGTGATCATTTACAGATCAGACTTCCATAGCAATACTTCTCAGAATCAAATTTGTACTTTGTCACGACCCGCACCCGCTTTTCGGACGCGAGCCCGTGAGCAAGCCAGCTACGTATCGAGCAGACTCCAGCTCGACTCGAGTACGTATAAGCTGTCAAGGTCATGGTATCATGTCTAATCTAAACTATATCTCAATCCACAAGAAACATATAAAGCAAGAATGAACAAGTATGAGTCATGGTCTGCAGCCCATTAGCATATTGTTCGATTAGACTCTCAGAATAATGTGAGTCCATAAAGCTAAGCTGATGAGCAGAATATATCTTAACAGCATGAGAAAGATAGTAAATCAATATCATTGACAAAATACCTGAATCATGCGGATGAAGTCAACTACCACATGCTCAGCTAACTAACTCCGTGCAATCAGCTACCTGAAGAGATCATCAGGTCCTCAGAGGACTAGCAAGATACATAAAACATGCCTACTAATATGACAGTAAATAACAGGTAAGAAGGATAAGAACACTGCAAGAAGAAACATCTAAGGACGACGAGTCGTGAGGAAATGTAATACTAGACTTGGCTACCAATCAATCGATTAACCTCTATAGCTTGTAGTAAAATACAAGATACTCCCAATCTATAGTAGATTTTGACTGTAATACAATGCAAGATAATCCCAGTCAAGATTAGCCAATTCTAGTATCGTCTCCTCTCCTAAAGGATACAAAGTCAAGTAGACTCCTATAAATCGTAGTACAATGCAAGATACTCCCAATTTATAGTGTCGCAAGTCAAGTCAATCAATCAATCAATATATGCTATAGGTCGTAGTACAATGTAAGATACTCCCAATCTATGGCATGTCTCAAGTCAAGTCAATCAAGTGATATCGAGGTAGAAGAATCGGCTATAGGTCGTAGTACAATGTAAGATACTCCCAAGCTATAGTATGTCTCAACTGTAGTACAATACAAGATACTCCCAGTCGAGAATGGTCAAGGACAGATATAAAACTGACAACTCAATCACGAGAAAATAGTAACACAAAGAGACCAATATTATAGCAATGTCAAACATCCTATATGTGCACATAATCTAGAATAAGTAAAGCAATCCAGGACGAATCAATCACAACACGGAATCATGTGACAATATGAAAAGGACTACAATAAGGAAAGAGAAACCATGTAAATACTATATATGTTCGGCAAGATATACTTGCCTGGAGGTTGCACGGAGAACCAACAATGTATCGCCAATCAATCAAATCAGAAAGTCCAAGTCATCACAATTGTCTCTGAAAGCTGAAATAAACGTTACCAACATTCTCAGAATAGTTAAATTAGCTACGATTGCATGTCCTGAAGTCCAATTCTGATACAGGGGCAAAACGGTAATTTTAGGCAAAACGATGTCCGCCGTTAGACCCGCTTTGCACCGAAAAGCGTACCAGAGTCAATGGTCTCTAAAGTCGTCAAACTACATGTCTACGGATCCGGTTTTCTGATACGAACCCAACCGTATGTCCAAAGTTGGATTCCGGCGGGCCGTGCACAAAATCGCCCGTTGAGTAGGACCGTGGGGCCCGCAAAACGGTAATTTTATCAACGGTCTCAGAATTGGACCAAACTTGGCATACAGGACCAGAAAAATGATACGGTCCTGTTGGCGTAAGTTTCGTCTCGATCTGACGAGCGTGCACAAAGTAATTGGAGAATTTGCAAAGTGCACGATACGATGAATTTCGACGGATACGCATCAAATTCGTCGTGCATACGCGACCAATTTGAATTCCGTCAAAGCCCACACGACCACGAAGCTGTTATGCAGCTTTCGATGCGTTCGGTTCATGACCACGTCGTCCGGATTAGCGTGACGCACGTCGTGTGGATCAATTTTCTAGTTTTTAAAACAGGTTTTTCTTTATTTTTAACAATGAATAATTTCTTGTATAATTACACAAAAATAATTCTATCAGTGGCGTTTCGATCCTGTATATGTTTTCTATGACTCTCTTCAGACAGAATCTCGAAGTCACGCATGGGTTGGGAGAAAACTGGCCTTGAACTAGGGCAGTTGGACTGGTTCTTCTGTCCTGTTTGGGATAGATTTTCGTCGATCTTCGCATCGACTTCCCGTCGATCCTAGATCAAATCAATCCGAAATAATTACTAGGCATCCTAGTCGGTTAGGTTGTGGTTGCATATGTGAAAATGAACCAAGAATCGATAGCACGAGGAAAAAGTGGTTTACCTGCGAAAGGGGGATCGGATACTGCTGTTGTTCCTGTTTCTGTTCGGCCACTGTTGGTTCCACGCGGCCACGGCCGCGCGCGGCGGTCTCCGGCTGCCTGCGGCGACGCCGAGGGTGGCGCGCATCGGGAGGAGGCCGCACGCGCTCAAGGGCGCCGTTAGGGTTTGTCTTCGACGAAAAATTTATACCCCCGCCGCTGCTCGGTTTTCTTCGGGTGTTAATATATATGCAGAGTATATATATTAGGCTTGGGTGCTTTGTTTGCTTCTTCGCGTGCTGCACAGGGAATAAGGCCTGTGGGGCTGAGGGATTCGGGTTGGCCCCCCTCCCCTGCTGGGCTCGGGAGTCTTCTTGCTCAGGTCTGGGAAAACTGGGGGTCGGGCTGGGAGCAGTTAAGGGGTGCTCGGCCTGGGATTACTTCTACTGTATGGGATTATATACGTAAGTTCTCAGCCTTCATGGGCTGGGTTGTGTGGCTGATGGCTTGGCCTACAATTAATTTGTTTCTTTTTCTTTCTCTTTTTCTATTTTAACAATTAAAACCTATATATATATATATATATATATATATATATATATATATATATATATATATATATATATATATATATATATATATTATATATAAAAAAATATATATATATATATATATATTATATATATATACACATATATACACATACGCATGTATATATATATATATATATATATATATATATATATATATATATATATATATATATATATATATATATATATATATATATATATATATATATATATTCATGTATTAATATATATTCATACGCATATACGCCCGTATTTATTTATATTCACACATACGCCTATATATACACTCATGTATACCTCTGTATATTTATATATACCTGCACATACATACATATATATATATATATATATATATATATATATATATATATATATATATATATATATATATATATATATATATATATATATATATATATATATATATATATATATTTTATTTTTATTTTATATATATATATATATATATATATATATATATATATATATATATATATATATATATATATATATATATATATATATATATATATATATATATATATATATATATATATATACGCACATACACATATATAGTATATTTTTATATATACATACACATGTATTTATATATGTATTTATTTACTCTCTATATATATCTATACATGTATCCCATAATATATATCCCATATATATATATATATATATATATATATATATATATATATATATATATAATATATATAAAAAGTATATATATATATATATATAAAAAAATATATATATAAAAAATATATAATAATATATATATATATATATATATATATATATATATATATATATATATATATATATATATATATATATATATATATATATATTTCTAGGAATATAAAATAACTAAATAATAACTATATTTGATAATAATCCTAATATCATTAATAATAATAATAATAATAATAATAATAATAATAATAATAATAAGGGTAACAAATGCAATAAGCCAATAATAGGGGTAGTATTGGGTGACCCATCATACTCCTACGTCAATAGGTCCACCGAAAATTGTACACTCTAAAATGCCATATAAAATTAAGACTACTTATATAATACGTATAACAATATTTATAACATATTGTCGATCCGTAAAATAACATGAAATATAAAATATACCTACATGGGCGTCTTTCCGCACATAGCATCACTATATGGGCTGGGGTTCAGTTCGGGTCCAGTCCGGACTAGTTCGGTACAACCGGGTCTTCCACAAGTCAATAAATCTAAACAATTAAATAGTTAAATCATCTTTGTAGGTTAGGTCGCAACTTGGCCTGGTTTTCTTAGTTAGGACACTCCTATAGCTTTGCACTCCCCTACCATGGCTAAACACTAGTCGAAGCACGCCACTGCACTATCCGTGCCACGATTTCTAGTCGCCTTGTACTCCAAATCTTAACCATGGCTAAAGTCATCTATCGTAATAATTAACTAAATAATTACTTATAAAATCGTAAATCCCTATTTAAATCAAATAAATAAAATAAAAAAATATTTCAAAATTTTTCGGGAAGGGGAGCTACAAATCTACCCACCTTAAGAATAATTTCATCCTCAAAATTCTAATTCATAACTATTTCTAAAAAAATCAAAGTCTACTATCACTTTAATCTCCTCAAATTTGATTTCTAAAAACATTTTATGGCCTTCTCTAGTCATTTGGTATTTACGAAATCTCGAGGACTTCTACCCACCTTTGGTCACACTACTCCATTGAAACATAGGTCGCTAAAATCTTATAATCTTCTAACAAGTGGCTAATAATTCTACCAAAATATCTAGAACATATGGTACCTATAATCCCTCATATATATAAACAACCAATATTCAATAGTCAAGCAATATATACTATATTTTAAGGATTCCTAATGAATTCTAGACAGCACGATCGTTCATCGCTCCGAGATAGGAAGGGACGAGAATCAATAGTATGGAAAGCAAGGGAGTATAATCGAGAGCAAATATGAAATTTTCAAGACGTAGAGAATTTCTAGGAGAATTTTCAAGGCAGAGTGGATTGAGATTCCTAAGGTTTAGTCATTGTCGCAGGCTCGTACCAGTACAGTTACGTAACTGGTACGATATGCTCAGACCTGTATGGGCCACCACAAAAACTTGTCACGACCCGCACCCGCTTTTCGGACGCGATCCCGTGAGCAAGCCAGCTACGTATCGAGCAGACTCCAGCCCGACTTGAGTACGTATAAGCTGTCTAGGTCATGGTATCATGTCTAATGTAAACTATATCTCAATCCACAAGAAACATATAAAGCAAGAATGAACAAGTATAGGGTCATGATCTGCAGCCCATTAGCATATTGTCGATTAGACTCTCAGAATAATGTGAGTCCATAAAGCTAAGCTGATGAGCAGAATATATCATAACAGCACGAGAAAGATAGTAAATTAATATCACTGACAAAATACCTGAATCATGCGGATGAAGTCAACTACCACATGCTCAGCTAACTAACTCTGTGCAATCAGCTACCTGAAGAGATCATCAGGTCCTCAGAGGACTAGCAAGATATATAAAACATGCCTACTAATATGATAGTAAATAACAGGTAAGAAGGATAAGAACACTGCAAGAAGAAACATCTAATGACGACGAGTCGTGAGGAAATGTAATACTAGACTTGGCTACCAATCAATCGATTAACCTCTATAGCTTGTAGTACAATACAAGATACTCTCAATCTATAGTAGATTTTGACTGTAATATAATGCAAGATAATCCCAGTCAAGATTAGCCAATTCTAGTATCGATCTCCTCTCCTAAAGGATACAAAGTCAAGTAGACTCCTATAAATCGTAGTACAATGCAAGATACTCCCAATTTATAGTATCGCAAGTCAAGTCAATCAATCAATCAATATATGCTATAGGTTGTAGTACAATGTAAGATACTCCCAATCTATGGCATGTCTCAAGTCAAGTCAATCAAGTGATATCGAGGTAGAAGAATCGGCTATAGGACGTCGTAGTACAATGTAAGATACTCCCAAGCTATAGTATGTCTCAACTGTAGTACAATGCAAGATACTCCCAGTCGAGAATGGTCAAGGACAGATATAAAACTGACAACTCAATCACGAGAAAAGAGTAACACAAAGAGACCAATATTATAGCAATGTCATACATCCTATATGTGCACATAATCTAGAACAAGTAAAGCAATCCAGGACGAATCAATCACAACACGGAATCATGTGACAATATGAAAAGGACTACAATAAGAAAGAGAAACCATGTAAATACTGTATATGTTCGGCAAGATATACTTGCCTGGAGGTTGCACGGAGAACCAACAATGTATCGCCAAGTCAATCAAGTCAGAAAGTCCAAGTCATCACAACTGTCTCCGAAAGCTAAATAAATGTTACCAACATTCTCAGAATAGTCAAATTAGCTAGGATTGTCTGTCCTTAAGTCCAATTCTGACACAGGGGCAAAACGGTAATTTTAGGCAAAACGATGTCCGCCGTTGGACCCGCTTTGCACTAAAAAGCGTACCAGAGTCAATGGTCTCTAAAGTCGTCAAACTACATGTCTACAGGATCCGATTTTCTGATACGAATCCAACCGTATGTCCAAAGTTGGATTTCGACAGGGCCGTGCACAAAATTGCCCGTTGAGTGGAACCGTGGGGCCCGCAAAACGGTAATTTTATCAACGGTCTCAGAATTGGACCAAAGCTTGGCATACAGGACCAGAAAAAATGATACGGTCCTGTTGGCAGTAAGTTTCGTCTCGATCTGACGAACAGTGCACAAAGTAATTAGAGAATTTATAAAGTGCACGATACGGTAAATTTCGACGGATACGTATCAAATTCGTCGCGCATACGCGACCAATTTGAATTCCGTCAAAGCCCACACGACCACGAAGCTGTTACTGCAGCTTTCGATGCATTAGGTTCACGACCACAGTCGTCCGGATTAGCGTGACGCACGTCGTGTGGATTAATTTTCTAGTTTTTAAAATAGGTTTTTCCTTATTTTTAACAATGAATAATTTCTTGTATAATTACACAAAAATAATTCTATCAGTGGCGTTTCGATCCTGTATATGTTGTCTATGACTCTCTTCAGACAGAATCTCGAAGTCAGGCATGGGTTGGGAGAAAACTGGCCGTGAACTAGGGTAGTTGGACTGGTTCTTCTGTCCTGTTTGGGACAGATTTTCGTCGATCTTCGCATCGACTTCCCGTCGATCCTAGATCAAATCAATCCGAAATTAATTACTAGGCTTCCTAGTCGGTTAGGTTGTGGTTGCATATGTGAAAATGAACCAAGAATCGATAGCACGAGAAAAAAAGTGGTTTACCTGCGAAAGGGGGATCGGATACTGCTGTTGTTCCTGTTTCTGTTCGGCCACTGCTGGTTCCGTGCGGCCACGGCCGCGCGCGGCGGTCTCCGGCTGCCTGCGGCGACGCGGAGGGTGGAGCGCGTCGGAAGGAGGCCGCACGTGCTCAAGGGCGCCGTTAGGGTTTGTCTTCGACGAAAAATGTATACCCCCGCCGCTGCTCTGTTTTCTTCGGGTGTTAATATATATGCAGAGCATATATATTAGGCTTGGGTGCTATGTTTGCTTCTTCGCGTGCTGCACAGGGAATAAGGCCTGTAGGGGCTGAGGGGTTCGGGTTGGCCCCCCTCCCCTGCTGGGCTCGGGAGTCTTCCTGCTCAGGTCTGGGAAAACTGGGGGTCGGGTTGGGAGCAATTAAGGGGTGCTCGGCCTGGGATTACTTCTACTGTATGGGATTATATACGTAAGTTCTCAGCCTTCATGGGCTGGGTTGTGTGGCTGATGGCTTGGCCTACAATTAATTTGTTTCTTTTTCTTTCTCTTTTTCTATTTTAACAATTAAAACCTATATATATTATATATATATATATATATATATATATATATATATATATATATATATATATACACATATATATACACATACGCACGCACGTACATATATATATATATATATATATATATATATATATATATATATATATATATATATATATATATATATATATATATATATATATATACTATATATATATATTCATGTATTAATATATATTCATACGCATGTACGCCCGTATTTATTTATATTCACACATACGCCTATATATATACACTCACGTATACCTCTGTATATTTATATATACCTGCACATACATACATATATAATATTTATATATATATATATATATATATATATATATATATATATATATATATATATATATATAATATATATATACGCACATACACATATATAGTATTTTTTATATATACATACACATGTATTTATATATGTATTTATTTACTCTCTATATATATCTATACATGTATCCCATAATATTATATATATATATATATATATATATATATATATATATATATATATATATTATATATATATGTATATATATATTAAGAACCCTTCTATTATTGATCAAAGCTCAAAATGCCGAAGCCTGATACAAGGCAAAAAGCCTGAAACCACCAAAACAGGGGAGGGCTACCGCGCCCGACAAACTAACTGGAGAAGGGTTGCCAGAATGCTGACGAGGTGTGGGAGCACAGGGAACTCCTTTTGCGGCATTGTCGATGAGTTTCCCGAATGAGCTGTTCGGCGGAGTATTGGTGACCCTCGTATCTCGCTTTGTTGCGATTCTTCCAAATTACCCAGGTGGCAGCCGCTGCTACGATCTGATGGCCATGGGATGCGGCTCCCCAGAGGCCAGGAGATCGTTTAAGCGCCCGTCTCCTGGATTGATGTTGTAAATGCTGTTGAGGGTGCTCCAGATTTGGTCGGGAGGCTTCCTTCCCAAGATGTGTTCAATAGTCTCCGTCTGCCTATCGTCGCAGCAATTACAGGCTGACGCCAGGCTGTAGCCGATGGAGTTAAGGATCTCATCGGTTGGCAATTTCTTTCTCACAACTCTCCACAGGAGGAAAGACCATTTCTTAGGGATGCACGAATGCCAGAATCGCGCAGTGAATTGCTCTTGGCCGTTCTCGTGGATCGCGGATCTCGCCGAACGCACTGAGAAAACTCCGGAAGCTTCCAGCGACCATCTCAGTACGTCCGCTTCGGAACCAATGTTAAGACCTCGCTGACGAATGTTGTCGACTGTGCCTTGGCCGGCCCAATCGCGAATCCGGTCCCAATTCCAATCATTATTAGTGGGGCTCCACATGTCTTTGATCTTGCAGTTGCTGGGAGAACCCCGGTGTTCGGGATGAGGCTGTCACCGATCCATTTTTCCAGGAAGAAGTTGGCCTTGCCGTCGCCCAGACGGAGTCTTATCGCCGGCTCGGCCAGATCGCGGCCCGTAATATGCGGCGCCAAGCCGCTGAGGATCTGCTATTGGCTCTGGCCGTCGTTGGGTGGATGTGCTTGAAGTATCTGGCCTTCATGAACCTGGTCCATAGGTTTTCGCTCGTGCGTAATTTCCACACAGTTTCATGGAGAAGGCTTTAACGATGTGATTAAGTTTGGTGAATCCGCCGCCGATCGCAATCGGGGTGGCCATGGTCTCCCAGCTTGCCCAGTGGTGTTTGTCTTGACCTTCATTATGGCCCCAGAAGAACTTGCAAAAGGTTTGCTCGATCGACGCAAGGACCTTCTTGGTCGAGGAGCAAGCCGCCAAGGTGTGGATGGGGATGGAGTTGAGCACATGATTGATGAGGATTATTTTGCCGCCTGGGGATAGGGTGGCGTTGTGCCAACCTTCGATTTTGTTCCTAATTTTGGTGATGAGGCTCTCGAATATGCTAGCGTTAGATCTCCCGTAGACCAGTAGGCAGCCGAAGTAGTTGAAGGGGGGGGTGGGCCACCGCGAAGGAGGTGATGTTGGTAAGACTGGAAGCGTTCTCGATTTTGATGTTGTGGTGGGCGTAGATGACACTCTTGGAATGGTTGATTTTCTGGCCAGAGCATCTCGAGTACCGCGTCAGGGTGTTGTGAACGACCTCCATCGATACGACATCCCCCGAGGAGAAGATGAGTAAATCGTCGGCAAATGCCAGGTGGGTGATGGTGGGGCATCCGCTAACGGTATGATAATGCTGAAAGTTCGGGGTGTTGGTCATGTTGTTGAGGTTTCTGCTCAGGGCGTCGACGGCAATGATGAAGACCGTGGATGATAGAGGATCGCCTTGTCTGACTCCGCGGCTAGATTTTGAAGAAGCCCTCGGATTGGCCGTTGATGACGGTGGAGAACCATGAGTTGCTGACGGATCTCCACACAGTGTTGGTCCAATTCTCCGAGAAACCGAAGGCTCTGAAGACCCAGATCATGAACTGCCAGTCGAGTCTGTCGTAGGCTTTCTCCATGTCAATTTTGATGGCGATGTTGCCCCCCTCGAGCAGGAAACTTCATGCAGGTGATAAGCTCTTGGGCCAGCATGATGTTGTCCTGGATGTTCCTACCTCGAACGAAACCACTTTGCTCTTCCGATATGATTTTAGGGAGAATGTCTGACATTCTGGTGGCAATGATCTTGGATATAATTTTGTTGGTGAAGGTACAAAGACTGATAGGACGGAAATTGCGGAAGGAGTTTGGGCTATCTTTTTTCGGGATGAGGATGAGATTGGCGCTGGAGATTGCTTTGGGGTAATGAGCTCCCTCTAGGAAAGCTATGGCCGCGTCGGTGATGTCCCGTTTGACGATCTCCCAGCAGGAACGGAAGAAAACACCAGTAAATCCGTCTGGGCCGGGGGCACTATGCTCGTTCAATGTCCATACCGCATCTTTCACTTCCTGCTCGGACAGGGGGCGTTCCAACAAAGCATTGTCGGAGCCGTTGATGATGGTGGGAATTTGGTTGAGGAATGAAGAGTCATTGTAGACCGTTTCCTTGGAGAATAACTTAGCATAGTAGTCGGCGGCCGCCTCTTGTATACCCTTATGGTCGGTCCTAATGGTGCCGTGCTCATCGGTAATATGATGAATCGATAGTTTGTTTCTTTTGCCGTTGACGCAGGCGTGGAAATATTTAGAGTTTTTGTCCCCATCGCTGTCCCATTTCAGTCTGGCTTTCTGTTTCCAGAATTCGGTCTCAATTTTGAGTCTAAATTTGAGCATGGCCTTGGTGAGGTTAAGGGCAGCCCTGGCCGTGGGAGAGCGATCGATAAGAACTATAGCTTCGGCTCGGGCGACGTCGTCTTCGGCGACGCGGATAGCTTGGAATATGTCCCCAAAGGCTTGTTTGCTCCAATTGGAAAGGGCTTTCCTGGTAGCTTTGAGCTTGTTACTAACCCGAGTGAGAGGGTTGGGGGAGTCCTGACTGTTCCAGGCGTCGGCAACGATGCTCGAGAACTGCGGGTGGTTGGTCCAAAGTCGAGAAATTGGAAGTTCTTTTTGGGAAGGTGGTTGTTGTTTTTGATTTCCACCAGAATAGGGGCGTGATCTGATTCAGTGGAGTTGAGGTGGGACAAGGTGGAGTTGATCCTCATACCGTGCCAGCGCGCGTTAATGAGGGCTCTGTCCAGACGGGAATATTGACGGCGGTCGCCATCCTGCATATTGCACCAGGTGAATTCGTTGCCTTTGAACTGGAGAAGTAAGGTGAGCATTAAAAATGAAGTCGTTGAAGTCTTGCATGGCTGGTAGGGGAGTGGGACGACCTCCAATCTTCTCTTCTCTGCGAGTGATGGCGTTGAAGTCCCCCATGCAAAGCCAGGGTTTGGTGTTTGTGGAGATAGGTGTCGAGGAGGTCGTTCCAAAGGGTTTTGCGTTCAGCGATGACACAGCTGCCATGAACTGCTGAAAGGATGACACGCTCAGGGAGAGTGGGATGAGTGACCCAGCAAGAGAGGGCTTGTGGGAGTCTTGGATGATGTCAAGTTTAACATCCTTCGAGCCCAGAATCCAAATGTCATGCCTGCCAGCAATCGCTGTTGGTAGGCCCAGAGCCAATTGGGTTGATTTAGGCGTTTGGGGGGATTTTGGGTTCTATGATGATGAAGATGTCTATTTTGAATTTTCGAAGGCTGGAAATTCTCCTTAATGTCGGTTTGTTACCCAGGCCTCGAACATTCCAGGATATGATGTTAAGCATTTAAGATATTGAGGGGTTTTTTTTTGTTCCTCCTTGCGGCGGATCTTGTTAGGATGGTGACTGTCTTGTCTGCGCCTTCTTTGCTCCGTTGGGAGTTCGGCACTACCGCTGTCGACGTTGTTGGGGGGTTGCAGTTGTGATGATCGTTCGGGCTTGTGGAGGGGCCTATTAGGTCTCCAGCTGAGTCCACAACAGGATCCTCCGGAGGAATGGCCAGGGAGTCGGGAGCTCTCTCGGTCAACAGCTGCGAAGAGGGACTCCTGCGGCTAGGACTTGCTTACCTCTCCTCGCTTGGTCGGGACCAAGGAGAGCTAGGGCGTCTTCGACCGGGTTTCCGCTGGAGGAGTGTGGGATTGCATCGATTGGGGGAGAGTCCGTGGGTCCTGCCTCTTCCTCTGGGCGGGGTTCGATGCTCGGCGCCGCCAGGGACGGTGATCTTCTTTGCTTGCGAGGAGTTTGGTGAGGGGGCGAGAGGTCGGAGGGGCGTGAGCCTTCGGGGTGATGGCCGCTCCGATTCCTCTGAGCCGAGAATGGCGAATTGGTTGGAGGTCGCTATTTGTTGTGGGATGTAAGGGATCAGGGCCCTGCTCGGGGGGTCGATGGAGTCCGGCTCGATGGGGCTGGATTCGAATCTGATGTGAGAATTCGGGAGAGGTAAGATGGGGACTTGGGAGATCTTCCCTCCGCAAGGTCGTTATCTTTCCTAGATGTCTTCTTTCTGAGCTCCGGGTGAAGGCGGTGGCAGTACTTCTGAAGGTGGCCTCTTAAGTGGCAGTGGTTGCAAAACTGTATGTGGTTGTCATAGAGGATTTGTTGGGTGTGGGTGTGGGTGCCCAGCTCGATCGTAATGAAGTTCGGTGGTTCTGTAGTGAGGTCTAGTTCGACACAGAGTTTGGCGTAGTGGGCTTTGGTGAGGTTGCTAGTCTCGGGCGCCGTAGCTACGTACGTCCCAAAGGAATTGGCGATGCGCTTTAGCGCCGCTGATAAAGCAGATGAGAGAGGTTGGGGAGGGTAACCCACGCTGCCACGGTGGCAGAATCTTCTTTGTTGTAATGCGGGTGTCCATTTGATTATCTTCATGTGGTGGGATTCGATTTTGGCTGTGCCTTGGACCACACGGTCCTGTGATCGCGGTCCGAGGATAGATGGAGGAGGATGTGCCTGGGGTCGAGAGGGGCCACACGATAGTCAGAGAGGTTCCACTTGGCTATCGCTTCCTGGACCTTGGCAAGTTTGGGGCACCCCGAGGAGAACTTCAGAATGAAGGTGTGGGGGAAGGCCGTAGACAGCGAGGACACTTCTACGTCGGAAAAGGAGACTGAAGCAGGGGACCCTGAAGAATAGTCTGTGTCCGGCAGGTGAATGTCGGAGAATAGGACCCTTCGAGGGGGCGAGGTCCGGGCGCAGAATGGCTGCGAAGGAGGGCTGAGACGGCCCAGGAGTAGAGGGACCCACAGTGCCTCGGACGGAGAAGGGGCCACTCAGGGAGGGTTCGACCCCTGTGCAAGGTGAGGAGGGGCGGTGGAAGAGGTGCGCCGCACGGGCCGGAGACGACTGCGCTGGGGGGGCACCGCTGCAGCCTCCACCGCGGAGGAGGCACCGGGGGGGCGGCACAGGGGATGGATGAGGCGGGAGGAGACGGCGCGGAGGTGCCCGGGCTGGGAAGCAACAGGGGGGCTCGAGACACCGAGATGCCGGGAGAGGGGGCCGGAGAGGGCTGGGGAGGAGCCGCGACAGGGTAGGACTGAGCAGAGGGGGAGTTGTTGGGCCGCGCACAGGGGGGGCGCACTGGGAGGGGGAGGAGGGGGGTGGAAGGGGGGAACGGTGACAGGAGGAAGAGGGATAGGCACGCAAGAGGGGGGTTCGATTGCGAAAGGGGGGGTGCTGATCCGCGCAAAGGGAGGGACGGTATATGGATTGCGCATGTGGGGTGCTGATCCGCGCAAAGGGAGGGACGGGATATGGATTGCGCATATGGGGGGTGCTGATCCACGCAAAGGGAGGGACGGGGGACCCACCCTGGGTAAGCGCCAAAGCCTGCTGCGCAAAGAGGGATGCTAACTGCTGCACAAAGGGTGGAGACTTGCTCCATAAGCTGCGCAACAACAGAGGGATCTCGGAATCGATGCGGTCAGCAGACTCGGGGCCCGCACCATCACGGGAAAACCGAGGGCAGGGGGGCGTTGGGCCCGAGGCCATCGGGGAAGAGGCTCACGCCGCCCGAGGGGGGAAAGGAGTTTGAACTGGGGGAGAGGGCGGGATCCCGGTGGAGAAGCTGGAGGGTGCCGGAGGCGGCGGAGCCGCCGGCCAGGACCGAGGGGCACGGGGGGCAGTCTGCCGCGCTCAGCGAGGGGAGAAGGACGCTCTGAATGGCCGAGCGGGATGTGCCCTGCGGGCTGCGCGGAGGGAAGAATCGCCGGCGGCGAGGGGAGAGCGGAGGTGGAGGAGGAGGAGGAGGAGGAGAGCGGGACTGGAGGGCGGTGGGGAAGAAGAGACGGAGCCAGTCCCGCGACTCTGGGGCCAGGGGGGCGACATCGAGGGAGACCACCGAGAAAGGCCAGCGAAGCACTGGGGGACCGAGGGAGAGGGGCGGCCGGCCTAGGCCGGCCGGAGGAGGGGGAGGAGCTCTGGGAAAAAGAAGCTGCCATCTTTTTCAAAAAAAAAAAAAAAAAAAAAAAAAAAAAAAAAAAAAAATATATATATATATATATATATATATATATATTATATATATATATATATCTATATTTCTCGGAATATAAAATAACTAAATAATAACTATATTTGATAATAATCCTAATATCATTAATAATAATATAATAATAATAATAAGGGTAACAAATGCAATAAGCCAATAATAGGGGTAGTGGGTGACCCATCATACTCCTACGTCAATAGGTCCACCAAAAATTGTACACTCTAAAATGCCATATAAAATTAAGACTTATATAATACGTATAACAATATTTATAACATATTGTCGATCCGTAAAATAACATGAAATATAAAATATACCTACATGGGTGTCTTTCCGCACATAGCATCACATATGGGCTGGGGTTCAGTTCGGGTCCAGTCCGGACTAGTTCGGTACAACCAGGTCTTCCACAAGTCAATAAATCTAAACAATTAAATAGTTAAATCGTCTTTATAGGTTAGGTCGCAACTTGTCCTGGTTTTCTTAGTTAGGATACTCCTATAGCTTTGCACTCCCCTACTATGGCTAAACACTAGTCGAAGCACGCCACTGCACTATCCGTGCCACGATTTCTAGTCGTCTTGTACTCCAAATCTTAACCATGGCTAAAGTCATCTATCGTAATAATTAACTAAATAATTACTTATAAAAATCGTAAAATCCCTATTTAAATCAAATAAAAAAAATAAAAAAAATATTTCAAAATTTTCCGGGAAGGAGAGCTACATACTTCGTGTACTTTTTCTCGTTTTATTTCAAAATCCGACTTCCAGGCATTTTGTTAAGTGAAACAAAAATGGCGACTCTGCTGGGACGACCTTCTCCTCTGACGAGGAGGTAATTGCTCAATACGATGATGTGTCGATTGGATCGACAAAGAAGACTCTGGTTGTACACTTCGACCAGACTGCTTATGAAGAAATGCTCCGAACTGGGGGTGGTTCTCGCCACTCTAATGTTCAAAAATCTCGCAAAGCACGAAAAGTTTGGATTCCGAAATCCAAAATAGTTTCTGATCTCTCTGTTGCTTCTGGGGGCAAGGGAATTCTTCCCACTCCTATCGTAGGGGCTCCCATTCGTAACGAGGCAGTCCTTACTTCAGTATTGCACTCTAAGTGTGGCAATTTATCTCCGTCTGTGACGGTAAAGATAATCAGGTTTTACGCCCAGTGGGTAAAAACCAAATTTTACGCTCAGTGCATAAGAACGAGTCTCTCATTTGTAATGAGGCAGACTCTAATGCTTGTGCTTCGAAGTGTAAAAATAAGTCTCCCGTCTGTGACGTGGTAGACACACAAAAATTACGCTCTTCGCGTAAAGGAAAATCTCCTGTCTGTGACGAGGTAGATAATCAATTTTTACACTCTACGCATAAAGGTAAGTCTCATGTCTGTGACAGTGTAGATAAAATTCGTAACAATATTTTTACATCTAATGTGAATGTACCTAAATGCATACAACATAATAATGTTGTTGGTAAAGCTTCAGTTCTACACCAACAGCCTTCTTATACTGCTCTACGCAAAGTACCAAACCTACAAATCACACGCAATGAAAATGGAGTCCTTCGTGCTCAAAAATCTCAATATTTGCGTACACAAATCCAAACGCGTAAAAATGTACAGTTTGGTTCTATGAATGCAGCCAGTAATCTTCTTTATACACAAGGGACTAAACGTTTTGCTACCCCAAATGTAATAAAGAAGACTACTCCTTCTACTCCTTCTGATTTACGTGAATTGCTAATGCAAAAGCGTAAAAATAGACAATCTCCCGTGACGCTCCCCCAAGAAAATTATCACTGTGAGTGTCACCAGATTGTGATCAAATGTTGTTGCTCGACTTCCAGACGGTCAGTTTTTGATCGATTGAATTTTAATGCACCCCAACAACAAGCTGATGAGTTGTCATATGCATCAGTCAACATGGCATCTCACACCAACAGAGGACGACATCCTAGACGGAACACGTCCCAAACCCCAGGTCAACAACAATTTAACAGACTTCTTGATTCTTTTGAAGGAGTATATCAGAATACTCGATCAAGAAGACAAAGACAATTGCAGACTTCTGATTCTGAAGCTGGGGGTACTCAATCTCTTGAGCCCGAAACTGATAATGTTGATTTATACTTCTATACTAATCCTTCTGTATCTTCAAGAGAGGTTGAATCCTACGCTATTGGAGATGAACCAGAGACATCATCAGAACAACGTCTCACTGCTATTGAGCAATCATTGAAAGACATGCTTAACATGATGTAAAGCATGCACCAGATAATAACGACTCAGCAAACTGCTCAACCAGCAATTGTAACACCGGTTCAGGCAGCAGCACCAACGCAAGATAGCCAAGGGGTTGGTATACCTTTGAATATCTAAGAGCCTGTTGTTAACCAAAATTCTGTATCTCCAGATCCCATCATTCCAGAAGATGTACCATCTCCGGTGGGGATTATGGTACAACCAATAACTTTTCAATCAAATGTGCTTCCACAAACCAGTGAAGCCATTCAAGCAGTGCATGAGCTCAAAGCACAGTTTAAGTTTTGAAGCAAAAGGATCAACTCCAGAGGTTAGGGATTAAGCAAACTTATCCTCCTCATTGGAATGATGTACCTTTTCCACCAAAATTCAAGCCACTGTCCATGGTATTGTTTGATGGAAAGGCTTCTCCTAGTCAGTATATCAATTACTTTGATATTATGACTGTACATTTGCAGAAAAATGATGCTCTTCTCACTAGAGTATTCATTGGATGCTTGACGGGTTCAGCTTACGACTGGTATCGTAGTTTACCCGACAATTGTATTTCGTCTTTTGACGAATTTAAGGACAATATTTCTCTCCCAGTTTCTATGAAGGAGGTATGGACATGAACATGTCCTCCTTAATAGAAATCAAGCAAAAGGAGAAAGAAGATACTCGGACGTTCATTGAACATTTCCGACAGACAACTTTAAAGATGCCCCCTGGTATGCCAGATTTAGCACTGATTGATACATGTAAGATGAATCTGCGACCATCTATCGCTGTCTTCACGGGTTCCCAATTCACAGATTGGGCTTCGTTTATCATAGCAGCAGTTTCCGTCGAGACCAATGGTAGGTTGGATCGTGAACATGGGATGATTTTTGCCTCTGAGGATAAAGGAAAGAAAAGTAATCCTGGTAATAATTCCGGCAATCGTAATATGAAAGGAAAAAGACACTCTTATGGTCAATCTTTCCAAGAATAAAACGACGCCGAATAATCAGGAATCTTCATGTCAAAAGAAGAATACTCTTTTGACGAAAGTGATATCCCAGGGATATTCCTAATGTCTGGTGAAGAGTGGCAAACTTCAGATTCCAGAGCCAAAGAGGCCCAATAAAGTGAATCTGGCTGACAATCCCAAATATTGTATCTATCATAGATACATTAATCATCCTACCAGTGCTTGCTATGTTTTGAAGAAGAAAATCCAAGAGCTGATAAATGGTGGCGCCATTGCTTTAACCAATGATGACCATACGGTTACAACCAATATGGTTTCTCTTCAATTTGGAGATTTTCCTCCACAACAAGTACCAGATGGAATTATCCCAACTCCGAAGGCGACGATGAAGATTTTGAATATCCCGCCTGCCAGGGAGGAAAAATGAAGGATTGTTGCCTCTTACATTAAAGAATGGTGAGATTATGTGGGTACATCCTGACTTAATACCTGAAATGGAAGATGAAGGTAAAACTTCAAAATCCAAGAAAGGTAAGAAAGTCAAAACCTGTAACATAATTTTTCATGTTATTCCAGATCCTGATGATTTGGATCATCTATGGGACGGCATTCCTTTGGAAGATAGACTGAGAGGATTGAACATATGTCCTCCAAGTCTGGCTCCTCCTGCCAAGCTCAAGCTTACTCATCAGCAGTGGCTAGCCATGAATAGTGTTCCCTTATACATGGCACAACAAGTCTTCGCTGCTTATAAAAAGGCTCCTACAGGGATTTTTTTCTCGTATCCCGAATCCTTTTCCTCCCGTAGCTGCAGAGACGCTATTCCTCATTCTCCTGTAGTTACAGGATTTCTTCTTCTTCCTCTATGGAACCACCTGTTGAAAGTCCACTGCCTACTCACTTGTACAGTCAACAATCTATCCTTCTTCATGAAGAAGATGGGTTATAATTTTCAAAAGGCAAAAGGTTTGAATTATGATAAAGGGATACGACTTCCTTTACAAATTCAAAGTCAAAAATCCACTGTTGGATTGGGTTCTGAGGTTCCTCATAACAATCCTCATAAGAAGAAGGCTAAGGAAAGGAAGATTAAATCCTGCAATATGGTACTTCCTTCTTCTGAGTCTGAAGAATAAACTTTTGCTGGTACAAGATCTGGAAAAGAGTACCACAAAGATTATGAGGGATCCTCCAAGGAAGCTGAGTGTTGAAACACCATCAACTCAACCGTCTCTTGCTCCTGCTGTGGTTGAAAAGGAAAACAGAAAGCGGTACGCTTCAATGTCCCGTTGAAGTCTACTTCCAGTCAGGGGGTGGTGATAAACCCTATAAATTTGATATTTTAGCCCAGTTAGCCTAATACTCCGGCTAGATTATCTATTTTTCGAGTTGCTTCGCCTTTCTAGAGAAAGTCGCAAAACTTTGAGTGAAGCTTTGCTACAAGCTAATTCCTGCTTAGCTCAACTCAAGACTCCTGACAATATACCAGTATCATGCCCGCAATGTCATAGTGTGATGGAAGCAATTCCCAATATCACCTTCACACAAGAAGATATGCTGTTGAAGCATAACAAGCATGATAGGCCTTTGTGTTACACTGGGTATATCGAATCCATTGAAGTTGACAGAATTTACATTGATCCTGGGTCCTCCATTAGCATAATTCTTCAAAGTATGCTAAGATCATTGAGGATTCCTACTAGTGATCTGACTTACACTAGTACCACAATAGTTGGTTTCAACTCTGGAAAGAGCAAACCACTGGGAAAGATTCGTCTGAAGATTCAGATTGGTGATCTTCGAACTTTGGCAACATTTTATGTTATTAACTCAGACGTATCCTACAATATTCTTCTTGGAAGACCATGGTTACATGAGCATAACATCGTGCCTTCGACTCTCCACCAATGCTTCAAGTATGTGGATCCCCAAGGGGTTGTGAAGACTGAGTTTGCTGATATCAATCCTTTCAAAGGTGTTGAAGCCTATTTTTCGACTCAAGGCTTTACAAACAAGAGCATGTGAAAGAGATATCAGATATGGCTGAAGATCAATCATCTGCCGAAGATCAGTCTATTAATGAAGATCCGCCAGAAGAGCAACCTTTGAATATCAAAGTCAAAGGGCGAATCCAACCCCAATCTGTCAACAATCAACCTTTGATGATCAAGGTTAAAGGAAGAACTCAAGCTTCATCTGAGGAATCAGTAAATGTTCCTGTTAAAAGCCAAGTTCAACCACTGGTGATCAAAGTCAAAGGGCATACATTTCGTACGAATGATCCAGAACCTCCTCTGATTGTCAATCTTGGCAAATCTACGCAGAAGACGGATGATAATCTACTAGTGATTAATCCGAAGCGTAGCAGTCAAATTGTATATGATGTAAATATTGATCATTATGTACTTTTTGATATCACTGAAGATTTCCTTTTCGAGTATATGGCTGTCAAGTTTATTGAAAGAATGGCTTTATCTTCTGATAATCAAAGTCATCAATATAAAGACGGCATAGACACAGAGGAAAACCTTATACATTGACAATAAGGAAAATTCTTTTCCTCCTCATGTCGATGTCGGACCTTATGCTCAAAGGTTTCTAACATCTTCTCCCTATCTTCTTCCTGTAGCCGCTTCATCGCAAGCTTGTATAACTTATAGTCGTCACAAAGAATCTTATTTCGTGGTTCCGTCTGATAAGAAAAACAAGCGCCAAATTGTGTTTGGCCTGGCTAGAAATATCCCTGTTGCTCAGACAGATGATTTGAGAGATAAAGATAAAGGAAGAATCCGAATTCACAGGTATAGTCAACAATCTCTCAAAATTATCCAGAATATGGGATATGATTTAAAGACTATGCAAGGTCTCAATCAAGGCAAAGGTAGACGACTACCATTATGTGGTGATCCGTTTTACCAGAAAACTCGTCATGGATTGGGATATGATCCATCCCATATATTTAATGAAGATATACAAGAAGAATTCTCTTCTAGCTCTTCATAATCATCAGATCCAGAAGAAGTCCAATTCATTGAATCTGATATTTCTTACTCCTCGTGTGTTAAGGGAGACTATGATGATGAATCTGAGGAAATGTTTTCAGCTTACATGGTTCAAATTGATGATGAATCGAGCCATTTGAGAATGATCCTTGGGCTCAACAGATGGACACTCAATGGGAACTTCATTTCGAACAACGACAACCACCTACAGAGGACGAGATTGTCCAGATTGACTTTGGAGATGGAACTACGCCCAAACCAATATTCATCAGTAAGAATCTTTCTGAAGATGAAAAGGAAGAATTGATAAAACTAATCAAAGAATATATTGATATTTTTGCATGGAGTTATGAGGATATGCCAGGTTTAGATCCCAAAGTTTCTACTCATAAACTCAATATTCTTCCTAATGCTAAGCCTGTAAAACAACAACAACGGCATTTTCGGCCAGACATGATGGATGCAATTGAAGCAGAAGTCAAAAAGCTGATCATGTATGGTTTTGTTCGTGAAGAACAATACCCCGATTGGGTTGCCAACATTGTTCCTGTTATAAAGAAGAACATAAAAGTCCAAGTTTGCATAGATTTTTGAGATCTTAATGCAGCTTGTCCAAAAGACGAATTTCTACTTCCAATTATTGATGTCATGATAGACAATACATGTGGTTTTGAACGCGTGTCTTTCATGGATGGATTCTCAGGATATAATCAAATTAAGATGCATCCAGAAGATGAGAAGCATACCGCTTTTCGTATACCCCTTAGGGTTTACTGCTATACGGTGATGCCGTTTGGTCTTAAAAACGACGGTGCCACATATCAACGGGCCATGAACAACATCTTTCAAGAACATCTACGGAAGACAGTAGAATGTTATGTAGATGATATTGTGTTAAGAGTCGGTCAAAAGATGATCACATTCAAGACTTGAAGACAGTATTTGAATTGATGCGCCAACATCAATTGAAAATGAACCCTACTAAGTCTTTCTTAGGGGTTTCCAGTGGCAAGTTTTTAGGATTTGTCATTACTTCTCAGGGTATCCATGTTGATCCTGATAAGGTTAAAGCAATTCTTGAAATGCGTCCTCCACGTAATTTAAAAGAACTCCGTGGCTTCCAAGGTCGCATTACATATATCAGGAGGTTCATATCCAATCTCTCTGGAAGATGCCAGCCTTTCACCCGTCTATTAAAGAAGGGTGTATCATTTGTTTGGGATGAGGCATGTCAGAAAGCCTTCAATGACATCAAGCAATATCTTACAAATCCACCTGTTTGGTACCTCCAGTGATAGGAAGACCATTTTTGTTATATGTTCGAGCGTTGGGTCATTCGCTTAGTGCTCTTCTTGCACAAAAAAGTGATATAGGGCATGAACAAGCGATTTATTATCTTAGCCGAATGATGGTCGGAGCAGAATACAGGTATACTCCTGTAGAAAAGGAATGTCTGGCCTTGGTTTTTGCTGTCCAAAAGATAAGACATTATGTGACATGACAGACTATCCATGTCATCTCCAGAATAACCCCATTCGGGTATTGATGAGAAAGCCAAGCATTCTTAACTCTAGGTTAGCTACCTGGGCGATGCTGCTCACCCCCTTATGACATGGTTTATATACCTCAAAAATCTGTGAAGGGTCAAGCATTAGCTGATTTCTTAGTTGCTCATCCTATACCGGAAACATCAAAGTTATATGAGGACATTCCAGATGAAGTTCTAGATTGCAATACGACTTTGAAAAATGACATTTGGCAATTATATTTTGACGGAGCATCACGGGTTGGACCTAAAGGTAATATTGTCTCTGGGGTAGGAATCGTCTTGGTCTCTCCTGACAAAATGGTCATATATCGTGTCTATTCTCTCAATGAACCATGCTCCAATAATGTAGTAGAATATAATGCTATATGATTGGTCTCCAAGTCGTAAAACAATTGGATATTAAATTCCTGGAAGCCTATGGAGACTCTCAGCTGATTGTTAATCAAGTTAGAGGGACTTATGAAGTCAGAAACCCTGATCTCATCCCTTATCATCAAGTAGTAGTCGAATTGGTCCTTTCATTCAAAGGATTCTTCATTAAATTCGTACCACGTTCTCAGAATGTGGAGGCTGATGCTTTTGCTAGCCTAGCTGCAGATTTGGCTGTTCCAATCCGAAGGCAGAATACAATTATTTTGTTGGACTGAGATTTATTCTGTGTCAAGAATAATTTGTGTATCGAACAGAGTTATACTACAAAATCAAGCTCTCAGCAAAGGGATCGGAGAACTCCATTTATTGATTACGCGGTTCATGGGATTTTACCTGAAGATCCAAAAGAAGCTGCATCAATTAAAAGATGATCATTTCGATTATTATGATTCATCTTTACATATGTTATATCGTTGCTCATATGATGGACTCTTGCTGCTGCGTCTCTCAGAAAGTGAAGCTAAACTGATACTCTCGTGAGGCTCATGATGGTGTCTATGGTGCTCATCAACCAGGTCCAAAATTACAGGATCGTATTCGAAGGATGGGATACTATTGGCCTTCCATAATAGCGGATGCTGTGGATTACACCAGAAGGTGTAAAGCATGTCAGATTCATGCCGATTTTATTCACCAACCTTCTGAATTTTTATATCCTACAGCTTCTTGGCCCTTCGAAGCTTGGGGTATGGATGTCATTGGTCCTATTAACCCTCCTTCTGTTAAAGGACATCGGTTCATATTATAACCAATTATTTTTCTAAGTGGGCAGAAGCAGTCCCCCTTGCTGAAGTGAAAACATCTAATGTGATCAACTTCATTAAACATCATGTCATTTATCGCTTCGAGATTCTTCGACGGATAATTCATGACAATGGTCCACAATTTGCCAGTCAGGCATTTTATCGGTTCTGTGATAAGAATCAAATTCAAAATTTGGCTTCTACGGCTTATAATCCAGCTGCTAATGGTCTAGCCGAAGCCTTCAATAAGACTATCATTAAACTTCTCAAAGTTTGTCTCTTCTAATAAACGTGATTGGAATGAGAAACTTGGAGAATTTATGGGCTTATCGAACAACAGTCCGAACTCCTACTGGTTTTACACTTTTTATTGGTTTATGGATGTGAGGCTGTTCTTCCCTTGGAAATCCAGATTCCATCTCTTCGAATAGCTATTGCTAATGAGCTAACTATAGAGAACAATGATCGCTTACGACTCCAAGAACTTGAAGGATTGGACGAGAAGCGTCTTCAAGCACAACAACATATTAACTATATCAAGCCCGTATATCTCGAACTTTTAATCGTAAAGTTAAAGAGAGGGTATTCAAGATTGGTGAGTTAGTATTAGCCGTACGAAGACCGATGATTATGACTCACAAAAGCAAAGGGAAATTCCAAACGAAATGGAAAGGTCCTTATGTAATTGAAACCGTGTTTTCTAATGGTGCCTATTGGTTATCAAAGCCTAATGGAGATCTACTCATGATGCCAATCAATGGCAAATTTCTTAAGAAGTACTATGTATAAAGAAAAATGATGATGAAAAAAAGTTTCTTTTATTATTATTTTGTTCAAGACAAAAGATTAAGGATGAGGGCCACCGCCTTCGCCTTCCTTATTGAATACATAGTCAGCCAATGCATAGAAAGCATCGTTGCCAGAGCTCATAAAAAATTTGCAGACAGCCATCCTCAGTGCTTCTTCTTCAGGAGTTTTCCTTGGCTCCACTAAGAAAGCAAGGATATCTTGTGGTGGCTTGGGTGTAGAAGAGTTCTCGCTTACTTCGGTTGGGCCTGACACAATTGGCTCGACGGGGTGTGTCTCGATGACGTCCTCAACCTTTATGGAGACTTCATTCTTTTGCTGCATATCCTTGGAAGACATTTCCAATAGAGGAGTGAAAATAAGAATGAAATGTTACAAAGAGTTTTCGCATGTTTATAGGAGAGATCTGTTGATGAACTGGTCTTTGAAAACCCTTTCATTCCCGAAAAGGTCTGTCCGTTCATTTTTATCAGGTTCATCCATTTAATCTTGGAATTGAATCAATATTTTCTTTTCCCGAAAGTTATGTTGGTTCATTCATCCATTAATATGGACATATATGCTCATGACGTCTGTCTCCTTATTCTCCAGCTACCAAGGTTTGGTTAAGCTGATTTCTTGTTTCCTTGGAGAGGGATTTTAAATCTTCTATTTTATCAATTGATAAAAAAATGAGATTCGTTATTTATCATGTTTTCATGACCTCTGGATAAATAAATCCACTTACTTTTCTTATCTATCATTTCCATTCGACCTCTGCATAGATATTAATCTACTTTTCTCTGAGTTCTTACATGCTGTCATGTCCATAATACCTCTGATAGTATTGTATACTCTAAACAGAAAACAAGACTTTATTATCTATCATGTCCATACTTTTGGATAGATACAAATCATTGAGCATAGAAGACTTGTCATTTCCATTCTTATTTCATCATAAAAGTCTATTACATTTCTTAGACTTTCTTACAAATCATAATGGAAATCTATTATAATCTTGGATTTTCATTCTATACAACAACGATGACCTAATCGAGATCTATTTCTTCTTTGGATCTTCTTCATCGGATTCGTTGTTAGTGTCAATTCCTTACTGTCTGAGCCTCAATGGCAACCAGAACAGAAGAATCAAACTCTGGTCTTCTCTTTCAGACGAGAGGAAAATCCCAGAGTATGGCAGCCCGAAGACATGTTGCTGCCAATACAACTGGTGGAGGAGTGGCGGCCTCTCAAAGAAAATAGGAATGTATCCAGCATTGGAATACGATTCCTAGTTCTGCCGTGAAAGGAACTCTACTACCCAATTTCTTGGGTTAGAGTTGACTCCACCATCCAACTCTCCGTGTATAAAGGCTCTTCCTACCAACAGAGGAAGACCCTTCTATCCTACGAAGAGTTCTGAGTTGTCTGATTTGCGCGTCAAAAGTGCACGAGCTCCCTGATGTTGATGTCAGAAGAACGCTCCTCACAGCGTCAAAGTCGCCAATACCGGTTTTGGAAAAGCTTTTCAGCCAAATTTCTGCAGAAAAAATAACAAAGAAGAAGTGTTTTAGACAGAAGTATCATCAGACGCGTATTAATTAATTAAAACTGAAAACAGATGCTTACGCATCTTGTTTTATCTTCAACAGGCAACAAGACTTTAAGCTTATTTTTTTTTTTACGCCCGTGATTCATGAGCATTCAATCAACAGGGCTCTCTATGCCAGTGTCTCATGTGCACCCTATTCAACAAGGCTTTTACGCTATTGTTTCATGTGCTCCTCATTTCAACAAGGCTTTTTTTTACGCCAAAGTTTTAGGAGTGTATTATTCAACAAAGCTTTTTACGCCCGTGCATCTTTCCTATGAGATTCTACATCTATCAAGGGTTTACGCTCGTGAGTATCTGTTTTTCAACAAAAAAGATCAAAGACAATAATGGTTTATGACCAAACTTACCATAAAGGCCAAATGGTTCGGCTCTAGTTGAATCAATATCTGGTGACCGAGCGTACAGAAGAACGACATCGGAAAGGATCGTCATTTGTTGAAGCGTGAATTCTTGCAAAGAGGCAGAAAGCTATCTCCAGAAAAATGACAATGATGAACAATTGGAAGAACTAAGTCACCAGAAAGGTATCGACGCACTTGGGCACTGATGGCGAGACTGAATGCTTTCCTTCTTTGCTTCACTCTGTTCTGGAAGAAAAGTTGAAGAAGAATGCTCCGAAAAATCAAAGTCTCTGGGCTCTGATCTTTATGTATTCTCTCATTTCTCTCTGTCTGTCTATATGAGAAAAATCAGTCTATTTATAGACTTGGTTTCTTGTGCGTAAAAACTCAACAAAAGTTTCGTCTTTAAGCTGACAACTGCCACCCATGACCAAAGTCATCCTCAGCATACGTTGACACGTGTCCTATCATTTCAATAAGAATATGATGCACATACACACGTTCTTCGAGATGTGTGGCATGAAAGCCATATAGGCAAACCACGTTCTGAATTGGAATAGGGCGTAAAACAACCCAAATATACCCTGAGCGTAAAGTAGTAGACTAGGCGTACAATAGCCTTGATGTAGACTTCCCGTGTAAAGTGGTTGTTAAATAACCTTGAGCGTAAAAGTAGCCCAAATAAACCTTACGCACACGTCAACCGTTGAGCGTAAAAACTCGTATAGTCTCCATGCGTAAAAGAAGCCATATTATGAGCGTAAAGTGGCTCAGTCCACATACTAAACGACAAATGGGCCTCTGTGTAAAGCAAATCCCTTTGATTTCTGTGATATATGCCATCATTAAATCTTCATGTCAGACTTTGCATTAAATGCAAGACTTGACAGCTTTGTCAAGCGTAAAAGTGGCTAGCCTGTCTTTGGGCGTAAAATCATTAGCTTTGACCCGGGCGTAAAATGATTAGCCTGCTTCAGGCGTAAAGTGATTAGCCGCTCTTTGGCATAAAGTGGATCGATTTGACTGGAATGATCCTTATCTTTGACTCATTCTTATGAAGCACTTTTTACGCTCCTACAAGCTGCTAACCACCACCATAGGTTCACTACCATCCTGACATTCCTTCGGCCAACTTTCCACCATCACAACCGATCCCTCTCCACGACTCCCAACCCTGCCACCACCAGCACCATTGCCCGCTGCCATCCTGCCATGCGCCTCCACATCCCGTCTCCACCACCAGACCCGTCGTACCAAACCACAGTCCTTCGGTGCCACCACCCCGGGGCAGCCCCAACCAAGCACCGACCACAACCACTCCAATTACCACCGCCACCCGGCCACCCACAAACCCGGCGTAACCATCGCCACCCCCAGCAGGAATAAATAATAGGAAAACCCAAAAACCAACATCGACCATAACTATCGCCCTTACCTCGGCCTGTCGACGTACCCCGTCCCTGTAGTGTCGAGCCCTCGACAAGAGCTCCTGCGACTCCAAATCCGACCAAGCCTAACCGCCGCTCGCCCAGCCGCTCGCTGGAGCCAACGCCGGCGAGCCCGAGCTCCTACCACCGCCTGGAATCTCCCCGCCACCGTCCGCGTGACTGCCACCAAGGGTCGACCCTCAGCCCCTCCAACTTCGCGCCGCCGTACCGCCTCCCGTCGGATCCGCCGCTGCCCGCGTGTCCGTCGTGCTCCCTAAACTCCGCCGTGCCCCTTGCCGCCTTAGCCGCCCTTCGATCCGCCTTCTGCCAGATCTGCCGCCGGAGCGGCGAGCTCGGCCGACGACTCGACCCCGCACACCTCCCATTTTCTCCACCAACCACTGTGAGCCCTAACCATCGGACCAGCCATCCACCGACCTCTCCGACCGACTAAGCCTCACCCACCGCCGCGCCAGCGCGAGCGCGCCGTCGTACGCAGCTCCGCCGCCCCCTCCGGCCACCGCCGCGTGCGCCGCTCCCGCTTCATTTTCCTCCACCGGACCACTGCACCCGTCGCCGCTCCGATCGCCGCCGCCTAGCCTCCCGCTCTCCTCAGCCGACTTATTTTCCTCTTCCTTCCTCCGCTCACTCACTCCCTCTCTCCTCAGTTTTTTTCTAATTATTCACCTCTCTCTGCTCTCCTCTTTCTAATAAAGTGGCGTAAACAGTACTGGTTGTTGTGTTTTTTTGGTATTTTTTTGTTTTTGTAACTTTTCCTTTTTTTCTTTTGTGCGTATCTGTTGTAAATAGTAGTATTATTATTATTATTATTATTATTATTATTAATATGATATTTCTGATTTTACAGTATAAGTAATTTATAATAGTAGTTATTTTTACTGTTAATATTATATGTACACTATGTATTATTATTGTCATTATTAGTAATATTATTTTATATATTTTTATTATTGAAAAAGAATTATGGTTAATGTAGTTATTATTAGAAATTGGTTTTTTTATAATTAGGTACTTTTTTCTAAAAATATATATACGCATATTATATTTGGCTTGGCCGTTATTTTAAAATATGGTTTTAGAACCCTATATAAATTTTTGAGATTTTTTAGGAATATTTTGACCGCAAACCCAATGATGTTTTTGACTCAAATTAGGTTTACCTTAAATACTTATTTTTGAATTATCTAAAACTATGTTTGAACATATAGATTGAACTAAAATATTATTTAACAAACTTAGAGTTTGCCTTAAAACATTTTTATTTTTTAAGTATATATATATCTAAAAACTATTTTAGCTAAATAAAAATATATTTTTGAGTATTATAAATAGTTTTTTTAAATTATATATATATATATATATATATATATATTATTTATTTAAATTCTTTCGACTATCCTTCCGTCCGTAACTACGCTCATTATTCCTATCCTCTTGCCAATTCTATCCTTCTTCCTATCGACCCTAACCAATTTGACCGTTCTGGACCCGATGGAACTGTCCGTGCCACCATCAGAGGTCACCTTGCATAGTTGTCACACCAAGTCACAGTTCGTGCTACCGTGATTATCGCAGCGCACCAGGCGTACTACCAGGCAAGACACCTTGTCATTTGTTGTTTATTTATTTTAGCTCATATTTCATGCATTATTTATTTATTTTATGCAAAATAAACTGTGATACATGGCATAACCTGTTAGAACTTATTGTTCATTTATATTTCCTGCTATATATTATTTTTCTCACATTAAACCTAGATTTAAGGGACCACCTTGTGTGTTGCATTCATTGGCCTTGACACGTTGTAACACGAAGTTGTGTGTCGTAAGTAGGACACGGAAGTGCGTGATTGGCTGGCCACCAGTACGTACATGTCGTGCGATAGGAATAACCGCTAATAGAGGTTGCATGCTTAGTTTGACTTAGCGGCTATAGAGGTTACTGTTGTGGATACAACATAGTAGGCATTGGACGGGGAGGGCAATTCCTTAGCGTATGGGCTTCGATGTACTTTCCCTTTTGTAACCCGTGAGCTCCACCAGAGACGCGGGTCAGCTTACCAAAGATTACTGACGGCCACTGGCGATTCTGCGGAATGTCATGCTCTTATTGATTGGGCCTCTAGTGCCCCAAGGGGGGACTATACCGATCCTATTCAGCCAGGGCCAATGCGTAGGAAGGATTGTTCTTAACTACATATCACTTAGAACGGTAGGCTACCTTTATCCGTTAGGTACGAGTACTTTTGGTTTGAGTACTTGTATCTGACCGTGGCTTGGAACAATAACTTGTCGCTGGGTAGTTTGTCACATCTTGTCCTTGTTTGGTTGTAGGTGTGACTTACTACTTCGATGAGAAGGTATTGAACCTTGTTGGGGTCCGGATACCATATTGGATTCATGGCATGGAAAGATACGTCACCGTGAATTAGTTTACCATCTCCTGTCCTTGTTTGGTTGGGGGGATGGTACGCTCGTTCAGTAGGTGCGTATTGGACCATGTTATAAATTCAATTGACTTATTTATTTGAGCAATATTTATTCAGTTTATATGGCATGATATTATGTGTCTTGTTACGTCCCTCTGAGGACCTGGTTATCTCTCCAGGTGTGCGCTTTTGCCTTTCGCGGGTGCTCTAGCTTAGCCGTGACCATCTCTATTTCTTCGAGGATGATTGCGCTTTGATCGTCTCCGTTTCGCTCGCCAAATTTATTTCTTTTCTCATGTATTTTCCTTTACTTGTTGGTAGTGGATTTGTCTCCGTCCAACATATTGTATCAAGACAAATTCATTCTCATTATATGATATCTTATATTCATTTATTTTGTGTGGATGAGATTAGTTATGGTTCTACTGCATTTTACAGCTTATGTATTTATACGAGGCTTCCATATATTGGAGTATACTTCGTATGAATACAGCTGGCATGTCTACGTTCCTAGTCCTACGTATTTTGGGACTGGGGCGTTACACTTAGTTATGCCATTCGGGTTGACAAATGCACCAGCTATATTTATGGACCTGATGAACCGAGTATTTTATCAATATCTGGATAAATTTGTGATTGTATTCAATAATGACATTCTTATATACTCC